>JAXDDX010000012.1:5257500-5705000 GCA_034670405.1 Hoplostethus atlanticus
TCATAAAAAAAACCACAATGTGAATTAGTTGCATTTCCATTAGCTGGGTTGAAGCGGATAAACAGGCTTCCTGAAGGTAGACGAGAGCTACGCCAGAAAACACATCCACATCAATATTTACGCTGCCATTATTCATTCGATAAAAGTACTTCCATCGCTATTTATTTTGTCTATATACATATATTACATTTACAAAAAACATTCTGTCTCAAGCTAATATAAAAACATTGAAATTTGACTGAAATGTCTGTTTCCATTCAGCTGTTATAAACAG
Source organism: Hoplostethus atlanticus (assembly GCA_034670405.1). Classification (NCBI taxonomy): domain Eukaryota; kingdom Metazoa; phylum Chordata; class Actinopteri; order Trachichthyiformes; family Trachichthyidae; genus Hoplostethus; species Hoplostethus atlanticus. Next base: position 5,257,775 of record JAXDDX010000012.1, read on the forward strand.
AATTGACAAAAATACTGGGAGGCAGAGAGACCAATTTGTCACGATAACGATAAATACAAGGAAAATCAAATCCTGAAATGAAATGTAAGGTCACAGGAAGCTCTACATGTAGGGCTGCCATCAACCCTCCCGTTTTGTCAGAAATTGACCTCTATCATTCTAGATAGGCCGTAATTATTTAATTTGATTCAAGGATTGAATGATCAAATTTTCATTTTAATGTGCAGCGACTGTGTTGACTGATGTGTCACCAGAACTTCTCCCTCCTCTTGTGCCAGTCTCCTCATCCATTTCAATAAAAATAAAGAAAAGGACACACAAGGCGCGCTTGGCCGCAACCTGTGGCTTATTAACACAGAAAAGGTAGCAGTTTAATATTGGGGAAGGGTGTAAATCTCTCGCAACGAATTCAACCTGAAATGGCAACCCTATCTCTCAACCCGAGCTCATAACGCGCAAGCATAAGCGTTGTGCGCGCCATTTATCAAAATTATTGTGTCCAGTAAAATTCCATCGGTAATGTCAGTTTCGGTAAATGTTGGGTTTATCGCCCAGCCCTACTACGTTTGAATGCCTCTTCCACAGCTGTGTGTTGGGGTCCTACTCTTCCGGGACCTTTCAGACTGGCAGAGCAATGGACAGCCAAAACGGCAGTAGTTACGACCCCCTGGGGTGAGTTAGTGGCCTTGGGCAGGTGCTATGGTTTAGCCTCGTCTCAATCTCCCCCTATCCTTCCACCCACCCCTTCCCCCTCTGCTTCATATGCCCTGTAATTACTAAGGGGGGGGTTTATAGGGGAGGGGGTTAATGCCCAACTAATGACAGAGCCTAAGACCCACCACCGACTCCTTTGCATCCCTCCATTCACCTTTCCTTCTTCCACTCATACTCAACCGCTGCAACACCACAGCACCTGTCTTTCTATGTATGTCTATGTCTATGTCTAGCTAGCTACATTTGCAGTTTGATAAAAGGCAGCAAATTGTTGTTGAAAAGTTAGTAAATAACATTCACTTTTTTAACCCTGAAATGTGGCATGTTTTCTTTTGAGTTGTTTTGGTTGTAAGTATGTAAGTATGCTAAGTATGCTAACGTTAGCCTCTTGGCCTTCAGCTGTAACTTTATGCTACATTAGGTTGTTAAGGCCAGCTATCTTGATACATTATTTGCCTTTAGCTGTAGTGTATGTACGCCGGGTCATTCGGTGCTTCAGGCGGCAGATCGTTTTGGGTCTGATGAGGCAAGTATTATTTTGAACATGGAAGCAATGTTGTGTGTGTTTTCTTCATGGCGTGTTTCAGGCGGTAGATCGTTTTTTCCCCCTTTTAGACCGGACTATATTATTCACTTATCACTGGTTCATCTCCTGTGCTATCTCTGCCGTCAACTAAGGTTTGCTAGTTAGGTGACTTAAGCAATACATTTCCATCAGTATCAGCCTTGTTTTCATATTGACCACCACGCATTTGTGAGGTTATCCAATCCGTTTTGAAAGGGTTTCATAAGACTAAGGGTCATAGAATTTTCTCAACCCATAGAAGACCATGTAATCCCTCAATTGACTTTAAAACATGAAAAATTGGAGTTACAAGTTTTTCACATGACGCTTTACAAACTGTATGTACAATTTTTTTTAATGTTGTATTTTCACACTAAGTGATCGCAGTTTTTTTTGCCCACATAAATAAATTAATACAGTGGAAACACCATACAGGTCTCAGAAATAGGAGATGTAGGGGGAGACAGGAGGAGGAACACTCCTAGCCCACACACACAAGCCCAGCCAATCTCCTCTAAATGAAAACCAAACACACCCACACACAGAAATGCACACATATGTCCAAATCAATTAGAAAGTCCCAGAGATCACAGCTTTACCCACAAATCCCAGCACCAGGACTAATTATCCAAACAACACTGCCGCTCTGGCACAAAGAGCTGAGAATCATGGGAAATGAGACTGCTTCTCTGGCTCTGATAAAGACATATCTAGGACAACAGTTTACAGAGGTGAGAGATAAGGGGTGTGTGTGTGTGTGTTTTTCATTGGCTGGCTATTACAGGATTGTTTGATCAAAATCTTTTTTTTGTTTCTTACGGCACAAGCCTTAGCATACACTGCTGTTCCCATGGGTCTCACACACACACACACACACACACACACACACACAGACACAAATGAATTGTTTCCCACACACATGCATCATAAATGCATAAAAATGGATCAATAAAACATGAAAGCCTGCACATGACACACACACACACCAAGGACTCAACGTAGGGGTGGGCGATAATCGTGTTTATAATCGTAATCGTCATTTTAATTATGTAATCGTGGCAAATTTTCAAAATCGTTGATTTCGACTGTTATTTAGGCTACAAGAACGAGGAACGTCTAGAAGCGCCAGTTAGCAAAGCAACCAGTATGAGTGTCTGTGTGTGTGTGTGTGCGCATCAGACGTAACATCACTTTCCCACGAATGAATGAATGGGCCAAATACTTTCCCCAATGCTGCGTTCATGAACTGTCCCCTTAAAAAATACTACGTCGTATTCAGTCACGTCCCTCCGCCCCGTCCAACTAACGCCGTGTTCAGACAGGTTTTGACTGTTCGTTTTTTGCGAGCCGTGAGCGAATGTGTCAAGCCGGGCAGGAAGTCAGACACAGGAACGGCATAGAGCATCCGGTCAATTTCAAAATAAAACAAAACAAATAAAATAATCGTTCATTAATCGTAATCGAGGTAAAAGTTTGAAATAATCGCGATATTGATTTTTAGTCATATCGCCCACCCCTACTCAAGCGCCTAAGATACATACTGAGATGAGGTTCAGAGAGGAAGAAAACTACCCATCATGCCTTTCTGCTCAGCTACTGGCATCAAGTGGCATACAAGTAACCCAGAATCCATCAATCCCAATGAAACCCACACATGCACACAAACACAGAGTGAAACTGAGAAAGAGGGAGGACTAAAAACAGGGAGCGCGTGAGGAGAGAGGGGGGAGGGAAAAAAAAGGCATCTAATTGAGGCATTTAGCCGGAGCAAGGGGGGGGGGGTTACAGTCGGACGTGAGAGAATAAAGGCTCATAATTGCATAATTGTAGCAGCGGATACCTGACACACTGAATGCAGACGTCAAATGAGTTCCACATAATTTAACCAAACAGAGGCAAGACCAGGCCACGACAGGGCCCACCACGAAATACACTCTCCCTCTCCTTACTTTCCATTGTCTGACACCTTTTTTTTTTTTTTTTCTTCTTAAAAACACTCTCAGTCCCTTCCAACACCCCCCCTCCCCCCCTCCTCAGCTTCTTCCAATGTGGGCACTCATACATAAACGGCTACTTTTCTATTATTGACTTTGCATGGGTTTTCTTGGAAAACTGCAATGTTATTGACGTATTCCACAGTCTGTTGTGTTGACACCTTGCACTCCTTCAGTATGGGGGCTTGTTGTGTTGGTGATGCATGATACACACAGCCTCATCTGTCCTCCGTCTTAACCTCTGTCCCTGCATCCCTCATTTCCTCCTTTTCCGTCCTCACTTATTATTTTTCTTAAGGGTCAGGTATTGTTGACGCTAACACAGCGGAGAAGCCTCTGACATGACTCCTGTACCAATGGAATCCACCTGCCCCACACACACACACACACACACAAAGGTGGAATGAGGACAAGCATTACAGAAGAGCTCTAACTGGTTTTGTGCTTTGGCAATCAACACTTCCAGTTCTGAAGTGAATAGGCCTGAAATCGGTCTACACCCCACACACACACACACACACACACACACACACACACACACACACACACACACACAGTGAATAGGGCTCAAACCGTTCCACTTTGTACATCCTCCGCTTAATCAAAGCTTCTCTATTCAACAATTTGACCTTTTGTTCAAAATAGGATTATCACCTTCTCTGGTCTTCATTCACCCTTTCTTTCTCTCCCTCGCTCCCCTTTTCTTCCCCTGCCCCTCAGCCCGTTTCCAGGGGCGACCCGCATGACGAGGGTAATTGCAATAATTTGTTAAACGCCATGGCAACGGTGGTTAGATGGCAGGGGTAAAAAAAAAAAAAAAAAAAAAGTGGTGGTACAGGAAACAAGTGAATCTCTCATTTTGCCAAAAAACAGTAGGACCAGAGGAGGTAAAGAGAAGGCGAGAGAGAAAGAGAGAGAAAAGGGAGAGATGGGGAGTGAACAAGTGTTTGCCCAGTCTCAGGGTGCTGGTTTATTGATAATGGTGGGGTGGGTGGGGGGAGGTAATTTCACTAATGATTAATGTCTCTGTGGTCGTGGCTAAGGAGGCTAACACACATGTACGCATATGCACACACACACACACACAGAGGTTCGGAGCTTTCACTCTATCTGGCCAGACAAACAGCTCTATTTGAACTCTCCCTCGGCCTGAAAGGAATCCTTAATTACACAATATTACCCCTCTTCATCGCCCCACCGTGTGTGTGCTGTGTCCACTGCTGTTCCGCCTCCAGTGGTGTTTGTGTGCGCGTGTGTGTGTAGCTGTGTGAGGTGTAAGTATTCAGTGGTAGCAGCTGTTTCACACATTGTGACAAAGGGGTTGAGGGGGACTCGGTCCCCACACATTCACTGCACTAATTGATTTCTGTTCAGCACTGTGGGAGAGTAACCCCCATCTACACACACGCATGCTCTTGGCTAGCCTTTGGGACAGACAGTGCATTCCACTCACTCAAGACCAAGGTGTTACAAACAGAGACAGAGAGCAAGAGAGAGAAAGAGAGTCCCTCGACAAAGACAACATTGGAATCCAGTTTAATTCGCTCACAGGCCGCTTGTCAGACACTGAATATAGTGGCAAAGTGTCCCCGCACTGTTCTGCTTCACATCCTCACATCCACACTGTCCAAAACTAACTTATCAGTCCATTCCCAGCCAATGCACATCCATCTGTGCTAGACATTGGACCAAAATAATTCAAACAGTAATAGTGCGTAGGAGGAAATGGGGAATATTGCAGTAACAGGGATTTGCAGAATTGGCAAAACAACAAGGAATAACATTATGGACAATAAAAAGCTGTGACCATTATGCAACATGCTTTGCTGTGATCTTTGCTGGCTGCCCACTCCTAGGGAAAGTATCAATGACACTGACTTTTTTCCATTTTTATACTGTCTGACTGTAGACTAATGGAGGCTCAAGTCTTTGGAAAAGGCTACAAAAGCATATCCAGCCTTATGAGTCTCAACAACTCTTCTCTGGATATCCTCTGAAATTTCTTTTGACCTTTGACCACTAAACGGTAAATGGTGTACCACAAGGATCCACTTTAGGTCCTACATTGTTTACTCTATATATAAATGATATCTGTGCCTCCATAAATGACTGAAAACTACACTTCTATGCAGATGATACTTTACTGTTGCATGTGCACCATCTGTTGAGCAAGCAGTATCAAACCTTCAAAATGCATTCAATTATGTACAAAAATCCCTGAAGGATCTTAGATTAATGTTAAATGTGACCAAGACTAAATCTATGTTCTTTTCAAGGGGTAGAAATCTGGACTATAACTCAATAAATATGTAATCTCTTAGTGGGGCGCAAATTGAGCGAGTTACAGCATACAAATGCTTGGGTATCTGGTTAGATGAAAAACTGACATTCATACTCATCAAGAATTTGAAAATTAAACTGGAATATAGGATTAAGTTGTGCTTTTCTATTGAGAATAGGAAGATAATTGTTCAATTAACAATGATGTCAGTCTTTGATTATCAGGATATTATGTATATGCATGCTGCCCCAACAACTCTGAAGTCACTTGAAGTAGTCTACCACAGTGAGTTGAGTTATTACTGGAGATGAATTCAAGGCTCATCACTGTTTACTTTATGAGAAAGTGGGTTGGCTTTCACTTTATGATAGAAGGGAAAGACATTGTCTCCTTTTTGTTTACTAAGCATTGCCTTTTTATCTTACATCTCTCTTAAAGTACAAATCCAGTTGTCATGGGACACGTTCTCAGGACTCTCATTCCTCAAACCCCTCATTTTCACACTGAACACAGGAAATAGCTTTTAGCGGGAATTGTTAAAATTAGATCAGTTTGTTGCACTAAATCACTAAGCTTTTGTTGAAGGATATGAGAGCAGAATGTTCCCGTTTTAAATAGATTTCTAGTGTTATTCATATTTTCTACCTGTGTATTTTAATCTATTTAATTTAATTTATTTTATTCTACCTCCTGTTTGTATTATATTTTTTGTCCCAGAAATTCAATAGATTTCACTGTTGTTAACATTTCATTCTTCAACCTGTAATCTTGCAATGGACAGGGAGAAAGGTCTGAGAAAGAGAAAGAAGCAAGACAGAGCGACAGTGACAGACAGAAAAACAGAGAGAGAGACAGAGATAGAGAGACAGAGACTTGTCAGCTGGCCAGCGGTGCTGTTCAAGACCAACAAGCTGCAGCATTAGACACTGAATGAAAACTAAATTAAGTCCATTTGTGGCCCTGCAGGTGGGCGAGAGGAGAATGTAGAGTGTTTGTGTTTGTTTGTGAAGCAGAGTTTTGGGCATTCGAGGGAAAAATAGGAATAAACAAATCAAAGAAACAGCCTGAGTAGCATTAATCAGAGACTTGGCCTTGATAAATACCTATCTCACACACACACACACACACACACACACACAATACTTACACTGTAGTATTTTTTGATGTGGCGGCGGATGTCAAGTAGCAGTTTGTTGCTGATGTTGATGCCGTACTCAATAGGGTGCCCCCCACAGGGGATGTGACAGCATCGCAGCAGACTGGGCTCCAACTTCATTCCCTGAAAAATGTACAAAGTATAAACTCAAAGAAAACCAATAGATCAATCCATATACTAACCTAGGACAATAAAATACAATAATTATGTTAATTTGCAACCATTACCAAGCCAAAACTGTTCAATCTCATTCAAAACTCTGATAACAAAGTGCAGTATTACTTCACAAAACCAAACTGAGAAACTGACAATTGACTTAAGTGTTTATCCCCTGCCCTGAAAACCATACTGTTGGTGCAGAAGTGGACTGCATATGGTTTAATAGCAATTAAGTCATGACCTTTAACTTTTAAAACACACAAAAATGAGTTACTGTTTGGCTTTGTTGGGCAAGGTTGCCTGAAGGTTAAACTAGCGAGTATGTGACTGTAAGTCCACCAATTGTGAATTGGAAGCGAATGAGTTACCACACTCTAAACAGAAACGTGGGACATGGGATGGGACAAGGCTAAAGACATTTCTGTGTGATTAGTCTCATGTTAGGTGACAGGTAAATCCAATCAGACCACTGCACATAAATACAAAGGTGTACCATGATGGAGTTCTCTGCTGTTTTGATTTGGTGCCTTGGTGGTGGTAGTGGAGTGATGCAATACTAGAGCTTGCCCCTGTAGGTTTAAACCTCCACAAAGCACATGTCAAACTTTGACAACAATGTGGGCAAGAGGTCATCATAACCTCAATACCTCTGAATTGTCCACTTGGCAGCTAGACCTGGTTAATACAATGAAAAAGGTAGCATACATAAGACACTACATCACAATTACTGATATATATAACTGCTTTAAACACTCTCCCTTAAACCTGAACTCCATTTAGTTGTCGCATTGACCGCAGCAGAAAAGTATGCATGTGCCCACATGGGATCCCACCTCCCTACAGCTTTTGCTTGCCTACATTGTTCCTTTTTGTTCAAAAAGTGCCAGATTTTCTTTCAGTTCAGCTAGTTGACTCCTTTGCAGCCACAGCACACGCACACGCACACGCACACGCACACACACACACACGCACACGCACACAGAAATTAACCATCCCCATTTCTATCTCTCCTCCTCTTCCTCTCCATATTTCTTATCCTTGTCTGGTCTGGATGAAAGCAGCCTCTCTCTCGTCTCTCCGTGCCCTTCTATCCTCCACCCTCCCTCCCCTATTCCTTCCTACTCTTATCTTCCTTGTTTCATTCCATACTTCACTTTGATAACAGTACTCTCCCTCCCACGCACCCTCTCCCTTCTCAGGACTTTCTCTATTTATCTTATAAAAAAGGCAGGCCACTTACATGTTTTATTTCTGACTAATTGAAGAATATATGAAACACCCAGTGTATCTTGTGTTTATGTGAAGCTTATGGACAAGTTGTAATCCTTCGTCTTGCATTAGGGGCTTAAAATGGGCTCCAGTAACCTTATGTTTGTTCCCAAAGGTTTGTTGTGTGCTCTTGACTCTTCACCCGTCCCCATCATGTAAAACCTTTACCACCCAAACGCTGCACTTTAAATAGCATTTTGTAACACAACAATTACACACACATACATATACACACACACATATGTGAACTGTCAATTCTTGCCCATGTTTTTCTTAACCTGATAATGCTCTCATGCATGTAATGTGCAGCTTTCACTCTGCGTCTATTTACTTGTCCAATGTGGGATAACTTAAGTTATATTGAAAAGCTCTCTAAAAGCCCCTCTCTCCAGCTTTGCTTCCACTTAATCTTTCCATCCCCCTCTCTTGCTACCCCCCCCATCAAACAACTTTCCTTCTGTCTCTCCTCCATCATCCATCGCTCACCCCTCCTCCCACCTTCTCTGGCTCTGTGTCAGTGGTAGAGTCAAGGCCCGTCTGTCCTCCCCTCTCACTGAGCTGTTAGACTGTATTCACCACCCTAATTAACTTGCCGTCTTATCAGTTTCTGAGTGCGTGTGCGCCTCAACATGGCATACCAGGCCCTAACGCGGGGTGGGAAATTAACACCAGCCATCAGCCAAATCCTAGTTAGCTTTGACTTAAGCTGGCAAATTTGTTGACATTACCAGCCTCTCTGGCAGGTAACCAACCATCATTTGGGGACCATAACCTGTTCAGAAACCCATTGCGCTGGTCAAATGGGAAGTGGCTGGTGAATATTGAGATTTAGGTTGAACTAAAATTTAATGTAATAGATTTGTTTAGCCCACTATCTTATCTGTGTTTGTGCCTTTCAGAAAGGCAAACTAGTGCATCTGCTGAAGTGTGTGATGATATCAACCTTTTATGGAGTGTGTGTGTGTGTGTGTGTGTAATGCGAGTCGTCCATGCCAGCAGAGGACAGAGGGTAGTCAGTTTTATTAGTGTCTTTGAGACAAGAAAAAGCTGTATGCCCTGCTCCTCATTAGAAGCTGATAACACACACATGCACACACACGCACGGGACCTTGACCTGACAAATGCTTAGAGGATGTGTGTGTGTGTGTGTGTGTGTGTGTGTGTGTGTACAGGGCGGCAGGGGTTAAGGAAAGGCTTTTCAAGTTGTGGAGTCCAAACTATGCCAATGAAAACAGAGTCTCTTTTGGAGCCAGGCAGCTGTCTAAAAATACAGACAGAGACACAATATAGAGGATGACTAAATCGTGAATCCTTTACAGGACGTTGACACACTTCAACCAAACGCTTACGGGAACACTACGGATTAATATATTACACCACCAACACACTGTTTCAGTAATAAAAGCAAGCATCTCTTTTTGACTTCCATATATTTTTAAGTGGTGTTGGGTTTTCAGGCAGGTTATGCTCAACAAGCTGGTTTAGTCAATGTTCCTTTTGGGGTCATGTGACCTTTTAAATCTGTACACACTTTTCATTCCTCTTAGAGAGACATTGTTTGGGAAAGCTTAAATTCTGTTGTCTTTCCAGCTGCCAGAAGGACTGACAAGAGGTTTGAGAAATATGAACTTTGGGTCTTAATATGCCCAGCCAGTTCATTGGTACATCTAATAGCAGGGTTCACACAGACTTTTACTCAAACAAACCTTTTTCAATAACTGGCCACATCTGGGTTCAACTGTTTTTTGTTGTTGTTGCGTACTTGCTATGAATTAACCAAACAAAAATGTTCACAACATTGCCAAAACTTTGTGGATGTGTCTTACTTTCTATAACTTTTCCAAGGCTGGGAAACACATTTTCAAATTTTAAATACCATCATGACTTGATGGTATATGAGAGAGATGAATGATGTGGGACTTTTATGACGGCTACCACCGAATGCGTCTACTCACAGCTCCCTCGAAGACGTTGTCGTAGACGTTGTCAGTGCCACATTGAGGGCAAGTGAATGTGAACCTCTCACAGTCTTTGTAGCGCTCTTCGTCAGTCAGCTGGACCGGAGCTCCCAGCAAACCTTCACCCTCCTCCTCCCTCTGGTACTGCTGCTGGGCCCGGAACTGACTGGGGTCCAGACCTGGGGTGGAGAGTAACAGTATTACTTTATTGATCCGACAACGGGAGCTTCCTATACATTTAGATGTTAGGCATTTAGCGGATGCTCTCTTAGTAGAGAGAAGGATGGAGGAAGGAAATAAAGTGGTGGTCAGAAATACTAAGGGGGGAAACAGACGGGGCTTCTGTCGTGGCCTTTCCATAACTTCCATGAGCTAAAAATGCTATACCTTCCTGGTTTGTTAATGTTGTTCATCAGCTCAGAAATGTTCTAAAAGGGGCAAACAGTCTGGACAAAGGGACAAACAGTCCACTGAAAAACAACTGAAAACCACCATCTGATGCAATAAATGTGTTGTAAAGTTGTAAAATACATTCTGTCTCTGATTTCTCCAGAGAATTTGTTTCTGTCAGCAATGCACTTCTCCAGATCCCACAATATTCCTGAAATTTCATGACCAGGGGGAACTCTGAACAGAGAACTGTAAACAGAACAGCATTAACCAGGATTTGTACATGTATGAATGGGCGTGATTTAATCTGTATCACTGAAAGGGCAGCGTTCACATGAGACAGGAGAAACATAACGAACATGAATCAGTCCTTATACTACTGGAAAGACGAAACAGACACATTTATATCCGGTTCTCACCAGTCAATACAGACACAAATCCTTGTTTATGCTACGTTTTCTTGATTCATTCTTTTAGTTTAGTTTCTTTACAGTTGAAATACACACACACACACACACACACACACACACACACACACGTCCTGGCTTAAACTAGATTTTTTTTTAACAATTCTCCTGCCACATGCTGTCACAGTTAATTTCATTCATTTATCTTCACTGTATGACATTTGAACAGATGCCCACAGAGACGGGGCAGAACACGCTGGTGGCTTACACCCTCCCCCTTATGGATTCCCATCCAAACCATGTATTTTTATATGATTGGTAAACCAAATTGAAACGTCTATTTTGTATTTTTATTGGTCTGTCATGATGTTACGGTATGACGTCTTTTCTATGTTTGGCTGTCTCAGCTGTCAACAGCCTGTAAAATGGTAGGAATTATGATATGTTAATGCTAACACGCGTATAAAGAGAGATTAGTAGCATTGCTAGTAAGTTAGCTGCACCCCACAAATACCCAGTGGCCTGTGTGTATTTATAACTTAGTCTTAGCATTGTACTGTGGTTCTTAACCAGGCTGCTTGCAATCATGGGATGTCCAAATACTGACCTTTTCTACCGTTGCTCTTTTAAGTTGGTTTGTTTCCCTGTTTTGTTGTCATTTAATTTCTGCTACTCACTTATGTTTTTTGTTTGTTGTTTGTTGTTGTCTCTCAGATAGTTTCATATTAGAATTTTTTTTTTTATCTCACCTGCAAATCTGACATTTTTTCTGTTCTTTCTGTATTGTATCTATTATCTATCTATGTCTATTTATTTATATAGGCGTAAACAAAAAAAGGTTAACGGCATCAACTTAACGCCTAAAATGTAAATGGTAAAAAAACACTGGAGGAGGCTGGACTGCCCACTCTCCTTTAAAACAAAAGGTTTACTATAATCTCACCCAGCCACGTGGCTATGAGCACGCCGTCGATGCCCTCGATGGGGTCACAGATGCGGGACACAACGGGGTGGACCTGCTGGGCCAGGTAGTACTGGGTGTCCAGGCTGAGGCCCGCCTGCTTCTGGAGCTGCTCCAGGGCGTAGGCTCTCTGACTGGCTGCCAGCGTGGAGCCGTCCTGGGGGAAAAGAGACAGACAGGGTGTTAGGTTGTACTTCACTGGTCGTTAAGAGTAGGAATCAAACATCATTTGTAGGCATCAAGGAAACAGGAGTAGAGAGGATCCCTCACCTGTAATAATATTTACTTTGCACTACAGGGTGTTAGTTTGTTTTTTTATTGTTAGATGGTTCTGTTGTCTTTGATGAATGTCTTTTAGCTGTGTGGATTTTCAAACCCTGAGAACAGGATGAATATCACCTGGTGGATCAATACACGATGAAACGAATTCAACTCAACTGAACTAAAAAATAGGTTGGGTGTTGTCATGAGACTGAAGGAAACATTAAAACTGGCTAAAACTAAACCTGTACTTCGTTGAAAAATGACTGTTTCATTATGCCATATGAAACACGGCCTGCCGAGTAAAAGCCTTGTGGATCAGTACTGAAGAGGAGAAATTCATGTCTTGATCACAGCAACGGGACAGTAAACCTACAGCCAGAAAAGCTCTCTTGTTTGAAGAATTAATAATGTAAGGTAATGTTGACTGAGACAATGACTTATGCACAAACACACAATCACATTCATTCATGCTTGCCATTCAGAGTCACCATGCACATGCCATTCAAAAACTCTCATACACAAGCCCACCTGGCAGATGATGTAGGAGACGGTGTCTCCAGCTTTGACCCGTCGGCCGCCCTGGGAGTTGATCCACAGAGCCACAGTGGACATGAGGCAGGCTCTTCTTATCTGGGTAGTCCTGAGGATCCTTGGTCAGAGCCTGGGGGAGGTTGGGGGAGTAGGTGGAGAGACAACAGACAGAGTGAGAATGAAGAGAGAACTAATGGCTGAAAATGCAAATAAAAAGCAGAGCTTCTTATTAGGGTTGGGCAACTGGACGATACTGGGGATCAGTGATGGATGGACTGAATCCCCCGCTTGAAGAAACTCACCGTTTTTTAAAAAATTACCTTAATCTTTAGTCACGTAAAATGTAGCTTATAGTGCAAGACACTCAAATTCAGAAGCACAAACAAATGATACTTAAGTTGATTTAAAATATATTTAGAGCTAGCACAGAAGGAAGCCTAAACACACCTGACATTTACCAGAGCCTTCTTCAGGTGTGCTGGTTTTCACATGCGTTTCCACATTTGAATGTCTTGTGCTACTGCTTCCTATTGAGAACACCACCACCTTATACTTGTTCAGTTTTGTTCTTAACTGCATGGTCTTACACTATAATTTAAGACGCCCATTCCTTTCACATTTAAAAGCCACAAAACAATTCAAGCCATCATGCCTACTGTATATGCGATGGCAACTGGTCAACAGGAGGATGTACACTCACTCCCAACCCTCCTGTCTACAGAAGGTTAAGTCTTACAAACAGCCGTGTCCTCACCTTGTTTATCTCATACTGGTTGAGCGGTATGCCTCCACTTGCTACCTTCTCGCCCACCTCCACCAGGTGTCTCTGGATGTTCTCCACAATGACGTCACGGCTCTGGTCCGACAAGATCTGGCCAATCACATAGCTAGGAGAGGAGAGGATTTTCAATATAAATGTACCGTTTGTCAAAGACCAACGCATAGATTTCAATTTTCCTGCAATGCCTGAAATGTAACTATAATGATGTTTAGTAATTAAGGAAGTAACTCAAACAAACTCAAAAGATCTTATGACCTTCTTCTTTTATCAAATCCTTCAACTAAAATTGTCTAAGTGGGGTCAGCCCTGATTTTAATCTGACTAAACCTAGTATATGCACTCTTGTGTGGGTGGAACGGTTGACCGTCAACTTGTGACATCTGAACGTTTATTGCAAAATAGGTTACTTTCCCTACCATTCATTTCTTAAGTAAGGCCGCATGATATAAGATGAAGGTTGCTGAAGATTGGGATTGCGATATGAACTGCAACACTGTTTCTTGGAATATTTAATAACGTGAAAATAAGATGGTCCTGCCAAGTTGACGTACTTGCCGCACTCCTTGGCCAGGTCACACCAGTCCCTGCGGACGATGTCCAGGCCTTTAATCTCCTGCTTGGTGCTGTAGCGTCCGTCCCCGTGCTGCTGCTCCACCACCAGGGCGGCATACTTTTTCTTCTTCAGCAGCAACAGTGACTTGAACACGCCATCGATGTCAATCTCCAGGAGTTTGTACAGCTTGTTTACCTCTGCCTTCACCTGGGGATGATGAGGTGGAGTTCATATGCAGTCAGCATTTTAAAGGCTGTATGAGTCAAGGACATACAAACGTACAGTACAAAGACGACAGCTAGGAGAACCTACGACCTGGGTACACGTGTAGAGACAACACACCGACGCAGCTGTCACACATTCATGAACACACCTTGTGGCCCATCTTATAGACTTCCTCCAGAGACCTGCTGTTGGTGTTGATCATGATGGAGTCAGTGTCACCATAGATCACTTCCAGATTCATCTGATTGATACAGGAAGTAAAGAAGAGTTATGGAGGTAAGAGAAGACATCAAGTGAATTTGTTGTTTTGATTCAAGTCGGTGGGTTACAGTCACTGATCGGAGGTCTCTAGATTTAGAACAAGCGATAGCTCGTCAATAACCCACCTTCTGAACCATGTCTTTGGTGTGCATCAGAATCTGAGGGAGAGAGCAGACACGACAGTATGAGTGGGACACCAATACAAACAACAGGACATATTACAGTGCACCCACACAGGCACAATAAACAAACATTTCACACAAGAAAAAACAATGATTATTAAATATCAAGCGTATGCCATTTACCGTGTGTATGCGTGGTGTGTGTTTGCACGTGCAGTTGTGTGGACATGGGAACAGAGCAGGTGACTTGCTATTAAATGGGAGATAATTGGCTAAGAGGGCAATTAAGAGGCCGTGCTGCGACAGGCATTTCCCCCCCCCCCCAACCCACACACATACTAGCTGGGCAACACACATACACATACACGAACATGCCTTAATGACTCGTAATGGCCTTTATCACCTATAGAGTGAGTGACGGACAAATAACAGAATTCTGTTCACGCAGGTTGTGTGTGTGTGTGTGTGTGTGTGAATATGTGTGCGAGAGAGAGAGAGACCTCTGCAGCAGAGGGATCCTAACAGGTGGGGGGCTGAGAAGAAGGGTGGGGTGGGGGAGGAGGGGGGGAGATCAGGGTCACTAATCTGGGGGGGTCGGAGGGACGGAACGCGGTGTGACCTGTCACCAGCAATCTGCTCCTCAATCAACCACGGCCGCATATATACACACCCCAACACACACTGTGCTCTGCGGGGACAAGGACGTGGCTATTTCAGAGTGTGAGGAAGGGGCGGGGTGGACTGGGGGGGGGGGCGGAGGGGGGGGGGTATTCCACTCCCTGAAACCAGAGTGGGACTTAAGCATGCTTTATGGGCTGCTACATACCACTGTATGCTGGGGGGAGTTTGAGTCATTACAGAACAGCCTCCTCCATTAGGGACTACAGTCAAGGTCAAGGTCTCACCACACACACACACACATCTAGGCCTAAGTACATATGCACTAAATTGTGCTGCTAAGCTTTCATGCAGACAAAATGACTACCCTGTCTATTGCTAGTTTAGGAGAGAGGGCAGGGGAGGGAAACAGGGAGATGAAATGAGTCTGAGAACTAGAGGCATAGTATACAGGCAGGGGGATCTCCACTGTACTAAACTAACACTATGGGTGGGGATAGCCTCAAGTGTAGGGAAGCAAGCTACTGATCGAAAGGTCACAAAAATCTGAAAATCTGGGCATCGAGAGTAAATGTGATGTTTCCCCATCAACTTCATTAAGCATCTAAATCCAGCCTGTATCGTGAGCTGTGGAACTTCACCTGCATCAGCCTGCAACACTTTTCACCAAGATACAAGAGCAAGAGAGGATTAGAGAGAGAGAGAGAGAAAAGTGGAGGCTGGAATGAGAAGAGAATGGAAGGGAAGGAAAGGAAGGAAAGAGAAGCGACAAAAGGGAAAGAGAGAGAGCACGGCGAGGTGAGAGGGGGAGGAGAGCGAGGTGAGAATGTGTTGATGTAATTGATGTGTGGACTCATTTAGATGGGTTTTCCACATGCTGTCAGTTAGAGCGGGACTGGCTGCTTGAAGGAATGACCCCCGTGAAAGACAAGTCGTTTGACCATGACTCTGGAATGTGCGTGCGTGATTGAGAGTGTGTGTGTGTGTGTGTGTGAGAGACAGACAGCGCTCATCTTTAAACGCATACCAACACACACATACTATATGGACCAATCCAAACACAAATCCCCGGGGGGTAGAAGAGTGTGTGTGTATGTCTTCCCTCTGACGACTGCACTACTCACCACTGTGCATACCACTCATGCCCCCTGCAAACAACTGAAAAAGCATGATGGAGGAGTGTCACTTGATATTATACGATGGCAGTTTTACACAACCAAGTCAGAGTCAAATCCTCTGTCAGTAAGTGAGTAGACCCTCATTAATCTGTACTTGACTTTTAAGCCAACCAGTGAATCAAATTGGCTTGATGAGCACAACATGCAGTGATAAAAATATAGAGATGACCCATCAGAAATGAAAAAGAGGACCTCAAATCCTCAAAAAAAAAATGGAAAAACACACCGATTAATATATTTGATTGATTGAAACACTTGGTGTACCCTTGATAATAATCATTTATTTATTATTATTTATAATTTATTTATTATCTCAAGAGATGTTTCATGTCAATTAGTGGAAATGTTTATTTTCTCCCCCCATAGGCCCATCTAAGGGAAACTCTTATGTGTGAAAGTTTCCCCATTTCATGAATAACCTTTGGCCTGGAATTTCATTACATTTCAGAAATCTGAACATTTGATTCTCCCGAACAACCAACCAACTTCCAAAACCTCTTATGGACTTGATCAGATTTATTCCAGTCCAAACTGAGCTTTAATCGTTGGACATCTTCAGCCTGTTAATGTCAATCCTCAGTTTGTCGTCATCTTCTCTCTGCCCTTCTTCACTACTGTACACCACTCATCCCTACAAAATCCATTTTGCTTTCTGTCTTTTCTTTTCTCTGGCCAGTGCAACTTCTCAGTTTCCCCGTTTTCCTCACGCTGTAAAATATCGCTCCATGGAATCAGACTGGACGGTAATTGAGCACCTGACTGACAAGTGCTGTTGCAGTCCCTTCCTCTTCATGCCACCAGAGGTCAGGGTTCAGGTGTCAACGTTTCTTGGGTTGTGATTGGTCAAGGGGCTTCAGAGGTCAAAATACCAACCGATGATACAAACATACATACTTGGGAAGGAGTCAAGCTGGGATCACTGTGGGGAGGGATGGAGGTGGAAAAAAAGAGATGAAGAGTGATACTGAAGAAAGGAAAGGAGGGAAAGAAGTTGATGGAAAGAGGAACGAAGCAAGACTAGGAAGAGGTAATGAGAAATGGAGGTGTGGAGGAGAGCTACAAGCTAGGAGAGGCAAAACAAAAGCTTGCTAACAAGGTACAGCTGCACTATCCATAGCTGTAGCAGTGTATGCAGCAACATAGTCTGCTTTTGACAGGAAATGACTGTGATAGTGACACATTGATACATTAAGTGGCATACTCACCCATATCTCTCTACGTTCAGATATATTTCACAATCTGAACAAATGATTGTGTTCTGTGTAAAATGTGCCTTTCCTAAACTGAACCATGCTGAACGGACTTCCTCTCTATAAATGCCCATAAAGTAGAAGAAAACAAGCAATCCAAACGCTGGGATCTGATATTTTTAAGCCTAAAATCAATAGTTACACAATTTTGGCAAAATACCACCAACACTTTCCGATACCCAGTCGTAATTTCCCAGTGTGAAATCTGCACTTGCTTCCTTGGCCAGCGATCTCTCCAACCATCCCTCTTGTTTTAGTGCTTTCAGCTATGTCTTGATGATGTCTTTGCGTGTGCACCTGCGTGTCTGCACATGGGCTGTACCCATTAGCTGCGCCTATTATTGCACCCTGTCATGCTAATTGAGTGCTTTTGCCTTGTTGTGATATCCACGTTGTCCCAGCTGCTGTTCTGCTATCTGTTGGTGATTTATGTGTCTTGTTGTCATATCTCTCTCATGTGTTCTTTATTTTAATCCAAATCCCTGGCCTCCCCTCCAAAAGATCTTCTGTCTTTCGCTGTCATTTTAAATAAGGATTTTGTTCGTAATTGACCTGCTTGCTTTAATGATTGATGGATGATAGACTGACAGGAAGAGAGCCATGCAGATAAGACGGTAAGACAGAATGAGAAGCAGATGGATAAATGAGCCAGTTGCTCTCTCACTCAGAGGGCATCCCAAGACCGCCTCATTCTCCCACATTGAACCCCCACACACACACACACACACACGTACACAAATACACCCTGTTGCCCATCAGCGGATCAGAGGCGGCATGTTAAACCTCAGCGCAGCAGGGCCCTTGTAAAAAGAGCCTGGGGCACCAGTGATGATTGTTTTGAAAAGCGCTCAACCGAAAAGCATTTTGGGGATGACAGTCGAGCGACTGAAATAGCACCTGTGGACACACCACTGTCAGGACGGGGGGGACACACGCACACACAAATAAAGAGAGACCCTCTTTCACTTACATGATCTCACACACAGAAAAAAGATTAAACGCCCCTCTTTCACTAGTGTGATCTCACCTGTTCATGCACACCCGTTCATGCACACCCATACACACCCACACAGAATGAGAACCCCTCTCTCACTAAAATGATTTCACACACACACACACACACACACACACACACACACACACACACACAACACACGAAACACACACACACCTGTCCTGGCAGATGCCATAGCTGTGTTCTCATGTCTGCTGTGCGGAGGGTCAATCTTGCAAAGCTGCGTCTGATTTAATACAACCGGCTGAGCTCACACACGCCAGGGTTCATCTAAAATAACTCTACAATGACAACAATCCCTCTCTGTCTAATCAATTACAACCACAGTACTTGAAAAGGATGGAAAGGGCATAAGGCTGCTGTATCGTTGCATCACCTTTGTCTCAGCTAAGGCAGTCACCGTTGAATTATTAATATATTGTCATGCAACTGAGCAATGCATCACATGTGGACGGTGCATAGGGATCATGGGAAGTTTAGGATATCCGACAATGGAAGGTTCAACCAATCAGCTTCATCACCTTTAATCTCATACACTGAGCACTGATCATTTCCAAAACACCACAACGTATGAAGTGTTACCAATTATGCCACCTGCTACTAACCCAGTCACTTATAGTTTGGATTGTAACACCACATACCGTCCACCGTCAGTTCTCACAACAGGCTAGCGCAGTGCCTTTCAACGTCTGGGTTGGGAACCCAAAGGGGCTGCGGTGAATTGAAATGAGCCCCCAAAATGATTCAGGAGCACTTAATATCCAAAGCTACATGACGTGTCATTTTTCTGAAGCCTTCTCCATCCCTGCAATACAGCGCAGTAAATCAGTTGCCTCAACAGAGGATCAAGTCCATTAGATTAACTTGCAAAACGATTTTTTGGCCAGAAATTGGGGAAATTTAAAACTCAAGTCAGGTTTATTTCAGGTTTTATTTCTTCCTTTATCACAAACAAGCCTCAAATGACTTTACAGGCCTAACTAAGTCAGGCTGATAGACAATCACATTTAGAACATAATCATTTAGTAATTATCAATCATCCCAAAAAAAAGTTTAAAAAACTGAACTTGTGTATCAGCCAATTAAAACCCACTCATTAATTGTCCTGTCAATTACAACCCTCCTACTGACCCAGATAAAGACTGGCCATAAGTCAGATCAATCCATTATCAGACTTAATCCCGTCCATTAGCCTGGTCTCACGTGGCCTCATTAGTACGTGTTACTAAACTTGCAGTTTAGATTCTGAAACCTTGTCCTGTCCACCGTCGGCTCTTACAGACAAGCTAATGTAGCCGAAATAGCAGCGCTGGTCCCATGTGACTATTTGTTAAGTCCACTCCTATCAGGAGTAAAGCCAGCTCTTTGAGAGGACTAGGGGGCTGTGGAAATATTCAGGCCCTCATTTCCCCCGAAACAAGCATGCATGCGCACACACACACACAAATACACACACACACACACACACACACACACACACACAGGGTAGGGTGGCTTATGTATTCTTACATCTAATTCGTGGAAATTTAAAAATGACTCTTGTGATTCTTAGACAACAGCAGTGGTATAGACCCTGAGTGAGAAAAATGGGGGCAGCAATATTTACTCAGATGCTATTACATACACTGACATTGCGCGCACACACACACACACACACACACACACACACACACACACACACACACACACACACACACACACACACACACACACACACACGACAGGGTAGGTCTTCTTAAATCTAATTTAGAAATGATTTGTGACTCAAGACAACAGGAGTGATACCGAGTCACAAATGGCAACAATATTTACTTAGGCTTCATTACACACACATACACACACACAGGTTTAACCCAAACTGACCTTTGACCCCTCCCCCTGCACCATCTCCTCTGTCACCCAAGCTTGTTTCTACCCTTCACTCTGCATGCCATCCAATAATGTCAACTACAAGCTCCTGTCAGGCTGTTTTTAAACACAAGGACAGACTCAGTTACAGCAGAATGGCTTTCAGGAGTCAACCTCCACCCTGACACACACACACACACACATGCTATGGGTTGTCAAAATCCCTGGCAAAAGGGTCAAAGGTCAAACTAATCTGCGTTCCACAACAATCAGCAGCTTCCACTGACTTATGTTAACATCACACGATTAGCAGCACACACACACACACACGCTTACTGTATATGCCCAGAGATCAGAGAAAGGTTAGTTATTTTTTTAGCTTTTCAAGCCGCTGACACAGACTAAGAAAATCAGGCTGTTGACAAATTGTGACTTTCCCCAGGACGCAGGCTTGGTAAAACATTGTCCTCTGAGCCAGTCTTACATTTTAAGAACCATCGGGAAAGATGAACTACTCCAGGCAAAGCTGCTTTTGTTGTGTCCTTGACTGTTCACAAACTACACTGCACCTAATTTTCCTTTCCCTGCCACTCAGCCAAATGCTGGTGAGTTTTGGCTGCGGCCGATATATTTCTCTAATCTACTGACATCTTTACAGAAAATCTCCCTATTAAAAGGTTTAACTTGTCTCTGTTTGGCTGGTGAAATGATCAAGTGAATTCAGAGACCCCAACCAGTAGTCGGTGGACAAAAAAGGTTTTCCCTAGCATGACTGATACAACCTATTATTACTACACACGTGTATGTGGCCAATGTTTCATAGATCTGCTTCTCTGCCCCCAACTGTTCTCTGGCCAACATACAAAAGGACCCAAAATAACGCTGGGGGGGTTGAGGAGACATCAATCTGCGGTGGACCCTCGGCTGTGTAATCCTAAACCTTCACCTTCCTCTTAATACCCATCATCCCCCTTTAATACCCACACATACCAGGACAGAGCAGGGCCACAACAAATGGTTCCCCCGACAAAGGGCAGAGTTCGGCCAGTAGCTCACACACTTGCACGCACACACTGCCGGCCTGAACGACACACACACACACACTCATGGAACATATACACGTAGTCACATGGACATGACACACATGCAGATAGACACACACACACACATATACAGGGAGGGGGGATAACTGGGTGCTTTCCCCTATTAACTTGGCAAAACTGATCAGAAGAGCCACGGCCAAGGGTCTGTCATCCCCTTCTAAGCCCCCTCATCTTAACCCCTCCCTGGGTTGAGAAACCACCGTGGCCCCTGACCTGACCCACTCTCCCCGAGGGGGTTTGAACCTCAACTTAAAAAAGGGAGTGAGAGAAAGATGAGAGCTCATCCAATCAATAAATAAATACAACACATGCACATTCACACAAACTCACATACAGGCGCACACACACACACACACCCCCCGAACAGATGAAGGGACCGCGTTGAGAGGCGGGGGAGTGGATTTTCATTGCTAACAGGGTATCGGTCGGTGTACATGTTACAATTATAAAAATAAAAGAGCCTCCTAAATCATGATATGAAAGTAGAGTGCAAATGTGATGATTAAAATGGGGGCAGGGGTGCGAACGGCGATAGCCACAAATACACTAGAAACCCCGCTATAAACGCCAGCTGGCCTTTCTGGCTCGAGGCCGTCGGAAACTACCAGGAACTACTTGGCTTACGGTCATTTAACTTTTAGGGCTCCGTACAGACTCTCAAACCTGCTTTGTTACCTTCCAACTCGTCCCTGAACTCAACAGCAAAACTTTATATGGAAGCCAATGGGTCAAAGAGGAAGAAAAAAAAGTGGTATTGTCTTAATTCACAGCATCCCAACACGGTCACTACTGCTTCATTACACTGTACACCCCTGAGAGTGACTGGAGGGATGGAGAGACAGGAGTGAGTGTGGGGTAAGTGCAAGCCCCTGTACTCGATAAGCCCATGCTATATTTCATATTAATAGTTTAGATATTTTATTTAACATTGGAGAAGTTGCACAGATCAAATGTCTCCACTTGTGCTTCAATAACTGGAAGAGTTTTGTTCAAAAGTTAGATATTCCCCGTTTCAAAAAAGTGAAAATGATTGATGGCACAAAATTAAATTACAAATCAAGGCACATTTAAAAGATAGTGGGTAACTTAAGTCTTGTTGACAAAAGGATAACACTTTTATGGACTGGAGTTTTCAGAACGGATATATAGCACATATAAATTAGCTGAATTTTGGTGTATATTAAATCAATGTTTATCCTTTAGTTTGTTTTCAGCAGCCCCGGTGGGAATCGAATGCCTGTGTCTCGCAACGCCTGCAGTATAAATAGATGTGTCTGGGCTCATAGATACAAAGTAAACAAAACAGTAAGATGGCGCAAAGTGGGACATCCTGCTGCCTCAGCCGGCGGAGGTCCATACTACGTACTCGCCATGTTGTGGGTTCAGATCTGACCGATGACCTTTTGCTGCAGTGCAAGTTCATAAACACTGACTGAACTGTCCTGGGCCACTGGAATAACATGGGGATTCTCAAAATGGGTGGCGTGCCCCTTTAAGACCATTTAATTGGCTGGTAGATAAATACCACCATCACCACAAAAATAAACCTGAAAAGTAAAAAAAGACATCTACTAGAATATAGGTCAGCACAATGAAACTGATTTCCTTACTACAATTGTAGCATATAGAGAGCAATTTGAAGACCTCTGATTCTACATTGAAGAAGGACTAGATTTATCTGTATTTAAGGCCCTGCGTGTAAATAATTCAGTTTAAGACATTTAAAGACACCTGTACACAAGGTACTTGCAAGGTACAACAATGTCACAATTTCAGAAAAAGTAAAAGTAGCCCCGGGTTAGAGCTGGAGACCGGTGCTGCTGCCTGGACGAGAGAGACGGGGGGGTGGGGGGGGGGGTGGAGTGTAATTAACCCGTCCACCTCTGGCAGTCGACAAGGATACGAGCAGCAAACCTGAAAGTCCCACCTGTACCAGCCAATCAAATGCACACCTTCTACAATGTGGCTCTGTTAAGTGAACAACAAGCCTGACTTGAGGCACAAATAGCCTGACAAAATAACAAACACACTCTCACACACACAGGGTTGCTGCCCTGCCCTCTATTAGGGAACACAATGTGTGTGTAATGGGATCTTAATGAAGGGCTCCCCTGAGGCTAAGCCCAACGAGTCTGTGCTGAGGATGTGTACTGTTAGAGCTCATTAAATGAACACATGAGTACCACCACTGGCATGGTGGGAGTGTGTGTGTGTGTGGTGTTGGGTTACTCCCAGATATAGCAGTTTATGTCATGCAGTACACACTCCCCCCTTGTGCCGATTTTATGAGTGTGCGCGCCCGCGTTGTTCCATCAGCGTGTGTCGAAAGACCTCATTACACAATCACACTCATGCTTATTATGTTAGTGGAAAAGGGGTTACATGGGGCTATCAATATGATAGAATTAAACACGGCTGATATTTTGACAAAAACCTTGAGGGGGAAAAAACTGATTTAGGAGAAGCAATGGGGGGCAGTGGGAGAGAGAGGACCACACAGAGCAGGAAAGAGAGAAAGTTGGAGAGAGGGAAAGGGAGAGAGAGGAGAGAGCAAAAAAGAGGGGAGGAAGAGAAAATGAAAAAGGGGATAGAGGGAGAGGGAGGGACACACAATGTGGAATTTGATCTAGCAGTGCCCTCTTGTGGACGGAAAGGGAAGCGCTTAAGATAGCTCCCTTTCTATTGGCGGTCTTCCAGGAGAATTTGGAGGAAGGGAGACCGAATGACATAAGGATGGTAGGACAACCTCAGCATTTATTCTGTGCCTGTATTTACACCCATCGTATCTAGTGTGTGACCAGGCTAGCCCATGTATGCATAGAGGGACAACCTGTATAAATACACAAGTGTCCCTGTGTGTGCATCAATACGCATGTATCTGCATGAGTGAGTATATAGCCTTTTTTTTTCCCTCTCTTTGTTTTTCACCTTATCTAGTTCTTCTCTCTGCTATTGTTAAGCGCCTTGGGTACCTTGAAAGGCGCTCTAAAAATGAAAGTTATTATTATGTGTCTGTTTTGAGTTTGGCCCACCTCTCGTCCCGTGTGTTTAACTGGAAGGGTGTCTGTATTATGTGCCGGTGAGTGTCAATGTGTGTATGCATGTGCGTTTGGCTCACCTCTCTGCCTTTGTGTGTGACCAGGGCAGCAAGTGGCTTGGCGTAGAAGCGGCTGTAGCTGAATCCCAGGCAGCCGTACATACTGTTAGCAGTCAGCTTCAGAGCCTTCTGACGGATATCATACTGAGGCATAGAGAGAGACTCCAGTTAGGCCAAGCGATCCACAATGGCTATGTTAACATGCACACAATATTCAGGTTATGGTGATGGTTCAATTAAAGTGTAGCTTGAAGTAAGACAACTTCCCCCAATAACCCCAGGATTTGCATGGGTTTATGAGTTTACCCACAGAGCAACATTACTCTCACACAGAAAAAAAACATCTCAACCCTGGTGTGTGTGTGTTTGCATTTCTGTAGGTGTGTGGATGTGTATGACTATGTGTCTATGCACAAAATGCACAAACAGAGGTGCAAGAAAAGTAAAGAAAGTCAAAAGTCCTGCCAGGATTTGTCTCCACCTGTGCCCTTAACCAGGTGATCAGAATTATTAGTCCCTCCCCAAGTCCTTTTACTTTCTGAACCTGGTTTTTACACCTCTGGAAATGTGTGTGTGTGTGTGTGTGTGTGTGTGTGTGTGTGTGTGTGTGTGTGTGTGTGTGTGTGTACCTGCAGGTAGAGGTCTGGGTTGATGTCCTGCTGTTTCATCAGTTGTTTGACCTGTTTACGGCGTTCAACCAGCTTCCTGATCTCCTTGGGCAGGATTCCCATCTCCAGGTCGGCATCCGGAACCTCCGGAATCTCATCTGGCTCGTCCTCCTGTTACCGTGGAAACAACAGTTGGAAAGTTTTTTTTTTTTGGCCTTCAAGAATCAAAGTCATGTTGGGGAGCTGGGCACTTCACTCCTCTGTACCTGGGCACTACAATCATCACAAATCATGTCAGTATCTAGTTAATAAAAGGACCTAGAAGGATATCACGATTTATCCAAATAAATTGAGTTAGACACATTTTAAGAGTTAAGTTCTTTGTTCATTCATTCATTCCTCTCATAGGCTAATGGATCTGGGTGTCAGATACCATGACCTCAAAGGGACTGGATCATAGTAGACCAATTGATTTGACCACTGGGCTGACAACTGACAACTGTGGAGTCAGAATGCAACACACACATAAACACACAACAACAAACATATTCAATAATAACACACACCTCAGTCTTCTTGCGTGGGCGGTGCACCTCCCTCTGTACAGTGGTGAAGCAGATGTTGAACTCTTGGATGATTGAGGGGTACAGGCTGTTGAAGTCAAGCAGCAGCACAAATTTATCGTAGAAACCTACGGAGAGACGGAGGGAGGGTGGGGACAGATACATGAACACAGGGATATACAGTATGAGAGGGTAAAATGAAGAGAGAGAAACAGGCGGAAACAAGGTTAAACTCAAACACATGCTTACCAATTTTAGGATCCAGCACCAGACCTCCAGCATATGCCGCCTTCTTCCTCCTCTTGCCTTTCCCTGCATCCACCTCTTCCTCAACCTGGAATACGTGAAAGAAGAGAAACAGATGCATTACATCACTGCAGTTATAAATCTAGTACAATTTTCCTGTGTTTCCGGTGTTTGTGTGCGTGTTGTACCATCTCCTGCTGGGCCTTTTTGAAGGAGGGTTTGTCAGGGACGATGTAGTTCTTGTCATGGAAGGCGTGAAGCAACAGGAACTCATTCCTCTCAGCGCGACCGCCCATCAGAGTACGAGACTGCAGACCGGAGGCAGGTAGCAATGAGGTGATGGGAGCAGAAAGCAGATCATAAGGTAGTAGGAAGGGGAGAGATGTGAGAAACATAAACCTGAGTAATAGTATTTTTTTGAGCCCCAATCCCACTAAACCCCAAAATTGTAGGAATAACTTTTATGTTAACTTTATTTTGTTTTCTTCCGGGTGGGCTGGGCAATACGGCTGGACGATGACATTTAAACATGTAAAAGGAAACACCGGCGTTTGTGTGTTACCAAGAGATTTCCGGCGATGTTGGTGATCTGCAGGGCCAGCGGCAGCACGTTGAGCTCACACATGATCTGGAGGATCAGCTTGGCATCTGTCCACGTCAGCTCCAACAGGTACAGCAGGTGGGGAGAGTCACTGACACACACACACACACACACACACACACACACACACACACACTTAAGCATATACACATACTGTACATGGGACCACATTGATGCATGTGTGCAGAAAACACAAACATTTTTCTATCTATCACAAGTACATAACAACTACAGCAGGTGAGGGGAGTTACTGACAGACAGGATTTTTGGGTCCATGCAATTTTCAATGTGAAAATTCAGTAGTTTCAACACATTTACCCCCCCTCGCTGTGAGGTCTGGCTTTTTCCAGAAATCATATACCAATTTGTGGAATATCATAAACCATTCAGTGGATGCTTTTATCGAAAGTGCCTTACAGTACCATGAGTTCATACACTTCTTAGGATACAGTTCATCATTCTACGGAGGACGTCTGTAACTTAGACGATAACGACAAACACACCTGTAGAGGTTCTTGATGTTCTCCTGGGGGATAGTGACTCTTTCCATCTTCAGCACCTGCGCAGTCAGTTCAGTCAGGTGGTAACTTTTACAGCGAATCAGCTCCTTGGCAGAGATCTCCACGTCGCACACCAGGCGGCCACAGGTGGCGCTTTTCTCTGCAAAGGAACCACGGCCCTGCAAGCATCCACGCCACGAGCACGCAAACACAGCAGACGTTCAGTCAATTTGGATGGACGTAATAGACATGTGTGACTTCGTAAAATAAAGCATCACAACCACAAGGTTTACCGTTTACACAAACAGTCAACTTTTCGCTCTTCTTACCCCTAATTTGGGCATGTTGGCCCTCCTGAGGCGTCCGATCTTAGACCAGTGAGGGACCTTGCACACGTTGATCCTCTGCAGAAGCACTTCCAGGTCAAAGCCAAAGATGTCGTGACCCTACAGGAAGCGAGAGAGGAGAAAAAGGTCAGCATATAGTATCCAGCAGAAACTCTCTACCTATAACTGCCTATTTCATGTAACTGACAGCTGATATAGTCAGTGTAGAAGGTTTCATGAGCCTGGGACAAAGTCAAACAACTAATAACACACTGCAAGATGTGTAAACTTGTGAAAAGATGACTTGTGAAAAGGACACCTGTTTTCTTATCTACAGGGATACTACAATACATAACACAGTATTTTATACATATCATTGTTGAAGTCACCCCATCGTCACCCCAATACCCTCTACTCACCACCAGCACATCAGGGTCAATTTTGTGCATCTTGGCCAGGAAGAAGCCAAGCAGCGTGCGCTCTGTGGCAGCTATCTCCACCTTCCCATTCTGATGGAGGAGACACATATGAGAGGCAATGGCAACCACATCTCATCTCAGCGTTCACAAGCGTCCAGCAGCAGTGTCCTGGTGCTGCAAACTCAATTCCCGTGGAATTTAACGCTAACTGAAATTGATCTCTGACAATATCAGGACAGTTTTTCCATAACCGTGTGGCCGCTCACCTTCTTTCTCACAGCCTCTTTGAAGTCGTAGGGAAAGATACAGTCGTTGGGTTTGCTGACCACTGAAAGAGAGCATGAGATTATGATCAGGGTTCCCACATGTTCCCCACTTCAAAATACCATCCTTTTTCCAGACCTTCATTTCTTGTCTGAACTCGAAAATATTGGTTGCCGTTCAACATGCTGTATGCCCATAGTGGTTGGGCAATATGACTTAACTCTATAGCTGAAGGTTATTCTACACAACAATATGTCAAATGAAACTGAGGTCTGTAACATATCTGTCGGGACTAAACAATATTTTCCCGTACCTTTACATACTTTTTTCAAATTCTCATTTTGGTACCAAACTGAAATGAATGAATGGGTTGTCTCAACCTCTTTACTACATCACCATTTCACGCTCCACCACTGCTATCTTTGCTTTGTGACAAATTAATTTGTTTCTCCACAGGGAGGTCAGCATCAGTTACAGAAAAACGCCCCCAGAGCTGCTAGATATTCGGTGTCTTGCTCAAGGACACTTCAGCCAGGCGGAGGCTTGTGGTCATGGGGGCTTGAACCCAGGCCTTTTGGTTGAAGGACAACCTCCCTAATCAGTACGTCACCCTGCTTCTTACTCTGCTTCCTGCAGCTCTCTCTACTTGTATGAAACTTCATCACTCACCACAGAAATGGGTCTGGTAGGGAGGTTGAGGTGAGGCTTTATCCATATGGAACTGATAATGGATCAGTGCAGCCAGGGACACTATCTGCAGATAGAGGGAAATAGTAGTATTAGATGCTTGCTCACTTGATGACCAATTGGGCAAACCCCAGCTCAAATATAAGTGTATGAAAGAATAAGGCTCAATAATAATGCACTATCAAGCTATCAATGTACCATCGCTTGTTATTAATCATCTGTTATGTTGTTTCTTGTGTCTCAAACATTCAAACTGCCGTGACAACTGAATGTGTGAGTGTGCATATGCATGCCAGCGCTCTGACCTCATTGTGGTGTGTCTTGGGGTTTTGGACAGTCTTGAGGCTGATGGACATGACGGTGATGGGTGGAGGAGACAGGTCTTTGACCACCGTGACCAGGTCACTCCTCAGGGCCAGAGCCTCCACCTTACACCAGCTGACTGACTGGCTGTTCAGCTCTACAGCAGACAGATGTTAGATCAGAAATGTAGAGGTACAAAATTAATCTTTAATACTGACCACTTTCATTTCTCATGCATTTTGTATTTAATCAGAGGGAAAGGAAGGCGACCTGAAACAAACTATTGTGGTGCTGTGTAGAATTCCTGCCATACAAATCAAGCTGGAAAAAAGCTTTCATTGTGTTCAATCAAGCCTTGCCGTCGGCTCCCTGCAGTTTACATTTTTCAATCACCAACAAAATTTTGTAGAATCAGCTGTGTTGACGTGCATATTGGTGTCAGTGACACTAAAGTCACAGCCAAAAGAACAAGTCGTTAGGCATGCTGGAAAAACAGGCTAAATTTGGGTTGGAAACACAGCTGTCTGTTATGCCTCGTGTTTTGATTTTACACTCCTCACATGAATGGTTTCAGAAACGGCGGTCAAAATTTTATACAAAAGCATTGTCCTCCTTACGTGGTGTCTTGATGTCAAGCCAGCAAGGCCCTTTGATCTTCCTGCTGAGGAGGAAGTGCTCCAGACTAAAGGTGTTGGTACCAAAAATGTGGGAAAAGGTCGCCCCCTTAAGGTCACAGGGCAGCGCAGGGAACTCGGCCTGCAACACATTAATGAATGAGGATTGGTCACAAACAAACTGTGGGTCTGGATCACCACTAGCTGCTATCAGGAATGAGTGTGTGTGTGTGTGTGTGTGTGTGTGTGTGTGTGTGTGTGTGTGTGTTTGTGTGTGTGTGTCTACTCACAGAATATCTGACTTCCAGGTATTCGCATTGAGTGGGCACATCAGGAATTTCAAAGGCATAGTTCTTGTCCACTTTCTACAGAGAGCAAACAGAGCATCGTTGACCAACATGTCAGGCTTGCCAACTTTCCAGAAAGCCACATGCATGTTATACGAATGACCTGGGCTTGATGAAATCCATCAGCAGGCTTAGCACTGACCTTGGACTTGAACTTCATGATCCTGAACTTCTCCGAGAGCTCGTTGAACTCCTGGTAGATATCCATCATCCCCACCGGTGTGTCGGACACCTCCCCGGTCTTGACGTTCACTTTCTGTTAATCAAAACACAACTAAACAATCTCCAAGCTCCAAAATGAAGGGACGGTTTTGACTGTCCTCTTGAGCCTTAGTAGAAAGTCTTCCCCTGGTCATAAAAACAAGCCTACGCTATGCGGCCGTTTACACCAGTCATCAGTGGGTGATTTGTTCAGATGATGCTCAATCGTTATATTCCTACTTTCCCTCAAGTTTTCCCTACAATCCAAAGTGGAAAGGGGAATATAACTGATCAAGTCTGCTAACAAGGAGATGCCGTTCCCATCATCTCCAACTTTCTTGCCGCTCACCGACAGACAACCGATGAACTGTCCTATCAGAGTGGCATTGTGTCATGTGTCAGAGAGCAGGAAACTCACAAATTCACGAGGCAGGAAGAATATGGTCCTCTCGATGTTCTTGACAGCCACACAGCAGCTGACATACGCCTTGGCGGACTCAATCCACACCTTCCCGAACAGGTACACCACACCTAAGCCACAGTTGTGACATTTTGAAATTTTAGTACCTGATTGAGTTGCATGGGTCGTGTCCTCTATACTTTGCACTCCGCATCACATAGGTGGGAATATGTCTTACCTGGCTGACTGTACTGGTCCTCAAAGGCATCCAGCCAATAGAAACGGAAAACCTGCTCTCCGTCTGGCCCCTCCACCAATGGGAGTTGGCTGGAGTCGACCTGTACCTCTGCTGGAACGTCGCTGACTCCGCCCTCCTCCTCTTGTCCCCATGAGCTCCCTATCCTGCTGGACCTGGGAGAGGACAGAGGGAGGAAGATGCTAAAGCACACAATCTATCATTCTTGAGAGAAAGGGATACGTTATACATATTTCTTTCTTTTATCTCTTCTTCTTTTGTTTGGGCAGGTTCATATGCCATTTTCTGTGTGGTAAAAGGTTGTTGTTTTTTGCTATTTTTGTTCAACTTCCTCCCGTTGAATGTCAGTCAGTCAGTCTGCCCATTCAACTGCAGGGAGGAAGAGTCTTTCTATTCAGGAACTGTTCCCATTTCCCACTGATTGGACAAAAGCGAGATTACCAAAGTCACACACCTTGTAGACCACTTGCAACTTCACCCCAAGAAGGATAAAATAAGTCTTAACAGTTGAACCAGAACAGAAATCTCATTATTCCTAAAAAGATATAAAAGTAATAACACATAAGCAGATGAATGACTCACAGGAGCACAGGGTCCTGGGGTCCTGGCTTAGGCTCCACTTTAACTGTGGCCACAGCTGCTGCTTTAGGGCTCTGGCTCAGCCTCATCTTTAACTGGAGGCCTCTCCTCCTCTTCAAGCCCAACCTCCATTGGCTCATCAAAGTCCACTCCGTCAAACGCCAGGGCATCATTCACTGAACAACACATTCAGTCAGTAACAGGTAATTCACTCTATGTTTATTTTTGTTGTTAGAAAGGGGAAATTGAATGAAAGGGAGAAAGGTAAAACTGAGACAAAAGTGAGTGTTTTGTGTATGAGACAGAGAAAGGCAGAGAGAGAGAATAACTGGTCATAGCAGGCACCATGTCAGAGATGAGCATCTGTCTTCCTTACCCTCCTCTTCGTTCAGCTCCTCCACTTTCACTCTCTTCCTCTCCACTGGAAGGGCAGGTGTGGGGCGGGACGATGGCCTGGGGGTCAGGTCTGAAGAGGGCGGCCGGATCACTTTGCCCTTTAACCCCACAGCTGAGGGCGACTCCTGACATATTTTACAAATATTTAGTTCACAACTCATATCACCCAAGAGTTCCCACCATCTTAGTAATGCAAATTTGCTGGGTTGGGGTACCTTTGGCGTCCGTGGTTTGATGGAGAACGGGTTCATGGGAGAGCCAAGTGACTTCTTTTTCTTCAGAGTGACCACTGGAGGGGGGGCCAGGAGGGACGGCTTCTAGGAGAGTACAGAGTCAAAGATTTCAGAAGGAAACATAACATGTCAGATGAGGAATGGGCAATAACAGGTAGAATGGACGACTAGAAAGAAAATGCAGGAGATGATATTGTTAAAGCCAAAGTAGTCTTTGGTCCAAACTATAGTGGGAAAGTTTAAAGTTTTGTTGCACTTTTGTATTTGGTTCATTAGGATTCACGTGTTAATCATGCAGGGTTAAATGTAACTTTACAGGAACTATTTGGTTAATTGTGGGGTGTGGCTAACTGCTTATTGAATGATTATTTATGTTGAGATTTGGTTCAACAACCTAAAAATAGGTGATAGGTGGCAGGGCACAAGTGTGACTCGAGTGTGTTTTTTCCCCACTCGGCCCCACCTCTATACAGCAGATGTTGTAACCCAACTCTGACTAGCCATGATTATGTTGTCTCAACCTGCAGACAGTACGGGACCAACCTCAGAGTGCAGGTCCTGCAAAATGTCTCCTAGTAGGTCATCTTTGGACAGATCCACATCTTTCTGCAAGAGATAGAATAACATGCATGGTCAACAGGTGAATAAAAATAATAGCAAGAAAAAGTGTACAGCCACCTCTTTTGTTTCAAGTACTGACTTCTGCAAAACCTCCCTATGTCGGTGTGCACTTTCCCCACTTGTTTCCACAAAAACACATGGTAAACATGTGACCACAAAGAATTGTTCAGAATAACTGCTTGCAGACACGCACAGGTCACTTTTGTGGAGGTGAGTGATACAAGCAAACACACTAGCAAGTCAAAGATGCCAACAAGCACATACCTCCGCCGGTTTCTTGACATTGCTGTTCATGAAGAGGTTCTTGATGCTGTTGGGCTTGGCCACAACAGCTTTCTTCATATTTTTCTTAGCTTCTGCTCCTTTAGCGGTCGCTTTTCCTGCACACACGCCCAAAAAATATTCAGAGAAGTTGTGCAACACATACATGGTCAAACACTTAACTAAATACACATGTACACATTCAAAATGTAGATGTACGGTCGCCTGATGCACTATTGGTGTTTACCTTTGACTTTTTCTACTACGTCATCATTCAAATCCTCGTCGAAGATTTCTCTTCCATCTTCCACATACCCTGCTCCATCTGAGAGAGAAGAGAAGAGATCATCACAACACTATCAATACTACAGATAAGCATCTTTGGCCAGAAAGACCTGTGAATATGAATGAAAATGATCAGACCGTCAGTGGTTCGGTTTTTTAATTCACCAGCTACTGTGGCCACTAGCTGATAAATATGGCTTCCCACTCGATACAAGACAATACAAGACTCACCGTCGTCAATAATCCAGTCATCGTCTTGTCTCTCTCGTACCATCTCCGAGTACTTCTCCTCATCCACCTCCTCATACACGCTGGTAACCTCCTCCACCTGGAAAACGTGCACACACACACATTAGTTGACCATCACTTATTTGGACAAACATGGGCAGATAAGTAAACAACAGCCCTGATACGTGCAATTCTCTGCTGAAAAATATGGCATGTTAGAGTTGCCCTTATCAGAAAATTTCTCCAAATCGTAAAGAGTACACTGGTAAATTCAATATACGTTTGGCAGCGTTGGTTTATAACTTTCACAACTGCTTTGTCTGTTTCTACAACAATTTCTTGTAACAAAATATGTAAACACATACAAATGCACATGGGATACCCACATTTCTACATGCATGAGCAACACACACATTGACTCTCTCACCTCATATTTGATCTTCTCCCCCCTTTTTGCTTTCCTGAGTTGTTCCAGTGCAGACTTCCTCCCCACCTTCTCCTTCTTCTCCCGTCTAGAGCGAGACAGTGCCAGACCACAGGAGTCACCTGAACCATCACCTGAGGAGAGGAAGAGGGCAGAACGTCACATGATGATGCATGACATGACAGTTTGGTTTCTTCATGCTAACATTAGCAGAGCTTTTAATATTAATAATTCTAACATTTTACTGTAAAGGAAACGAGCATTACTTCATGGATGGACGGTGGAAAAGTAGAAAGTTGAAATGTTCAACGTAACACGAAGCCAAAGACAGGCGGATATTTGACAGCTAAAGCTTAACACTATAGTTTAAGTTACGTATCTTATCAGTTCTGTTCTCTCATCACGGCTAATCTACAATAGACCAATTTAGCCAATTGTTAGCTAGCTGAAACCTAGAGTCTACACTAGACAACTAACGTTATACCTGTGATTATATTGTAACGTTATGTCAGAGTAAGCTAACGCGTTAGCCAACTCCTTAGCTGTCCCTGTGCAACACGACCAGCTAGCAAGCTGGGCAACAAACTCACCGTCCGGGTTGTCCGTGTCTTTCTCTGGGTTTGTTACCGGAGACATTACTTTATCTTTTCCTTTATCGTAAGCTTATTGACAACGTTCAGCCCTGTCTCCTAAATGTGGCAGGTCAACACAACAACAGAACATTCCGCGCCAAATCGCCTTCCCGGGGAAAGTCATATGCAGGAAGTGACATCACGGTACGGTCAACCAATAAGATTCTTGGTTAACCAGAGACGCTACTTCCCGCCTGTCTGTTTCTGTCTGTCCGCATGATGGCAGTGTTGTGTAATGTTAGAAAGTATTTTACTACTACAACTCTATACAAAAGTATCATTAGTGGCTGTCGTCTTGTGTGTGATATATTTATCGTTATAAAAAATAGCACTAGACAAGCAGCAGCAATTGATGTTCACATACTCACATGCACACGCACGCACATTAGGGCTTACACACAGTATCATCATTCATGACTATTCGAGATCCCCTAACGAAAATCACTATAGCGTTCCTATAATATTCCTATAGGGATTTAAAGTGCGTCTGTGGTACCAAGTAGTGAGTTGGGGATGCCCCCCCCCCCCCCCCCAAGGCATCACAATGATATCCCATTAGGGACTTGCTGAGATACTTGTAGGATTTTAGGGTAACTGTATTTCTTTTTCCGAAGGGCATTCATGGTTATCCGCACCCCTGCCAGACCCAGAAGTCAGTAGCACCGATTTCTCAAAGTGTGCCTGTTTTTCTGCATTCAGGGATGCACTGGAAGTGTTGCCTGCTTATCCTAATGAAGCTTGTTTCCATAGCGACTTGGCGGGAACTTTTGAGTGTAGACAAAAGATTCCTGTCCCAGATTGGAGGTTGAAAGCGCGCTGGGGCGAGCTGTCTCATGGGGCCACACAGACACTACAGTCCGCCCAACATGTGAAAACACAAAGGCTGTTTTGTCCACCATCTCCACACCCTTGGCTTTTTATATTATATGAAAAATCACTGTAATTTAATTCCTATAATACTCTTATATCTCTTCCTGTATCACTATAATATTCATATAATATTCATAGAGACTTGTAGTTTTGCTGTGGTAAACTTATACATTTTATTACAGGAATACTAGGTAGACAACATGTTTAACATGAACGAAGGCCTGGTCTGGAATAATAGAACTAGGGTTTACGAATGGTAGCCTAATAGCCAACATGGGCCACTGCCTACTGTAAACTGTGCAAGTTTATGCTCCGCTGTCAGAGCTCGTCACTGGTGAGCAGCTGATCTGTCACTGGTCTTACTGGGCCAGACTGGTCAGGCGGGTCCTAGTCGCTCTGCTGCACTTGCACGCTGTGCGGGACTAAAGACAGAAAGTCTTGCCTCCTGTCTTGGGCTGAATAGCAAACTGACCACCAGACAGGTAAAGCAAGTGTCAGACAGATACATACACTCATACTTAAGGTTGTTTAGTTTTGGGAACCATGGTGAAACAACGATGCACCAGAGCGCACTCCTGTTATACAGCCGGTGCGTCTCACTGTTGCAGAAGGGGACCACGCAAGGTAAGTCAGCAATCCTCCCTCACTCAAAATAAAGTTTTATTTTCATAAAGGTTCACTGCATGTTTTAGTGCATTCTACCCGTCGACTCAACCACTCCTTCAAAGCATTTTTGTTGTTTGACAAAATTATGATAGGAAGTCCAAAGAAACCCTTGAGCAATGTTCTTTTCATGTACAGGCCTATACTCTTTTATTGTTATATGTACTAACTACTGAACTGTTTAATTAATTATCTTCTCCAAAGATACAGCCATAACAAAAACGTCTTATATACTCTCTCACATGCAACTAGGACATTGTAACACAACCATCTGTTTAATTTGCCAGGTCATTACACCCAGCTTATAGCATACAGCAAGAAACATTGTAAACAAGCGATATTTTGGCAGATGGAGAGAAACTTACTATGCTACTGTACTACTGTATGTCGCCCACCCCCCCTCATTGCGATAACAGATAATGTAACTTTTTTTTATCGTTGACCCTAGGGAACTTTTAAATGTAGCTCTAAATTAGCTTTTGGAAAACCAAAAGTGGCTGGTGTCATTATAGAATGATTTCCCCAGGCCCTATCGGTCTCAAAGCCCTGGGTCGGTGTAAATCAGCCATAGTAAAACTAATTTCTAATACAAAAAGACCATTATGTCGCGCAGGGTTAAAGAAACAGGGACGAACTGTAAACCTAGTCGTTAAACATACAGTGATGCTCAGTGCCGTCTCTCACTGATGGCGCTATGGGCGGCTCGACCAATCCTAACCGTGTATACAAGTGAGACTGTTGTAGCTGCTCTCTGATTGGTCCCGTCTTGGAGCTCTCTCCTCTTCTCCGTCGCCATGGCGAGGGATCTGCGGTGCTTTGCTGCTGGGCTGCGAGCAAGCAAAGATCGTCAATTGAACAGATGAATCACTCAGTAGGTTAAAAAAGACCGGCCCGCCTTCCAGTCTGTAAAGGTCTGCTGCATGCACTGTCCTGCAGTTTTTGCTCTAGCAGACTGCATGAGCATAGCCATGCATGCAAACTAAGTTGTTTTTCTCAAAATGACTGATGACAAAACGATCAATTTTAGCCCTGGATATTACATTTTTTATTTTATTTTTTGATTTGGTGACATCTTGATGATAAGCGGTCATTGCTGTAGTGTTTTTTGTATTGTGTTATTGTGAACATTAACATGGGTTGCTTTGTTAGATTTGCCTGCTAGCTAGCTAACAGTTTGGCTAAAGACAAGACAGTTTACTGAGTCACAGTAACCCATTGGAAACAAATCTACCTTATCACACAACTATTCACGTTTACTTATAACATTACTGCATTGACCTACACTCACACCTAATCTTTTTCAGCTACCTCTCTTTTTCTTGTCCAGTAGTCATATTTTAGCAATTATTTGCACACAGCTAATTCTCCACTGGACCTCCATGATGGTGCCAGACGTGGCAAAGCCTCTACAGGTCGAATCACTGTTGTGTTTTATCAATTGGCGATAGAGAGTAGCAAACTGGAATTTTAATTATATGAACATGTCATGGATCTTGGATCTTTATCTTAACAACACATTTAATCAAATTAACCATAGATGTTTTTAACAGAAGATATCTAACAAAAGGCCATATCTCACAGCTTTTCCATTAACACCAATACATTGAGAACAGACTCCATGATGTTTGTGGTATCCAGAAATAGAGGCAGAGTGAGAGCCCTTCACTTCCTCTCCTCTCTGGAACAAGGGATCAGTCTCCTAAAGGGAGGAGGAGAGGGGAGGAGAGACAGAGAGGCACAGTGGAGAGTGGGCGGGGGTTTAGAGGGAGGGGAAAGAGACAGAGTGAGGAGAGAGGCATCTTCTCACTGATGCTGAGTCACATACAGGGGGACCAAAGCCGTATCCCATGAGTCTTTGGGAATAATGGAGGAGCTTGAACACACCTGCCCCCATCCACGGACGGTAGGGAATTTATATGTGTGCATATGTGCCAGTGCATACATGTCTTGGAGTGTATATGTGTGTATGTGTCTGTGTGTGTGTGAGAGAGAGAGAGAGGAAGACAAAGGGGCTTGCTTGCTCTGCTGTTACGAAACAGATCCCCTGTGCCATGTGCCTCTGTGAGATGCTCAGAATGCTGAGTGGACAGTGAGTGTGTGTGTGTGTGTGTGTGTGTGTGTGTACAGACACAAATGGTACTGGAAGGAGGACAGCTTGAGTGGGCTTGGAGGAATTGGCACCGACTATGTGTGTGTGTGTGTGTGGGTGTGTGTGTGGGTGTGTTGGCGCCCATGTGTGAGGGGGTCACACAGTGGACACAGTGAATGTCCTGGTGAAAGGACAATGTCACCAGGACAGAGAGAAGGGGTGATGCCAGCCTCTATACTTCCTACATTCAGATATTCTCTCTATCTCATATCCTCTTTGTACCCCTGTAGAGTAGTTCTTCCTGGCTTCCATCTTTCTGTCTCCCATGCTATCCATCTTTGCTTCTCTTGTTTTCCTTTCCTCTCTGCTTCTCCCATCCTCTCTGTTCTTGCAAGCCGCGATCCCATCTTTGCTTCTGTTGTTCATTCAGTTACTATGTTCCTCTTTTTTTCTGTTTAATCCTTCTTATGCCAGATGTTGCTAGCTTGTGCCAGAGTGGGCTTTACTGAGCACGCTCACTCTGGTCACCCTGATAGGCTGCCGGCTCCTGCATGGTCCGTCTAAGCCAGTCTGAGCTTTGCCATCTGCTCTTTGTGAACCGTGCAACTGTTAGCCACTCCTCTATTCTCGCCTTGCTCAGGGAATCATGGGTGATGATGTTAGCTCAGTGCATCCTCCTGGTCGCTCTATATTGTGCCCATACTGTACCATGGTAATATCTTTTGGCACAGCTCTATGGTTTGCATTGAATTTTGATATTTCCATAATGGAGGGGGAGGATGCAACCGGAAATAAGCGGTAGGCAGACACCATATAAGGAGACTCCCCCAATGTTAGTTAAATTTCTGTCTCTCTCTGTGGAAGCTGTTATAACATTTTCTATATTCTGACAATGAACACATCTTTGTTCTGTCAAATATTTTGTTGTTACTTTTTGCCTCAAACCACTAAAATGCTAACTGGCTAACTACGGCTAACCAAAACCAGTCGCATATTGTGACGTAAGTATATATTTTCTCACACTGGGAAATCATTTTAGAAAGGTTTTGTGTATTTGTAGTGCAAGACAGGTGCAAAACATCTGTCTCAACCTCATAGCTCCTCCAAGGTGTATGAATCATAATGAATCAAGAGAATGAAATAATTCAGCTACTCTTGGAAAATAATTGACAAAGCTTTAATTTTGAAAACCAATGCGTTTTGGCTGTAATATAGTAAGTCAGAGTTACAGGATAGCATGCATAGTCAACAATAAATATATTCAATTCAATCACTTCATCTCCAAGAGTAGCTGGATGTTTTTGTTCTTTTAATGCAGAAAGGTGCACAGCACTCACAGAGGGTTACCGGATGTTTACGTTAGCTTGTTAGCTATCGTTTTGGCTTTTTGACATCACAGCATAATCCCTAGTCAGCATTTTGTGACCCTCAATCAAGTCACTTTGTATGGTTGTGCAGTTACTTGACAGCGGAAACAGAAATATATGAGAATACTTGTATTATGTTGTACACATTTTCATTAATTGAAAGTCAAAATTGGTGATGACAGATTGAGCTGGAGGTGACATTTCTTATTGTGTTCCATTCAAAGTCAGAAGTCAGAAATTGACAGCTGGAAGGTTGTAATACAACGTCCGTGCCTTCCGGTGGAAACATGAACAAGAACAAGAAGCTAATGTTTGTATGGCTGGCAGGTCTTTCCCCATGCACAGCTAACATTATGTCAAGGATTTTTGGCAACGTTAGCTAGCTAGTTAGAATAGAACGTTAGCAACTGTATGTGCAACTTCACATTTCAAATTTCTATGTTTAACCTTTTACCATACCGTTTACAATGTATGAATCTACTTGGAAGTCTGACTTGATGGGCCGTTCCATTGCATTTTTCATGGTAGGAAGTCAGAATTTCACACTCTCCAACATACCTGGAACACAGCATTAACATTAGTGAGAACCTTTTCTCCTTCACCTTGGGGTTTGGGACTTGAGTACGTTTCTGTCAATGGAAACAAATCACCTGTCTGAGTCTCATTCTCCAAACCAGTACTTATTTCTATAACAGCGTTATTGAAAATTCTGTGGGATATTTAGCGTACCAGCTAAACTGACATTCAAGACTGTTGATTTGAGGTTTGACTGGCTTTGAGTTCTTTGGGTCTGTTCCCCTGTAACTGTTGTACCTTGGTTACTGTTTTAATGTCTGTAGGATATTTTGACCTCAGTTGTCTGTCCATAAAAATAACCATCTTATCATTAGGTTGTCAATGTCTCAATGCATGTCTGGACAGGGAATCTATGTCCATGTTTTATCCTCATCTCGCCCTCCCCTGGCTGGTGTGAATGAGATTCAGTGAATGCTCCCAATAGACGACAGATGGAACATACAGTAACTGTGTTTCTTCAGGGAGGCTCACACTACTAGACTTTAACCAGATGCAGCCTCAACCTGACAATTGAAATCCCATTGCCAAGAGTGTGCCCTTCCTATATGTGACCTGTCTCTCTCGCTCTGTCTGTTTCTCCCACTTTCTCTCTGTCTTTCTGTCTGTCATTCTCCCTCACAGCTCTTCACTGCCTTGCATCCACCCGCACAATCTGTCATTCGTCATTATTAATTCATCTTGTACTGTCGACCTTGTCCTAGTGTGCTTTAGCCTTTTTCTCTCCCCCTCTCGTTGTCTCTCTCTCTCTCTCTCTCTCTCTCTCTCTCTCCCCCCTTCTGTCTCTTTTCTTTTCGACCTGACCTATCGGCACAGCAGCTTAATTTAGATTAAATTGTCCGAATTGGAAGAAGAATTGTGTTTCCCGTGTCTGGTCTACCACAGGTAGTCACCTACACCTGGGCTTCTTCTTTGTCCTCCCATTTTAGTTTTTCCTCAGAGGCCTTCGATAACAGATCAATAGCAGCTCTGCATACATACTACTATGCACACACTCATATACACAGATACACAGTGATCAATAGCAGTGAGTGCAGGTCTGTCTGTCTCACAACCAATAGTCCCAATAAGGAGCATCAGCTATGGTCAATACTTTAATGGACATTAACTGTAACTGGACTGGGCTTGTTTTGATGTTATATTACTGGTGCCTTTCCCTCCTGCCTCCTCCGTGGTTTGACTTTCCCCAGCACCTTCTCTTCTCTGATTCACACTTTCTCTCCTGTTCTTCACGTGTTCTGTCATGGGACTTTATGTACATGTTTGCTGCTGCTGTCAGTGTTTGGCATGCTTTTAAAATACCTAACACACCTTTACAGAAATCTGACCCTGTGTGGTGTTCAGAGATGAAGTTCAGATTGTGGGTACCTGTGTAGTGAATGTCTGCCTTTTCTTTCCAAGGAGCTGATATGTATTATATTATACAGAGTCTGGTCCAAGAGAACTAAACACAATTCTAGTTATGTACATGGGGTCCAAAAGTCTGGGTTAAATGAATATGGTCCTCTATGTGTTATTGTCGCTATAGCTAGTGCTTTTACTTTGAAAAATGGATTTCCGTTGAATAATATTTAAAATTATTAAGTAAATTATTAGTGCAAATGATGTAATCTTGTTTGATAAATATCATTTGACTGAATGTTTTTGATAAAACAAAAGAGTTCTTGGTAGTGGACTCAGACTTTTGGACCCCCCTGTATCTATCCATCCATTCATCCAAGCCTCTAGAGTTAGAGAGCTTAATCTCTCTCTCTCTCTCTCTCTCTCTCTCTCTCTCTCTCTCAGACTCTGACAAAGCCTGCCATCTTTGCCAGGGAGACTAGTTGTGATTGTCGCGCCCCTCATGAGAAGCTCACCATCGCTCAAGCCCGCAGAGGCACCCCAGGTAGGCCTCCTTCTGCTCCGTATCCTCCTCCTCTTCCTCCTCCCCCTCTCGTCTTTATTTTTATCACCTCTCACGCTGCCTTCTTCCTCCTCTTCTCACCTTTCATCCATGCTCTTCTCACACTTACCTGTTCTCTCAGACACTGTTCAATCAGCTCATCAATGCACCTCCACCATCTCTCACGTGTCCTGTCAAAACCCACTTTGATACTACGACATACTAAAATTACTACTACTACTACTACTACAAATATTACTACTACTACTACTACTAATAATAATAATAATAATAGTAGTAATAATAATAGTAATAATAACACTATAATAATACAATTGTTTAGCACCTTTCCTGACTTGAATGATGGAAAGTGCTGATATCATATCATAGAAGATATTATTATTTTACTATATTATTTTTGCTATAATATAATTATGTTATTATTACTATGTTATAATACATTTTGATGTTTTATCTAAGCATGTGCCACAGCAAGATGTGGAATGTGGAATGCCAGTGCAGTTATGTTTCCTTTTGCGTCCTCACCTCGACAGGTTACTCTCACTGTTGTTATTATTGTAGTATTGTTTGTTTCTGACTGTTGTTATTATTGTAGTATTGTTTGTTTCTGACTGTTGTTATTATTGTAGTATTGTTTGTTTCTGACTGTTGTTATTATTGTAGTATTGTTTGTTCTGACTGTTGTTATTATTGTAGTATTGTTTGTTTCTGACCCTTGTTATTATTGTAGTATTGTTTGTTTCTGACTGTTGTTATTATTGTAGTATTGTTTGTTTCTGACTGTTGTTATTATTGTAGTATTGTTTGTTTCTGACCCTTGTTATTATTGTAGTATTGTTTGTTTCTGACTGTTGCTTTTATTGTAGTATTGTTTGTTTCTGACTGTTGCTGTGTGTCTTCAGTGGACCGGCCAGTCAGAGTCTATGCAGATGGCATCTTTGACTTGTTCCACTCCGGCCACGCCCGCGCCCTCATGCAGGCCAAGAACCTCTTCCCCAACACATACCTGATAGTGGGAGGTAGGACAGACAAACTGAGAGACTTGACACGCGCACACCCACCCACACACACACACACACACACACACACACACACACACATACATGCCTCTACTGAAAAAAACCTATACACATTTCTGTACCTGACACGGTTACTTATGTTAACTTATGTTCTGTGTGTGTGTGTGTGTGTGTGTGTGTGTGTGCGTGTGCGTGTGCGTGTGCGTGTGCGTGTGCGTGTGCGTGTGCGTGCAACAGTGTGCAGTGATGAGCTGACTCATAAGTACAAGGGTTTCACGGTCATGACAGAGGACGAACGCTACGAAGCGCTGAGACACTGCCGCTACGTCGACGAGGTGGTGAGAGACGCACCCTGGACCCTCACGCCCGACTTCCTCGAGAATCACAAGGTGTGTGTGGTTGTGCACGCATGTTCATGTGTGTGTTTAACTGTGCATGAGGCAACCAAAGCTTTTTGTCACGTGTGTTTATAACCAATTTTTACGACCTTCTTGGGCACTCGTAAATGCATGAGTACATGAGTACATTGTGTTCCATGTGTGTCTCTCTGCCAGCTCACTGTTAACTATCACACAGTATATGTCCTTTGATTGTTTCTCAGATCGATTTTGTGGCTCATGACGACATCCCATACTCCTCAGCAGGAAGTGAGGATGTCTATAAACACATCAAGGAGGCAGGTCAGGTCATATGTGTGTGTGGATGCTCTACGTGACAGCTTTTGATAGGAATACGAGTTCATAAAGCCGGTTTTCTAACCGTGTGTCCTCCAGGCATGTTCGTGCCGACCCAACGGACAGAGGGAATCTCAACCTCTGACTTAATTACCCGAATCGTCAGGGACTATGACGTCTACGCCCGCCGCAACCTGCAACGCGGCTACACGGCCAAAGAGCTTAACGTCAGCTACATCAATGTGAGAGCACGGTCAATCCAGCATGTTAGCTTCACTGTGTAGCACCGAGGCTACAGAGGCTACTTTTGAAATAAGTCTAATTTTCAGTTTGTGCAAATGT
The DNA here is from genome assembly GCA_034670405.1 of Hoplostethus atlanticus. Taxonomy (NCBI): domain Eukaryota; kingdom Metazoa; phylum Chordata; class Actinopteri; order Trachichthyiformes; family Trachichthyidae; genus Hoplostethus; species Hoplostethus atlanticus. The sequence goes on from JAXDDX010000012.1 coordinate 5,301,969, forward strand.
GACATGAATGAATGAGAAAACAAGTTGAAGCAATGAAATATTTCTTTTCAGTATGGTAACTTTGGACAGACAAGGCCTCTACTAGATTTGAACCCCAATTTGGCTGTCCTACACATGGAAGTAGAGGTGAAAAATACTTGGATTAACCCTGTGCAGAGGGACACTTCTCATTGTGCCTGATTGGGTAAAAGAAATCTTTCAGTAAGATAAGATGAACTTATCTGAACTTATTTGAACTTAAGATGCCAGAGGGAGATGATTCATGATATAGTTGGTTCTGGATGGCAAAAGTGTGTTGAGCTGTAACATTGCCGTAATAGCAACCCCCACCCACCCACCCACCCCCCCAGGAGAAGAAGTACCGGCTGCAGAACCAAGTGGACCGCATGAAGGAGAAGGTTCGCACAGTGGAGGAGAAGAGCAAACACTTTGTCTACCGCGTGGAGGAGAAGAGCCACGATCTCATCCAGAAGTGGGAGGAGAAATCCAGAGAGTTCATCGGCAACTTCCTAGAACTCTTCGGCCCCGATGGCACTTGGGTAAGTGAGAGAGAAAGTGTCAGCACTGTGCCTCCCGGGGAGTCTTACTCAGTCGCACTCTCCCCCGACACGATATCACTCTACCTGACAGCTCAGGCGGTAGAGCATGAGACTCTCAGTCTCAGGGTCAGGGGTTTGATCCCTACATAGTGTCAAGATTCAAGATTCAAGATTCAAGAAGTTTAATTGTCACATACACACACGAGGTGTGCAGTGAAATGCAAAGTGGCAATGCTCAGCAGAATGTGCAAAATAACAGGTTCACACTATTTACAATAAACCAACACAATATTTACAATGTCACAGTTTTTTAAGAGCTCTATATAAAAAACAACACAATATTTACAATAAGAGCACTTTATAAAAAAATATAGTAAAAAAGGGAAATTGTATGTATAATATAATATAAATTATAAATTATGTGTAGTCTTTACCTAAGTGTGTGTGTGTGTGCATAAGAGGGGCAGTGTGTGTGTCTTGGTGGGGGCCCTGGTGAGGTCAGAGTTCACAGTCCTGATGGCCTGAGGAAAGAAACTCCGTCTCAGTCTCTCTGTTTTGGCAGCGTGACTACGGAGGCGCTTGCCTGACCGCAGCAGCTGAAACAGTCTGTTGTTGGGGTGGTGAGGATCCTTCATGATCCTGCAGGCTCTGGTTCTGCACCTCCTGGTGTACAAGTCCTGCAGGGTGGGGAGTGTAGTTCCAATAGTGCGTTCAGCCGAACGCACTACTCTCTGCAGAGCCTTCCTGTCCTGAGCGGAGCTGTTGCCAAACCAGGCAGTGATGCTTCCTGTCAGGATGCTCTCCACAGCTCCAGAGTAGAAGGAGTCAAGTACCTTTTTGTAAGTCGCTTTGGATAAAAGCGTCTGCTAAATGACTGTAATGTACATGTAATGATGCTATTAGGTGTGGCATATGTGTTGATAAGATGCTTATTGCAAGAGTGTAAACCATTTCAAAATGTGATAAAGTTTCATGATGCTTTAAGTAGGTTAAACCTGTGGCAGCGAGAATTAACTGATGCTGATCCGTGATGCTTTATACCAAAGGATCCCAAAGAGACAAAAGAGGCAAAAGATCTAACGTTGGTGAGTCCAGCTTTCTCTGGACGAAGCGCTCCTTCACTGCTGTTTTGGAGACAGTTTGGATTTCGGCTGCTCAGATGGGTGTATTGATACATTAAACTTTAACTAACTCAACCTTTCTCTCTCCCCGTCTCTCTTCTCTCCCTTCCACAGAAACAGGTGTTTCAGGAACGCAGTGGACGAATGCTCTCCTATGCTCTTTCTCCCCGAGGGTCGCCCAGCAACAGCCCTCCCCGGGAACTTTCTCCGTTGCGCTCGCCCTCCCCTCCGTCTCCCCCCTCCCGCTGGCACAGTGCTCGACCCTCGCCCCCCGCCTCCCCCAAAGGAGCATCTGCATCCATCAGTAGCATGAGCGAAGGTGACGAGGATGAGAAGTAGACATCCTTGGACGGTGGAACACACATATACACACACACACACACACACACACACAAACACACACACACACACACATCACTCACAGTACACTGCCTGAAAACTGCGCAAACACACAGACATTCACATCCCCCTACACACACTGGCAGCAGTAACTGGTTGCTGGGACCGTTATCCTCGAGGAGGTTGCAAATACACAAGGCAGAAGGTGGTCATGGGAAACGTAGTTCTGTGCTACAGGTTGAAACAACACCAAGAAGCCATCACAGTATCTGCTGTCTGGGCAACTGAGCAGACAGAAGGAGGGAGAGGATGAGGGCTGCGACTGTTCGTAAGACTGTTCGTACAGGTGCAGCAGGCTGTGATGACTCAAGCAGCCCAATCAAGTCTAGATTGATCGGGCTCAGTTATGGCCCGGTGCACCCAGTGGCTCCAGAATCCCTCGCAGCACCTTTTGAAAGGATCTCAGTTGCTTTGGATTGTCCAGTCCTGAGAGAGACTGTCTGAGACAGCCTGCTCAAAATATCACCTCATTGTTTTTTGCCGTTTTGTTTAGTTCAGCAGGTTTTTTTATTTCACATTGTTGTAAATGGGACCTCAAGACATCTTGTCTTTTGCATTATTTCGCAGCCATCCACTGTGACGACTGGATGTGATGGTAAACAGGCACAAAGCTACAGAACATTATGTCAAGTCAAGTTTATTTGTATAGCCTGTAGTCTCTATGGGCTTCACAAGGCCCATATTATGAAAACAATAAATGAAAATCAAAGAAGAAATGACATTATGCATGTCATTGAGTTTTGCTGGAAGGCATACAGCCACTTCAGCTCTGCAGAATCCATCAGATCAATTGAACAGACAAGAACCATTTTCATCACTGTGTAACTTTGTGCTTGTTGAACTGCCAGTCAGTAGATAAAGGAGCTAAACAGCACCCTCTAGAGCAGCAGAGGTGACACTGCAGACACACCCCGGGCACACAGAGACACACATTGAACTCTAACAGTGCCAGTCTGAACCACTTTGGCATAAGTGATTGGCAAGTTACATCAAATGTATGTTAAAAATAGAGGCATTCATAATCATGGTTGCACAGTGTAACCTTTCTGACTCAACACTAATATCAGAGACACTTTCCGTTCCTATTCTATAATAATGACCACTTTCAAAGATAGGGATTAAAACTAATCCCAAAGGGATCTCCACTGAAAGGGGCCTGGAGCGAAGATGGCCCTGTAAATTCATGAAATATCCCTCAAATTGAGGTGACTGGGCCAAATAAAGATCAACAGAGAACAGAGAACAAACGTTTTCAGTACCTCGGCTTGCTTTGTAATGTACCATTAGTCTAAAAGTGTAATATATATATATATATGTGTGAGTTTGTCTGTTTTGACATAATAGTAGAAGCAAGGTCTGTTCTAAAATTGCAGACACTAAAAATGCCCCATAAATCAGTGGGTTCGGGGTCTAGGACTACGCTTAATCTACGAGAAGAGAAAAAAAAACCAGCCTCCATTTATTAGCTTGTAGAACGTAAAGCAAGCCTAGAGAGCAAATGTAATCAACTGTGTCGCTCTAATCTCTAGTGCTATACAAAAAAGCACCAGTGAAAACCCTTCCCCACCAGTCATTCAGTCAGCCACACAAATATATCTCGTCTCGCAGAAATCTCCTATCACCAGGAAGCTTGAAAACACAATTCCACTACTGACAGCCATGTATTTTGACATTTTTCAGTGTTTCATCAAATGTTTGGTTATCAAACATTTTCTACCCGTGGGAGATGATGTCAGCTGTCCACCGGCTGTCCATCAAACCTGGCGAAATTGGAGATGCAAGGTTTCTCCATGACTCTGGTGATACTTGAAATATACAGTCTCTAATATTGAAACGCTTGAAGTGAACTTGACATGTCAGGTTCTTCAAAGCCTCAAAATAGTAACATCATCCTCATGCTTTTTTTTTTTTTCCTCCAATCATGTGAAATGTGTGTAACAACTGTTTTGCTCAGGCCAGACCAGTCATCCACCCCCACCACAATACACCCCTTAATGCAATATAGAGATCTTATTGTCCTGTACATGTAACTCTGCACTATATGTACAAACTTTGGGAATGTGTGTCGTTTTTGTCTTATTTTTTAATGTCTAATTCCAAATGGCTTGATATGTAAATAAAACAAAAATGTATAATTGAATGTGGATTAAAGATCATTATTTGGTCATTTCAGCCTCTCAACACACACTGTGAAGTAGTAAGACAATTCAGACACAAATTACACCATTATTTTTATTGCCAATTTGTGTTTTTTTTTTTACAGTTAATTAAAGTTGATATCATGCTGAATCACACATTAGACTGTAGTGCCACTGTTTTGTTGTATATTGAGTGTGTACACTGGATTACTGGATTTTGCACATAACATTGAGTTGTAATTGCATAACTTTGTATGACTTCCTCTACAGTGAGAAGACCATGCATACAAAGTGCACCAACATCCCCCTAGAGATGCAGAGATACAGTGGGAAGGAAACACACAGTAGAAAGATCACTCCACACTGGCTGCTAATATCAGTACTGTTACATACATTGTACTGAGCAATACCTTAGGTACAGAGACAGTCTTCAATAGTCAAGGTTTACTCATACAACTGAAGGTGGAGTATCCATGGGCCTCTAAATCAGATCCTATAGGTCTCAGCTGTATAACCTTGCTTAATTCCTTATGTGACACAGCTGGAAATTTGACAAAGATGTGAAATTGGACAACGTGGTCCTTGTCAAAAGCTTTCCCTTATGCATCCAGTTATTACATATGATTTTGACTCAGGAATAGGGAGAACACACATCAAAGGTAACTGAGACCCTTAAATGAGAAGGACAGGAGATGTCAGTACCCTCAGCCTGTACCCAAGACATAGCACTCCACTTACAGCAGGCATCCGCCACGGTTTACCACTGAATGTCACTATACAGAGGTAAGTATGTACTGGTAGGTATGATGGCAGGTTATGAAGGCATTGGCAGTGTTGAAATCTGTAGGTTTGGCTGGATAGCGAAGGGAAAAAGGGAGAATGGTTCATTCCATCATGAAGTGTCTTTCACAAGTCTTCATCATCTACACCTTTCTTTTCACATCAGATGAAGCTGAAGGAGACGAGAAGAGGAAGTCACTCAGATTATTGAGATTCTTCATAACCCAGCTTTAAACGATGTGGAGTCAAGCTCCACCCTTGGTCCAGGTTTGGACCTTCTTTCTTGACACTAGTCTATTTCAGTAGCTAGAAACACCGTGCCTCGTTCAGCAAGGCTATCAGAGTATGACCTCTACTGTAGTTACTGACCTGGGATCTGATCTGGCTTCATGACCACCTGATGACTGATCAGGATTAATTTGCTTTCTTCCCCTGAAACTCTTATATAGATAGATGTGGACCAGTGATTATAAGAAATGTTGTATGGGAGGAGAAATGGTTTTAGGTTAGTAATACCAGCAAAGTGCATCAACAATGTTCCTGAATATAACTGACATACGACAAAAACTGGATGGTTAACAAAACGATCAAGTGCCTAGTGATGGTTTAGTGGTTGAGACCCTGCTCCTAAACCACATTTACCCCTGCTGGTTTTCCAGCACATTCTGTCCTGTATGTCTGTCTAAGTTTTTGTCCTGGATAGCTGTCCTAATGCTTAAATAAACAAAAGACCATCAAAAGAAATCCTGTTCCCATGGCAAAGTCAAATGGTCACTGTATACAGTAGGTAGTTCAGAAATGGCCCCTTTGTTCCTGGAGAAAATAAAGACTATCAGCTAAAAACTTCTCCTGTGTCTACTTTGCCCGTTTTCACTCACGATAACACATCATCAGTACATTTTGAAAATACACAAGCTTTGCTCCAACTCATTCAAAGTTCAGAAGGATTAGTAATAATACAAGTGAGACACAAGGCTGAGTCGGTGTGGCATTGTTAGGACCACTTGCAACAAGTCCAAGCTGTGTGCATGCTGTGTGTTCACCACGGAGCGTCCACACTGCTTGCAGGACGACGGGTGTGGAAAGGGCACAGGCCAGGAAGGAATCCCATTCAGTCAGTCCTCAATTAAAAGCAATAGATCCATTCCTCTCTGCAAGGAGGGTTCTTGCAATACAATAAAATCATGCTGGTGTGGTAGAAACTACAGGAGAGCATCCTAAAGACGCTCCTTTGGTCCTTTAGTATTTATTTTAGCAGGTTGCAGAGCTGAAATTAAATGCATGGTAATATTGGTTTGCAAAGCAGAAATGTCAGCGATGAGGGTCAATATTGCTGGTCGTTTGTCTGTGGGTGGGTGGGAGGTTAACCTCTGAAAGCACAACCACCAGAATAACTGAACATTCTTCTTTAAAATCTTCAGTCCCTTTTGAAATACTCAGTCGATGAACTCCATGAAGGGAAATAAAAAACAAACAAACACTAAATCTGTGATACATTTCTAGAAGTAAGGCTTTCTCCCATTGACGATAAAAATAAATATCTTGGCTTCTAGATCTTTATAAATACACTATACTTATGATGCATTGTTTTCTGTCATTTTTCCAATAGAATTACAGATAGATACAATAGCTCCAAAATACAACATGATCCCCTCTTTCTTTCCTCTGGCTAAGCAGAGTGCAACCAAAACTAGACTTTTGGTTGCCAGCAACACACTGACCTATTTGTGTGCCCAATCTAAACTTGTCTCCCAAGGGAAGGAAATGAAACCTCCTTGTTCCCCCGTTTCCCGTTAAAACTCGGACCGTCTGTCTCTGCCTGTGCGTAGGAGGGAGGAACAGAGTGTGATGTGCGGTCGGACACAGAAAAAGCGGCGGTACAACATTTTCGCCGATGCTGAGAAAGACACATCATGAGTAGTGCATGTCTTACTCAGCCACATGGAGCAGCAGCCTAGTCAGCAAAGCCAGGTAGGGCCACTGTGCATGAGACAGAGGGAGAGATGACGGTGCCACAATGAATTCAACTCAAACTAGCGGCCAGTTAGCAAAGGAAAAAAAGTCCCCATTAAATAAGATTCAACTGACCAAATAACCAGTTATTTGTAAAAGGGGTTACACAGTGGGGATCAAGCCTTTGGGAGTGTTCCATTTTAAACTCCATCTTGGGAAAACCAGCGGTAATGCCACCACAACAAAAGCTAGGCTGATGAAGGTCATTGCCATTGGGTACAGATCTAAGTTCAGTCGGCCCTAACATTAACCACTGAAACGCCAATGCGAGACTGATCCTGAACCAAGCGTTTACCCAAGGGCAACATTCATCGTGCATGCACTGGGCAGAGAGTGGGCATTTAGGCTCCCAGAGAGGGAAGGGCTAGCGAGGCGAGGCAGAGTTATCTGTTGGCCTTGTAATTGGACTTGCTGGCGTCGCGTGGCTCTTTGCTGGGGTTGCTCCAGTCGTCTGCCTCGGGGCTGGTCTTGTAATGTCGCCACGCTGACTTGTTGAAGACCGGCAGGCGTTCGAACGACTCACTGGACAGGGCCTTTAGTGGAGGAACAATAAAAAAGAGCCAATGAGAACTCAAGTCCTCGTAGTGAGTAAACCTCTGAGCTAGAGAATTCCTGAAGACGTGCAGTATATATCACACGTCTTTGGGAGATTGTTACAAGATGGATGATACTTGATCGTCTCCCTGTACCTTCAGGTAAATGACAGCATCAGTGCCCACCCCCTCGATGGAGTACAGCTTTAGATCCCCCTGGAAGTATCGGGCATAGAGTCTGGAAATGGGTAGACCATAGCCAAAACCAGCCTGGAGGAGAGGGATTATACCATTGTTGTATATACAAAGGTAAAATTGGTTTGCGATGATCACCAGGGTCAATATTCATTTGATTGTGGTGTGTTTGTACCAGTGGGACAGCTCCCGGCTCCAGGCTCGGTGTGGGGGCAGTGGAGTACATGTAGTTAAACAGCCGATCTATCTTCCTCAGGGGAACACCTCCTCCTCTATCACTGATCTAGGGGGGGAGAGAGGGAGAGAGAGAGAGAGAGAGAGAGAGAGGGAGGGAGGGAGGGAGAGAGAGAGAGAGAGAGAGAGAGAGAGAGAGAGAGAGAGAGAGAGAGAGAGAGAGAGAGAGAGAGAGAGAGAGAGAGAGAGAGAGAGAGAGAGAGAGAGAGAGAGAGAGTTAAAGCCTATTTACTGTCTATGTCTAGTTTTCATTTCCCCCAATCATTTGCACATTTTTCATCTTACAAAGACGTCCCAACTAAGAAGACATGGATGTGACAATTTATTAGGCGACATGTTTTTTAGGCATATTTCTTCCTGTGGGTGTCAGGTGATTGACTGTGAGCAGAGTGTAACATAATGCTCGCACTGATATGAGAAGGGTCAACATGTCAATCGATAAAACAGGAACATTGACAAAACCAAATAAAGGTGTCATGTTTACTGTGATGAATTCTATAGCTTGGGAAATGTTCAAGTCTGTGGAAGTTGTTTTTCATCCTACATCATACTGCAAAAATGAATGGCAGCAAATGGCTTCTACATGCAGATTCCACCAGGATATCGATAATAACGGGGCAAAGGGTGAGTTTCTACTAAATATGGATTTAAAGTGTCCCCTTAGCAAGCTGAAGAGTCAACAGCAAGAGAGAATTCAAACATCACAACAATAAATGAATGTGTGAATGTGTGTGTGTGTGTTAGTGTTGGACATAGTAGAGTTTTGAAAACGGTACTATACCAGCATTTTGAAAAAAAAACAATACTTTTTTTGATCTGGCTAATAGGTATCTGTCTCTTTAAGTCCCAGCGCTGACAGCGGTGCCGTTGCGCTAGTCGCGTGTGTGAAGGTTGCAGGAAACAACCCTGACTGAGCAGCCAGTGTTGCAAACTTGGCGAGTTTGGTGCCGACTGGCCGGTCTGTTCACGGCACCCTTCTCCACTAGAGCAGGGGGAGAGCTAAAAGTTTGTGTTTTGAGTATCGTAATTCATGACTTGGTATCGAAATGAAAATGTCGGTATCGTGACAACACTAGTGTGTGTGTGTGTGTCTTACCTTAATGGAGAGGTCCTCTTTACCTAGAGTGACTTTTGCCTTCACTGGTGGTAAACCGTCTTTACTGTTCTCGTGAAGCTCCACTGTGGCCCGCATTGAGTTCTACACACACACACGCACACGCACACACACACACACACACTTAATTAACTTGGCTCAGCGGCAGGGGTCCTTACAGAATTATGGTCACGTCACAATGTAATTACATCTGTAGATTGCCAGATTAGACGGTTAAGGGCTTGGGCGCTGCACCGCTCACCTTGAAGAGCTCAAACAGCATGTGGAACAGGTGAGAGGGCACATATACTGCCTGGATGGGCTTCTTAGGGGCCTTCACTAGAACACAAAGAGGACAGGGAGTGTGAGATGATCACTCACTCACACACACACACACACACACACATCCTTTGAAGTTAATGACACACCACATTCTGAACATTGTAATCTCTGCAGGACTAAATCCAACTCTCCCCTGCAATCACAAGCTTTAAATAGTACCAAGTAACAGAACACATTATTTCAGCGCTGCTCTTCTATGGGGATTACTGGTGTTTGATTCAGAGAGGAAGTTGCGGTCAAATGGATGGATGAATGGATAGATAATATAGTACACAAGAGCAAAGATGCCTTACTGTTGAACTCCTCAATCTTGAGGTCGGGGGCAGCCAAGTAGTACTTTTCACACAGCATCTTGGCTGTGTCATAGGCATCTGATAGTGGGAGCACAGACAAGGCGAGTCAGTGAGAAGTCCACGCTGAACAGGGCTACTGGCTTATTTGGATTCCTGTTATTGGTCATCAAGGTAGCTACTGCTCTTCCCCGGGTCACTAATAGTACAGCTTTGTATCCATGTTGAGAGAATGCCTCTACATACATTACAAATACAAAAAAAAAATAGCCAACATGCCATTTTGGTTCAGCTGAACTTGGTAGTGTTGAGAGCAGAAGGTGTAATAGAAAACATATCTGATATAAGTTGACCCATCCATAGATAGAATATACCCCATTGACTTCTGTTCAAGCTCCTGTGGAATTTACAAAATATGAACTTGTCTTGATTGTTTCAACATGACATGGTATTTTGCAACCGCTGTGTCATACGGACAGGAACTGCAATGATTTTCTTAAATGCCATTTCTGCATGAATAGGTCATGTTTGGTGTGAAAAGGGAAAAAAGCCTTTAAACTCTTGATCTCACCAGTGACGACTTCGGCCACGCTGCAGGTGGGATCAATGCTGCCGATGTGTTTGGGATGGGCTGGGTTGGTGTCGTTACCGAACAAGAGAGCTGAGCAGAAACACACAGCATGAAAAGCTGGTCGTTGATGTAACTGAACATACAGCGAAGCGAAGACAAAAATCAACCCAGAAATAATTCAAAAAGCTTCATCACAGACAAACAAAATCAAGGGGCAGAGAAAATACAGCAGTAAAGTTTGCTGTTTGGCTGTAAAGTTTGCGCAAATTAACTACATTTGCTATCCAAACAGGTCAAATAGGTCATTCTCTGTGTGTGTGTGTGTGTGTGTGTGTGTGTGTGTGAGACTCACTGTGCTGATTGATGAGCATGCGGAAGGAGATGCGGTTGGTGTAGAAGCGATCTAGGAAATACTGGATGTTGCTGCTGATTAAGGGGTCAAAGCCAAACTTCTCCTTGTACTCTATGACGCCCTGAGCCACGGTGGGAACCACATCGTTATGGCGGTTACGAATCTCTATCAACAGCTCCAGGAAACTGGGATAGGTGGATGGATGGATGGATGGATGGATGGATACATGAGTAAAACAAAAACAGGAGGGAGGAATACATCAAGTCAACCAGTCAAGCACACTGATCTATCATGTACCACTTTGAGGTTATTTGTGAGGCCATTATTTGGTACATCACATACACATAAGCAAACGTATTGTTCACATATGATGGAAGGCCTAAATGTAAAGTCAAGAAAAGACAAATCTGCCAGCAATTCATTACATTTCCCTGGATCCAAATATGAGGCGAGAATCACGCAATATTACACCGTCCCTTCATTTCCAGTTAAGCTGAGCGATCCATGTGTGTCAACAGGTCTAATCATCAGCAGCTGCAAACTGGGCCTCTAAACAGGCTCTCTTATCTAAATCCCTACGTGTCTCTCGGGGCATGAGCATTGTTGTGGTATAAATACACACCATTACCTGTACACTCAGCAGAGGGCTGCGTTTATTACAGGGGATTAGTGGAGGGAGGATTCAAGAGAAGGACATACAACAAGTATTTAATGGATGAATATGAAAATATCTAATGTTCCTCCACCTGCAGATAGACTGATATGAAGCATGGGGTAATATCCTCCATGGAGCTGTTGCATTTCAAATAAAGGCACTCACTCATTCAGAACGTGAGGGTCCTCAGGCTTCCTGTTCTCATAACCCAGAAGCTCCACAAAACTCTGCATGTACCTAATAAAACAATAAAACATAGGTCAAAGGGCAACTTTCTCACACATGCATCCACACACACACACACACACACACACACACACTCAAACTGTATCATTTTACAGTTGAGAGCCTGTTGCAGCTGTATTGAGTGTATTTCTGGAACAAGTGCCTCACCATTTCTGGACCAGTCTGATGGAGGGCTGGCTGAGCAGGTTATCGGGTAGCAGGTTGACCTCTCTCATGGTGTTGGCCAGCCGCACCGGCAGCTCCTTACGCAGGAACATATACGAGGTCTTCTCACACGCATTGTCCCTGCCTGAGAGAGAATAAAGCCTTCATCGTCTATCCATCAAACATACGGCATTAAAAGGGGCTGGAACTATTTGGAGCCGGCCAGAGTGGTTGATGGAGGCAATAATCACTAGCCGCTTTAACTATTTTACTAACTTTATATGTAGAATGGAAAAGAACCTCAAGATGATGTTAGTTACCTACCTAAAGTGACTGGAGAGTAGAGTAGGCAAACTTAGTCTACGAGTATTTGGCTGATAGCTGGAGTTGGTCCACATTGGACAACATTACCTCAAACATTCAATAAGGAGTGATACTGGGAACTCCCATACAGTTCTGGTCAAGATTATTGAGACCCTTGCATCTTATGCAGATAATGTACACTATCTTTTGAAATAATTGGAAATTTAAACAATGATCAAACAATAAGAATACAAATATTAAAAAAAAAAACTTTTATGGTTTCAAAATTGAAGCTTTTCTTTAGCTGCACAGCCTTTGGCAAAGATGGCTTTTCCAAACATTTCTTGTAACAATCAATACGCTTCCTGCTGTCGGTTTCTCCCACTCTTGAAGGTTTCCTTTGACCAACTGCACATTTCAGGTCTCGCCATTGGTTCTCAATGGGATTGAGATCAGGACTCATCGCTGGCCACTCCAGACCAGTCCAACATTTTCTCTTGAATCATGCCTTGGTAATCCTGGTAACTATTTCAGACGATATTACATTATCTGCATAAAATGCAAGGGTGCCAATAATCTTGGCCAGAACTGTAAATCTTTCTTGCCCAGTGGAAAGAGGGAGTCACTTGGAGAGGTAAGTTAACATTCTGGGTTTATGCTTTAAAACTGGGCAGCCAACACAGCAATGCTTCAGTATAATCCTAAATTTCTCACTTCATTTGTAAATCAACTGAGCCAATGTGGTTTCCACACATAATAATAATAATAATAATAATAATAATAAAATGACAGACAAGTTTGGCCCCTTGTGTGTGCATGTGGACTCAAACACATTCAGCTTATAACCCTCCTACAGACAAACAGGAAGTTGAACTCCAGCATGCGTTTGTTCTGTCTTGATGAACGGTTTCAGGTTCTACCGGTCACAAAAAGGAACAATGATACAGTCTCGTCAACTCAGCGAATACAAAGAAAACTTTGTAGTTTTACAGGCGGTGTAACGGTAATCCTGTTTAACTCAATGCAAAAAAAATGCAGACTGGAGTGAAAGCACTGAGTGTGTAATGATGTGTAGCCCTATGAGTGACTTCAGATGTCTAAAAGAAGGGAAGGGAAAGTAAGAAAAGAAATATATTTTCTTTGAGTATCTTAGGAGTTAAAAAAAAGTGAGGATCTAGCAGAGTGAACGGAAGTGTGTTATCATGTCAGCTAATAGGAAAGGGCTCCCCCTGACTCAGCAGTACAAAGGGAGGGCTGGGACTTGTGAAATGTTCTAACAGTTGAAACAGCCATGTAGTGACTCAGTGCTGGAATAAAACACACTGTTGATTTGGCAGCACCATCCTCTGATGACAGAGGATGATGTTTCATTTATTCACTTAAGAAACATCACAGTAGTTTTCCCTCATTGATGTCTTGACATGACTGGTTTATGACGAAAAAACCCAACCCGTTTCTTAATGAAAATAAACGTTGTGTTTGCTTCCTGTACTTCCACAGCTGTGAGTACAAATTGCGTAATGGAGATGCTGTTTAATCAGAGCTGGATTAAGAAAAGCCTCTGGTTGAAACAACCACGTCTTTAGTAGTGTCATGTTGTTCTTCATGTCGCATTTCAGGGTCTCAGGGCAACTATTGGCTCCACATCAATGACTTGGTGGTAAATAAAAAGGTGGGTAAACGACGACCTCCAGCTGGTGAGCATCATAAGTAAACAAAAAACAATTATATTTTCAGAAAATCATTGTTTTTCCTCCCTAAAAAAAGACCCTATCCTCCTCATATAACTTTCATCAGTTTGATACTACTAACTAAATGTACTCTATTCTGCTAATATAAAAAAATGGGTAGACTGAGTTTAGGTGGGTTTATGATATATATGTGGTCTTTTATTCTAGTAAGGGTTAAAATGTGCGCGTGCCTTACTAGCCTGTGTTCATACAGTTAACGAAACCACAACAGCAACTGGAACCAGCATGGTACTACATGTTCTGTAACGGAAGGCTTACAAGTAAACACGCAATTCAAATACCGCATCAGATCATAACAAAGTATAACGTTTCAAGGCAGCTAGTATCAGGCTACACTTTGTAATTTGCAATTACCACCAAGGCCGTTGACAGATCAAATCCACAGAAATAATGTGGATTAACGTTACAAAAACCTGCAAGTACAAGTCAAGGCCCTTGGTATTCTTCTTTATTTATCCTAAAGAAAACCGGATTACAGAAGATGACAACCCACCACCCCCACTCACCAAAATCCAAGAACTGTTTGATGGAGAGCGGGGATGGTGAAAATCTAGAGTAATACTCGATTTTGGGGTTGGTGTTTTTCAGAAGAGACAGGAAGATCCTCATTGTGAAAGTTAACGATGACGGAATCTGTCCGTGAGAATGAAATCAACAACACCGCGACCAACCGCATCCGAAAATGTTGACAGCGAGACGCGTTGCTCTTCGTCAGCGTCCACATTTGCTCCAGTGTGGACGTACAACAATGTGATACATTTTCTTGAGGTTAAATTACAGAGGAAAATGAGTTATGTTCTCCAGAGGGTTTCCCGCAGCAACATCGCTGCACATTCAATCAGCAGCAGTGTCAAGTTAGGAGGAATACAGGCAGAACTTCCGGTCAAGATTTTCTAAATAAACCCCTCGTTGACTAACGTAACGTATTTGAATAAAGTTCCAGAAGGCAAGGAATTATATATTTAAAAGAGAATCTTTAATAAACGAAAACATTTTTCCATGATGCAAAAATCCACAAATACTTTAAACATAAAACTTCTATAAACCAATTTGGAAGGCTTACTATTATCTTGAAAAGCCCGTAACAGTTGTTCCTAAAAGTCTATAGAATAGGTCCTCCAGTGCCCACTGCCCAGTGTCGTCAGCCAGAGTAAGCATACTCAAATGCCCTGCAATTTCTGTACGGCTGTCAATTTTGTTTTGGTTTATCTTGAAGATGAAATAGCTAAACGTCCGGTAGTTTCCCGGGTATTGCTGGCTGGCTTGACGCAGGTGAAACGCACGTACATAACATTCGCAAGTGTCGAGTCAACCGCACTTGACTGAAAATGTTAATACACTACAGTGATTGGTTTCAAACCCGGAAGTGATAAAATCGTATTTTCCAACTGGAGGAACTGTGTGTAAATCATCGCTTGTATTAACCCATTTGCCTGCAGCCAGGTGTAATAACGCATTAAAACGTTAGATGTCCACAGGTATCTTCACGGAATCTTTGACATCACTATTATGAAATTATATATTTTTTGAGAATAATTACGGCTTAGAACTGGGTTAAATTGACTGTCCTTAGTTTCGTCGCATATTGTTATTGGTTCTATTCATTCGCCACAGAATTGTTCATTGGATGGGAAGTTTGGAAAACACCCCCCCCCCCTCTTCCCTTCCATACCTCATATCAGAATAGTTTGAATAATAAAACTGCATATTAACGTTTTGCTTACTACCTGCCTGTAAAATGGTTACGCCCCTCACAGATCCATTTTTTAAAACCTTTTATCAATGCCGTTATGTATGTGTCTACTAGATAGGGTGCTACTGCCACCTAGCGGTAAACACAAGACCGAATAGAGGTACATAAATGGTAAATGGTAAATGGCTGCATTTATATAGCGCTTTTATCCAAAGCGCTGTACAATGTATGCCTCTCATTCACCCATTCACACACCGATGGCAGTGAGCTACCATGCAAGGTGCTGGCCTGACCATCGGGAGCAATTTGGGGTTCAGTGTCTTGCCCAAGGACACTTTGACATGCAGACTGGAGGAGCTGGGGATTGAACCCCTGATCTTCTACACTGTTAAAGCATCCAAGCGGTCTTAAACTGTGACAAACAACTGACTGCAGAATTGAGGACAACAAATGATTCAAAAGAAATTCTAATCTGAAATTTTATCTGAGGATATTTAAAATGTTGCACAGATGCATACTGATGATAGCACACGTCCCATGGTTGCAACTCAAAATGGAAGATAAAAAATACAATCAATTATACAACACATTACATTGTCTCACATCCAACCAGCCATCACACTAACATGGAGAATATAAACAAATCTTGGACAAATCTTCATACATAAAACACACGCACACACACGCACACACACACATCTTATTCCTTCTCCTGCAGTATGTTCTCGTGGTCGTCCTGATCTTGTACAGGTAAAGGGTCATACTGTCGACGATACAGCAGACGTGTTACCAGAGTGATGATGAACATCTCAAGGATCAACAGCTGCTGACTCATGACTGGTGGGAGAGAAAGAGAGAGAGGGGCAGAAGGCAAGGGAAAGGACATTATAACAGCCGACAGGGAGACGATCCTGGTCTTGTGAATGAATGGATGAACTGATTGCTGAGGGAACAGATAATTGATGGATAAACGTATGAATGGATGGTGACTCACAGTATCCTCGTGCCCGGGAGGAGAAAGGTGGTGCGCAGGCAATGGTTCCTTGCATTGCCAGGATGTTGATGATAGCAGACTGCAACTGACTTAGAACCAACACCAGCTACACACACACACACACACACACACACACACACACACACACACACACACACACACACACACACACACACACACACACACACACACAGTAAAACGATAGCCCCACAGCCTGACATGGTATTTGAATTGGGTGTTTACTTACTTATCACATACAAACCTGTTAATAGGGATTTGTGTGCATATACATACAAGCGTATATGTTCATATAGCATGTTTGTGTCTTACCTGGTACATGGCGTACTTGGGGATGATCTTGAGGCTGCGCAGGGTGCTCCTCAGGTGCATGAACATGATAGCCACCGGCCACAGGGCTATGATTGTCAAGACGCCAACAAATGGGCCAATCCAAATAGAAGCACCAGTAATGTTCATCTGAAATGCAATCACACCAGGAGAGTCAGTAAGAAAGTATGAACAGCTTTGGCTGCTAGATATGTAACCTCCTGTCACAACAACAAAGACCAGTAACTGCAACCAGTTACTATATGAATGAGGCCGGCGTGAAAGAATGTAAGAAGAAAAAGAAGAGTTAGGAGAAACAACTCAGAAGAATATGAAAGCTGGTCGAAGAATATAAAAAGAAGAAACCAGCCACTAGGGGTCCCATTGTATGTGCCATAAGCAACACCTTGAAATATCAGAAGTCACATATTGGCCCAAAATCAGGTTGTTTCTGCAGCACCACCTGGATTCAATCTCACAAGTAATGAATTCATTGGGTGGACTAGTGGTTTTTTCACACTGTGATCAAGAGTGAATGTTTTCAAATGTTAACAAATGCAGCCACCAGGGGCACAATTAGGACTTTCCTTCCCTTTAAGGGCAGAATTCAAAATTAAAGATAAAATTCTCATGACTGGCATATCTTACGTGGACAATATGGAAATGTTTATTTATTTATTTATTTTTAACTGAGATTGACCACTCCATAAACAGGAAGCTGATGATTAAATCTGGTGGTTGGCGGCGAGAGTTGTTTGGATCTAAATTTCTTTTTCCCTTTCTTCAAAATTACAAATGTGCTTTATTAAAGGTCTAGACATATTTAGTTGACAGTCTTATCCAGAAGCAGCCCATAGTAAGGATGGCAAGGGTCGGGGCCTTAGTGTCATGTAACAGTGAAGTGCTATCAATAAAATAAGAGCAAAGGAAAGAGATAAAAGGGTTTTTTGAGGAGAGGTGACACCATGCAGTGGGAAGAAGGCATGTGAGCTTTGTCATTTTATCAACTCACATCAGCAAGGTCAAAGTTTCCATTGGTATAGAGGGCAATGGAGAGGATGGTGAAGACAATCTTCAGCACGGCAAACTGGAAGGAGCCCAGTTTCAGCAGGAAGAGAGATCGCCTGGAGTTAGAACAGAGGAAACACATCTCATTATTACGGAAAATGTGACTGGATTAATGAATAAAGCCTGTTTTCTACTCTTAGCATGACTCATATCATCATCATCATCATCATCATCATCATCATCATCTACAGCAACCTTTTGTGTGTAGGTGTACAGAGTAGCTAGTTGGACCATTTCCTTTCCACCACAGATATGTATGACAGTATTCAGACTCATTTTTAAGCACATAACACAGGGGTAAAGATCAGTGGGGCCACTGGTCTTTACTCTAGGCCAGTGGTTCCCAACCCAGTCCTCAAGTGCCTCCTTGTCCTGCAGGTTTTAGCTCCAGCTCCACTCAGGCACACCTGAACCAATTAAGGTATCATAAAAACATGAAGCCTCTAATTGGTTCAGGAGTGAACCTGGGTAGAGCTGGAGCTAAAACCTGCAGGACAAGCGGGCAGTTGAGGACTGGGTTGGGAACCACTGCTCTAGGCAGTAATGGGTGTGATGGGTCTGATGTAAGTGCTATTGAAACACACAGGGCCCCACCATGCACACTGAAAGAGTTCAATGACCAGCGGTGCGTTCAAGCTGAACTCAAAGATCAGAGGCGCCCTTCTATTTTGAGTACAACATAATATGTATGTGGCGGACTTGTGTGTGTGTGTGTGTGTGTGGGGGTGATATCAGTTAGTTTATGCAACACTCAAAGGCTAACACTTGTTGGACCCAGGGACGGTCCTCTTCTCTCTATAAGTACTGTAGGACTTCCACTCAATTCCTCAATAATGCAGCAGCAGCGAAGCACCTTGGCTGTCTCTGAATACAGCACTGTAATGATGACAGAGATCCTTCTCCCTGTGAAGTCCTTCTGTTCATCCAGTGTGCTGTAATAGTATGTCCCACATTGTAAGTCCCCCCAGAGAGAGAACATAAACTACATTTCTTTTCTAGTTTTTATTACCTTTGAGAGACATTGAAGGTTTCCTTACAATATGACACACCTTAAACTATTCTGCAAAGAAGAATGGCAGGAAATTTCTAAATCCAGATGTGTTAATTGAAGGTTGCGCACGCTTACGCAACCACGGTGTTTTAGTTTCCATTGTTTTCCCATACTATAGTGTCTGATGAACACTGCTTTGTTTTTCCTTTGTTTTGCTGGGTATGCCAACGAAAGTGAAACAAGTCTGATTTAATAGGATTTCATTTCAGGCCTTAAGGCAATAAAAAAACCTCAGAGTTTGAAAAGGTGTGTAGACTTTAAATATCCACTGAACGGTGTTCGGTTTACCGTGTGATCGATACGTGCGGCAGGCAGCAGCAGCAGCAGCAGCACGGCCCCGTACTGATCCTCAGTTTGTGTTTCCCTGCTCGCTGCAGAAACGCCTCATCACCACCCACCTCCTCCAGCATCAGGATCAGGAACTTGAACACCACAATGGCAAAGTAACTACAGACAGATGGGTGGAAAAAAAGCCAGGGTGAATAAGAGAATTATGAAGAGGAGAAAGAAGAGAGGAAATGAATGAGAAGGAGAAGGGAGACGGATGCAGAGAAGCAAGGAGAGCGAGGAGGACGTCAAGACTAGAAGACCTGAGTGAAGAAGAGAGGGAAGAGGAGATTTCCAGGCAGGTCAAAGTAGAAAAAACAAGAGCCATAACTTTCCCACCTGTTATACTACTTCTACATCACTCACAGCATGTTTTTCAGTATAGCTTTCCCCACTCTCTGACCTGTCACTACAGGATTTCCTGGCTGAACAAACACACAGCACACCGAGGGAAGAAGGTTGAGTAAAGGTGAGAAAGTCGAGGAGTGAAAGAGGAGAGAGAAACCCACCAGGCAGAGGTCATATCGGTAAACATGGTGGCTCTGGGAATCCACATCCCCAGGCAAGACATAGCCCCAATTATCTGAGAGAGAGAGAGACAGACAGACGGCGTCAACATTTCTCTCATCACTTCCCAAACGTCAGGTTGTTGCCTGGAATGGGCCCGGAAGAGTGAACAATGCCAATGACGCTGATGATCCTATCTTTCTGCAAATGGTCCATTGAGAAAACAAGGTGTCATTCTACCATGTTTTGCATCAAGTGCCCCTTAAATGCTTTCCTGGAAAGGGTTAGTCTTACCGGCGCTGCTCCATTAACCCAGATGATGGTGCTCTTCTTGTTGGAGGACACCTTCTTATAGATATATATACACTCCTCTATGTAGACCAGCATGGACACCGCAGCCATGAAGGTGAGCAGGGAGTACAGGATGATCCCAAAGGTGTCCAACTCTGGAGGGCGAGAACAACACACAGTACATGAGCTCAGCTGGGACTCAGGACCTGAAGATGGTGTCTCCAGGAGATTAAAACTGACCTCAACGTATTCTGGAGAAACAGTTTAGGGCATCTGATTACACCATGAGGGTACTGGGTGTTTATGCTGTTGCAGTCCCCGCCAGGTGCCAAGTGCAATATGCAATATCTCATTTAAGGTCACTGAAAATCTAAAAACTCTTGAGGGAGAAAAACATGTTTCTTAGAGAATCTGAAGTTACAAATCAGACCTTTTAAGGCAGAAACTAAGTTTAAATAGGAACATGTCTTCTCCTGTTCACTAGACTTCGCAAAAAAAAAAAAGGAGTACCATCTTACGAGGGCCTGAGACAAAGTTGATATGATCCAGGTATAGAAACCAATAAAGACCTAGGTGTAGGGTCTGTTAGGGGCGTGTACCACTTCGCTCACGAATCGAGAAAATCTTACGCCGGGTTCACACCGGACGCGGAATGGCGACGAATGGCGCCGAATAGCGACGAATGCCAACGAAAATTCTTTCGGCGCCCATGCGGCCTGCAGCGACCGTTTCGGCGTCAGGTGTAAGAGCGAATGTGTCAAGCTGGGCAGGAAGTCAGACACAGGAACGGCATAGAGCATCCGGTCAATTTCCAGAATATAACAAATTTCAAAATAAAACACCCTGATTGATGATGGCGTTGGATATCCAGTCTATATATATATACATATTTCTCAGTTGTGTCTAAACTTTTACCGTCTGTGTCTAAACAGAGAGACGAGCAGGCACACGCACACAAGCAGAGAGAGAGAGAGAGAGAGAGAGAGAGACGAGCAGGCACACGCAGAGAGAGAGAGAGAGAGAGACAAGCAGGCACACGCAGAGAGAGAGAGAGAGAGAGAGACCAAACCCCTACATTGAGAAAACCAGCAGAGATCGGCGCCGTTCGGTGCCGGTGTGAACAACCAAACTCCTTCATGATCGATCGGCGCCGATCGCGGCGCTTCCTTTTCTTTCCGCGTCCAGTGTGTCCCCGGCGTTAGACCTGACGCCGAAACGATCGCTGCAGGCCGCGGCCATTCGGAAAGAATTTTCGTCGCCATTCGTCGCCCGGTGTGAACCCGGCGTTAGAGGGAAGCAAGAGTCAGCAATGATGTAAAGTTTGGGAAAAATGTGTCCCTTCATTAGAAATGTGTGAGTGAAAGACACATAACAGGAACCGAAACCGTGCTCAGCTGCAAAATAAACAATTTCTAGGAAGAGTTTCTACAGTCTAGGGACTAAGATCAACACACACTGCAATTACACCACTCAGATAAACAGCAGTTCCAGAGAAAGTATGAGAGGCAACCACATGGTAAAAGTTAATTTCAAGATGTTGCCTGTTGCCTCGGTGAAGCAATGTGTCATTAATCATCTGGTTGACAAATCATCAGCGTTTACAGGATATCAGTTAGCACGCGCACACACACACACTCATTGCTTTTTTTTTTATGACTGACTCATTTTTTATTATTTACTGTTAAAACACTTGAAATGCAGAAAACACATAACACACAAATAAAGACTGATTGATAGCAAAAAGTGTAATCTGATTATGTTATTCTTCATCCACTCATGTTACGTATATCCTTCTATGTGATGTTACTTCTACCCTTGACCATACAGACTGTATATTGACAATATACACCTCTTTAAACTTGCATCCAATTCCTCACTAACAAACAGTATAATACAGTCAGCCTGAGCACAAATGAAAGGTATCCTGGCTTGTCAGGGCAGCTTCTCAGTGTGATAAAAATCATGTAAACATCAATTGCAGCCATGCTTGTGCAGAAATCATCCAACTTTCTGGTGGTGGCTGTAGAATTTAGAGCTGTGCCAAATCAAATTCCTGCACTGACATAGTTAAAAGCCCCTTGTCCTCTTCTAGGGTATGTTAGTGTAATGCTACTTAGTTTAGCCCCATTTTCACTGTTTAGTTATGGTATAAATGAGTTTACATGTAGAAATAATGAACACTGCTGTCTTTAGCAGTTGATAGTTTGGTTCCCACATCCCACGCTATGGATCATAAAGATTCATGTTAACCTCAAAACAATTCCATGCCAGGTGAGCTGAGTTCAGGTGGGCTTTCCCTCCTCTATATTCCTACACGCCAGGCTGCAAATGACTTGAGGTGTTTTATGAGATGTGTTGAAAAGAAAAGTGAAATGGATAATCTAATATCAGTCATAAACCAAATTACAGTAATCACACGGATTAAATGGATTAGGCCTGATAAATCTTATTAAAAAGTGGTAAATAGCAAGCCGAGAACTGAATAAAAAGCAACTCGGTCTGTTTAATTCGGCTGTGGCTTATTTGTAGATAAGTGGAGAGAGATTTCCTGTATCAGTGATTACCATCGAGAGTCTCACCAAAATAAATGTACTGGAATTTACAGTGCATTCAGAAAGTATTCAGACCCCTCCTTTCACTTTTTGTTATGTTGCAGCCTTATGCTAAAATCGTTTAAATTAATTTTCCCCCCTCATCAATCTACACTCAATGCCCCATAATGACAAAGCAAAAACAGGATTTTAGAAATTTTTGCAAATTTATTAAAAAGGAAAAAATTAAATATCACGTTGACATAAGTATTCAGACCCTTTACTCAGTACTTAGTTGAAGCACCTTTGGCAACGATTACAGCCTCGGGTCTTCTTGGGTATGACGCGACAAGCTTTGCACACCTGGATTTGGGGATTTTATGCCATTCTTCTCTGCAGATCCTCTCAAGCTCCATTCAGCTTTCCCTCAACCCTGACCAGTCCCCCAGTCCCTGCCACCACCATGCTTCACCGTTGTGATGGTATTGGGCAGGATTGGGCAGGTGATGAGCGGTGCCCTGGTTTCCTCCAGACATGACGCTTAGAATTGAGGCCAAACAGTTCAATCTTGGTTTCATCAGACCAGAGAATCTTATTTCTCACAGTCTGAAAGTCCTTTAGGTGCTTTTTTGCAAACTCCAAGCGGGCTTTCCTGTGTCTTTCACTAAGGAGAGGCTTCCGTCTGGCCGCTCTGCCATAAAGCCCAGATCGGTGGAGTGTTGCAGTGATGGTTGTCCTTCTGGAAGTTTCTCCCATCTCCACACAGGATTTGTGGAGCTCAGCCAGAGTGACCATCGGGTTCTTGGTCACCTCTCTTACCAAGGCCCTTCTCCCCCTTGCTCAGTTTGGCCGGGAGGCCAGCTCTAGGAAGAGTCCTGGTTGTTCCAAACTTCTTCCATTTAAGAATTATGGAGGCCACTGTGCTCTTGGGAACCTTCAATGCAGCAAGAATATTTTTGTAGCCTTCCCCAGATCTGAGCCTCGACACAACCCTGTCTCTGAGCTCTGTAGGCAGTTTCTTCGACCTCATGGCTTGGTTTTTGCTCTGATATGCATCGTCAGCTGTGAGACCTTATATAGACACGTGTGTACCTTTCCAAATCATGTCCAATCAAGGTGTAGAAACATCTCAAAGATGAGCAAGAGAAATGGGTGGCACCTGAGCTAAATTTCAAGCGTCATAGCAAAGGGTCTGAATACTTATGTCAATGTGATATTTCAGTTTTCCCTTTTTAATAAATTAATAATAATTAATAAATTAATAAATCCTGTTCTCGCTTTGTCATTATGGGGTATTGAGTGTAGATTGATGAGGGAAAAAAAATAATTTAAACGATTTTAGCATGAGGCTGTAACAACAAAATGTGAAAAAAGTGTTTCTGAATGCACTGGAGGACAGTGGGGGGGGAACACCCATTTTCTCTCCCCACTGTTATCTCTCTACCGACAGTAGAAACGCTTCACTAACAACAAAAACCTTAGTAACCCTGCCCTTTAATTTAATTGACAGTCAGTTAATTGAGTCTACATTAGCTCAGAACTAACTACAGATGGGGTTCCTCGGGACAAGATCTCATCAAATGGGGATCCGTGGTGTAATGCGGATCTATTTGGGAGTCTTTAACATGAAAAAGTTTGAATCTCCTCAGCTGAGGTTCCTTGGGACAACAGCTCATCAAATGGAGGTCAGCGGGTGTGTGAAAAGGTTTACCCTACACTCAACACTCAACTCTTTCAATGCAAACCGCAGAATACTCACTAAGGATGATGTCGATGGCGAGAGGCGGTTCGTCCATGCAGCTAGGGTCAATAGTTCCGTTGGACCCGTCCATGCTGGCTGCTGTCGGCTGATTTCACGAATGCAGTTTCCGGAGACGCTCGGTGATCACTCAGCCAACCCCGGTCTCTCGTGTCCAAAGAGCGCTCTGAAACCCGCCGGCGAGAAGTCTGACTCCTGGCTGCTAACTACGGGGGTCCCATACTGCAAACACTGTTGCAATTGCTGGATCCGCCTCCTGTTTGTCTGCCGCCGGGCATCAGTCCCTCTGACTAACACCACTCCCTTTTTAATCGACGTAAAACATGACTGGGTCGCACTGCAAAAAATCACACTGCAATTTGATGAAATCAGATTCATAACTTTAATTCAATCAATGATCAATTGAAAGAACAACTTAGTGTACTCTTGGTTGTAGTTATGTTTCGCCATAATTAAGCCCAGAAAAGTGTTATATGAAAAAAAGAAAAAAAGAAGAAGCTTTACTTAGATTTCTATTAAATTCAGCCATCTACTTTGTAAATTCTATACGATCACTTCACATTGTATTTGGTATACAACTGTAATGTAGTGCCCCGTGTGTGTATGTATGAGTGTGTGTGTGTGTGTGTGTGTCTTTCATATGAATCACTTTGGGAAACTCCTGGCCTTGCTTTCCACATTGTATAGGTTATTGGTTACTCTTGAGCTGCAGTTAAACACTAGTCGGGAAAACATTGACAAAATGTTATGTTTTGTAGTGGGTGAAATAAGAGGCTTAGGATGGGGGATGGAGCAGCGGGAGGGAGGTGTGTGTGTGTGTGTGTGTGTGTGTGTAGCGCTCTCATCACATGTTTCCTGTTTCCATAGAAACCTATGCAGGGGCATCGTCATGTGATTTTCTGGAAATCTTTTAGCCTCTGCCACTGTTTGGATCTTATCTATGGAAGCCCGGAAACGCCAAAATAAAAAATTAATAAATTAATAAATAAATGACTCAATAAATAAATGAATATAAATTCAATAAAAATGCAAAAATAAATATATGTACACATAAATAAATAAATGTATAAATGAAATTAATGAATAAATGGGGGGGCTGTCAATCACACTATGTCATGGTGTCACCTTATTCCCATTGGTTGATCGATACCTGAGTGCTTAGATGGACTGCACAGGCCTTTCTCCTAGACCTTCACCTGTTGTTTAACTACGTTCATATAGACAAGTTTTTCAACTCTGGGCTGAAACAAGTTTCAGACAAGTTTCAAGACAAGTTTTTCACCCACTCTGGGATTGATTGCTGTGGCTGAATGTAAAAGCCACACCCCCTCATTATCATATGGACGAAGAAATCAATAAATAAATAAATCTGGAAATAAATATATACAGAAATAAAAGAAATCAAGAAATAAATAAATATGGTCATGAATAAATACAGAAATGAATGCTAAAGGAAATAAATAAATAGGTGAATAAATGAGTACAAAAATGAATGATTAAGGAAATAAATAGTGAAATAAATAAATGCATAAATACCCATTTATTCATTAATTTAATTTATACATGTATTTATTTATGTGTACATATATTTATTTTGCATTTTTATTGAATTTATATTTATTTATTTATTTATGTATTAATTTATTTATTGAGTCATTTATTTATTCATTTATTTATTTTTTATTTTGGCGGTTCCGGGCTTCCATACTTTACGTCCAATGCACATGCATTTTTATACCTCTACATCTGTACATATATATATAATACAGTATATGCATCTCTAAGATTATTTACAACTGTTGTCAATCCTGCTGATTTTTCATATTCATACATTTTTTTTATCCCTATTTCTATTTTAGTTTATACACCCTTTATTGTCTAATTGTTATTTTGTTTGTGTTTTATATATAGATGTGTGATTTAATGTATAGTTGAAACGTCCCAAACATTTCATTGTCCAGTATGACTGTAAGTGATACAATAAAATACTTGAACTTGAACTTGAACACAACAGCTCTTCAATGAGAGACTTGTATACTGAGCCTAGACAATTGAATCCAATAATAAAGCCAATTAATATACAGCACATTTCCAACAATGTGAGATTCTCACCATATTAGGACAGAACAGGTCAATCTAAAAAGGTGGAAAGTACCAAAGATTTAGGTCAACTGTATCCCATATCCCTCACTCCTCTGATTCAGATGATGATGAACATTAGTCTCATCCTCCATTTAGTCATGGCCACACCAATACCACATCACCCACAGAATCTATTGTGGACAAAAATGTTGCCTAAGTTCATTGGTAAATATTTCATAAAAGTAGCTACATCCTCTAAAATGCTACTAGTTTTTTGTAAGACTAAGAGTTTTATTTTCATGACAGCAATCATTTTGCTAGAGTAGGCATTTTTAAATGGTGTATGTCTCCTTTTGAAATTAAGCAAATATTGCTCAAGGCTGTCTGCTTGTCTTTCCAGCACCAGTGTCCCTGGCCCTTCAGAGATAACATCTCTGTTATTTGAGCTAAAGCTCAAATCCCCCTGAACTGCATATGCAAACACATTTAAGGAATGATTACTACAGAAAGTTGAGGGAGACTCAAACGGACATCATACATCCAATACAGCAGGGATGCAAGTGTGTACTTGAGAGAGAGTTCACTCATTGCGTCAAGGACTTAGATGTGTTTGGGCAGCTTTGATTTAACCATCATTTTATTCAAGTCTAGACAACTTCTGTTCACCTACTAATTCCAGCTGCATCGTGGCACACCTTACTCCATGGTCTGCTGTCTATGACTAAGTCTGTGATATAGTTGAAACATCATAGTCTTAATGTGCATGTGGTATAAATGAACCAATTACCCATAAAGTGATAAAACAGTCTGTTCTGCTTCCCTGGTCGTCTGTGAAATGGTGAAGAGAAAAGAGAGTCTGAGGATGTCAGAAAAAAACTATCACCTATTCACTATTCACAAAGCAACAAGGTCATCTCTAGAGACCTTGGTATTCCTGTTACCATAGTTCACAATGTTATTAAGAAGTTTGCTGCTCATGGAATTGTTAAGAATCTCCTACGGTGTGGTGGTGAGAGGAAAATTGATCTCAGATGTCAAAGGTTGAAGAGACACCATGTCTCTGCTAATTTCCAATTGATTAAAGGCAACCAAAAGGCCTGCATTGTATTATAAAAGAGGCCTCCAGGCGTTCACAGGTCTAGAGGAAGGTGAGGCAGAATTCCTTTCACTCAACTCAATTAACATACGACAGACAGAGGCTGAGGGGATGAAAGGATCTACAGCATGTAAAACATCACATGGATGAGTTTGTATAAAGGAGCTGTTTCTGCTTGGAATTCTTCAGAGTATCCTCGTAGGCAGTGATGCTGTCGGATATCTCTCCCTTTCAGAGCTGAACTGTATTAAATACTCATTGAATCCTGAGACGTAGTTTGTTGCTGCTTTCTTCTTACGTTCATCACCACGACCAAGAACTAATTCCTAACAGAGCCATTGAAAATTTTAGAGTTAGAGAAGCCTGTCAAAAGCTTAGGAAGGTGGTATGACGAGACCCTAAACCACCCAGATTCAGGAGATGGGTTTTTGGGTGTGAGTATTCTTTGTGTGGTTTGAGTGTTTTTGCATTTATATGTGTACATTTAAACATAGATCTAAGAATTGTTAAATATATTTTGTTGTTCTGTTCAAGTTGTTTTTTTTGTGATATGATATCTGTTGTGTTGGGAGATCCAACTATTGTGAGATGTTGAGCTGTTACATTTAAGGAGTAGTGATAGTGTGGTGTTATCGGTGGACAGAGCGTACAATTTGAGTGTACAATGAGTCTGCTCCAGTAAATCCCATTATGTGCATCTTGTGCTGGTGTGTGTTCTGTGAATGATCTTGTATTGAGTTAGCCTTGAGTTAGTGTCTCTTGACATGCTCTTGACATGAGTTGACAGATTTGATTCCAAAAGTTATTAGTGTGGATGTTGAGATCTTTTTCCCCTTTGTTTGTTGTTGTTGTTGTTATAAAGTGCATTGGTGGAGTCAATGGAAGTTATGAGTTTATACAGTTTTGAGAGTGATTTGTTTGATTTTGCAATTTTATTGATGCTATTACTAGTGTTGGTTGTTCCAGGTGGTTATTAGAAATATCTATTTTTGCCTCAATCTAATGTTTTACTTGGGTGTATTTTACCTTTATTAGTATACCTATATCTAAGGTGGAGAAGTTAGACCACACTGACCCAATGTAGGTACTCTTGAGTGGTTACACTTACACTTTTTGGACTGTAAACAGAAGATCAGTGTCACCAAAAAAGACACAGAGGCCATTGGCCTTGGGAACACATGTCTCACACACACACACACACACACACACACACACAAAATAAACAAAGGCATTCTATTGAAAACTGTAAATGACTTACTGGGACTTACTAACGTTTTGTTCATTGCCATTCCATCTACAATTGTGAAAAAACCAGCAGGCCTCTGACTTGGCCAAAACGCAACATTTTCCTCTGTTTAAGCCATTCTGTTGTAGAGTTGCTGCATGACGCAACATCTGTGAAGTTTCAGATCATGGACTCTAATATTCTCCTGTAGAATTTCCTGATACAATTTTGAATTCATTGATCCTCAATGATTCCCGTTTCTGACTGAGGCCTGGTGAGGACAGCCAGCTGAGCTGTGTCCCCCACTATGATTTTATCAGCTCTCCCAGGACCAGTGGCCATGCTGGAGGGCTAGCTGTTGTTTTTAGTCATTTAGATGTTGCCCATCAGAGATTAATGGATTCTCTAGCTTTGAGGTGCTTGTGTTCAAGGTCTGTACTACAGCGTGTGGTTGTTTATTGCCTGTAAACCTAATACTGATCTTCTGTTATTCTGCATCAGGACAAAATCATTATTGCTGGTGATTTTAAGATTCACATTGATGATTCATCAAATGACCTTGCTCCTTTAATTTAAATTTAAATGTGTCTGACCCTCTTGGATTGAATATATGCTCTATGGTTTTGGAAGACTTTTGTGCCTCTTCATGTTTATATTACATAGATACTGTTCTTGTCAATTTGACCTGGCAGTAAGAATGGAGGTTAAAAGCGGTCAAAAGTTTCAAATTTTGACAAAAACTGTACTACGCTCACGTGGAAATTGACTGTGGCAACAGTGTGGGCTCTCTTTCTGAAGCGATGTGCTGTTTTTAGCTTTGTGTGAACCCATGTGAATATAATAACTTTCATTTAAGAGCGCCTTTCAAAGTGTTTAGCTAGGCTAAAAGGGTGGGCAAACAATAAAGCAGTTAAAAAAGAAACAGTGCTGCAGTTCAGAAAATGAGTCAAATTCCTGGCTGAAGAGAAATTTCAATTTCAATTGTGGATCTCCACAGGGAGGGAGTTCCAGAGGGTGGGGGCAGTCACTGATGACTCTGTCCCCAAGGGTGTGGGGGGTGGTGAGCAGTCCCGTGTCAGAGGAACGGAGATTTCAGGGGAGGGTGTAGGTATGGAGGAGGTCTGAAAGGACCTGGGGGGCAAGGGAGTGAAGGGACTCGAAGGTGAGAAGCAGGATTTTGAAGGTGATACGGGACTTGACTGGGAGCCAGTGGAGGTGGAGGGTTGTTTTGGAGGTTGGAGTAGTATGAGGTTTTGGTCCCGGGACCAGAGCTTCTTTGTAGCACTGCACGTGTTCTTTGTAGGCCTTGTGGTGGATAACAAGATGATATTTCTTGTAGTGCCTTTCAAGTTACCTGCCACGGGTCTTCATGGCGCAGAGTTCAGGGGTAAACCAAGGTGCAGGACGGGAGAAGGAGAGTGTCTGGGTGTTGAGGGGGGCCAAGGAATCAAGACTGGAGGATAGGGCTTCATTGTAGTGGGAGACAAGGTTGTTGTTGTTCAGCAGAGGTCAAACGAGGATCAAGTGCCACGTGAGACATGATCAAGTTACCCATGGTGGGTGCACTGACACATTTAGTGTTTCTTTTGCCATTGTTTGGAGGGGGCGGGGGTACAGTAAAGGAAATGGCAAGATGGTCGGAAAGAGCCAGATCCAGGCTCAGGGTACTGTGCCCATAGAGCACACAAAGTCCAGTGTGTGACGTCTGT
This sequence comes from Hoplostethus atlanticus, assembly GCA_034670405.1. NCBI lineage: Eukaryota > Metazoa > Chordata > Actinopteri > Trachichthyiformes > Trachichthyidae > Hoplostethus > Hoplostethus atlanticus. The sequence goes on from JAXDDX010000012.1 coordinate 5,332,328, forward strand.
CATGCGTCAGACCTTCAACATGTTGTGTGAAGCTGGAACAATCCAGCAGCAACATAAAATCAGCTGCGAAGGAGCGGCTACAGTCCACATAGATGTTGAAATCACCAAGCAGGCGAGTGGATGACATGGAACAGACAGATGTGAGTAACTCAGAGAGCTCAGACAGGAAGGTAGAGGAGGATTGGAGGGGGTGGGGGGTGCAGAGCCAGCCAGTTTAAGTGGAACATATTCAAAAGATGTCACAGTCTGTACTGGCAGTCAGCCGGATAGATAACAGCCAACCCACCACCACGACCCATGGAGCAAGGCGTCTGTATATAAACTTAGCCTGGAGGTGTAGCTTGGTTGAGAAGCACATAGTCCTGTTGGTTTTGCCATGTTTCAATGAGACATAAGAATGTGAATAATAAGAAAGCTGTCCTATTTTTACATTTCAATCTCAGCATTTAACTGATTCTCTTATCCATGGTGAGTTACAATGAACAGTAATGTTTAAGCTAAGGGCAATAACTTGGCCCTGATGTGCAAATAATAATACTAATCCTCATCTTCTCCTTATTCTCCTGTAATAGAGTTACACTGAAGTTTAATTTTTTAAGCACCTGTGATAATGAAATTCCATACACGTCTGGCAATTGAAATACACATGAAAACGAAAACAACTGAAGATCAATCAGAATCGAACAACTTTCCCCATGGGGCTCAACACATTTTCATCTTATCATGGAGGTGTGCATCACTGGGCTGATTTCTCCCCAGAAACACAGCGCACCAACAACTCACACCACTTTGAAGACCTCTAAAACCAAATGCACTGCATACCAAAGTTATAATTCAAGCCAGACTGAAAGTGTGCTTGCACCTGGATATCTACTTGGATTATGGTTGAACGAACAAGTGATTTGTAAATTTGTCAAAGAAACCAATATAAGAGCAAAATTATAATGGAGGTTTAAAAAAAACAACATTTATTATTTTCACGTTAAGTGTAGAGGCATGTACTTCATTCACAAAATAGGAACAGTAAAATTAATCAGACAAGAAAAATATATATGCAGTCATTTTCTTACATTATCAATATATATATATATATATACACACATTGTAACAAAAAGAAACCAAATGTCGCTGCACTGTACATGCAGAAGTAAAAGGTCTGTTAGCCTAAAAAAAAAAAAAAAAAAAAAAAAAAAAAAAATCATTTGCATCAGACAGAAATTATAGGATTCTCCCTCCATTTTCACAGGAGTCACTATGGCTTTATTTATATGGGTGAGACAGAGTCAAGCGAATTTAAAACATGATGCACCGAGTTGTAGTTGAAAAAAACCCAACAATGTCCGTTTTAACACCATAACCTCCTTATTATCATCATAAAACACATTTATAGTTAGGCTCCATGCTTTTGAGCATTAGTCAGATCTATGTACACAGATGTGTAAAAATCTCATGGCTGCACAGGGGGTATTTGTCCCAAGACAACATTACAAAAGAACACTCAATTAAGCATTACAAACACACACGCACACTTTAGACTCGAGGCCAAACAGCCCAGAGAGAGAATATAGGCAATTTATAAAATAACAAAAGGTCAGGTCCTATGTTTCAGAATCAGTGGCCATGTGTGACGGGTGGAGCGGGCTAGGAAAGAATTTGGATTTTTTTTCCTTGACCAAATGTTTCCCAGGTGTAGCAGTGAGGCTGAGAAAAGATCTATGCATTCTCTACATGATCACAACCCAACCTTAACTTGAATCACGACCTTTGACACAGTGATCAATTGATAAAGATAAAACCATAGTGTTATTCTGATGTAGACTTGACCCCTCATTGGGATGCTCCTTCAGTATCAAATATCCTCCATACACTGTCTTATATGAGGGAGTTAAATATCATTTGGCTGGTCAAACATGATTGGTAAAATGAAAAAAATATATAAACAAGTAAACGGTCCAAAAAGCTGGCCAATCTAAGACCTCTAGACTAGATAGAATACCCTCGCGATCCTGTCTGTAGTACATTCAGTACAATTGTGACGACAAATTACCAACAGACACACCATACTGCACCACAAACTCACTCTACACCATAGAAACAGCTGTCTGTAAAGTTGTACATCACGGGGGCCTGGTAGGATCTTGTTTGTAAGAGACAATAGCCAGAGATACGATCAGGGAGACATGATAGGCATCAGGAATTTGCTGTGGAATCAGGTCCATCTCCCTCTATTAGGAATGGGAGGATTGCATATCAGAAACCAAATTCCTTCAAAAGGATAAAACACATACCTGAACACTTCCTATTTGGTTGTTTTGACACAGTATTCCATTTTTTTTTTTACATACATATGGCAATATTGTGTTAGACATGAACGATGCAGTCTAATTATTTCTCTGATGCATTAAACAACTCCACCTTCAAAGATTCTGGCAGGCCCTGCAGCTCACTCACACCTTGCAGATGCTCAACACTGACACAATACACTTCACCATTAGGTTTTACACAAGCCGGAGCGCCTTCGGCAGCTCAAGGCCACACAACACTGAGCTGATATCCATGTACATATATGTACAGTGTAGACCGTGACTGTGAGCACAAGCTGTATTCAGCATCTTTACTGCAGAGTAATGCTGTATAGTCAGAGTTGGGCTCAATTCACTTTCACCTCAAGATTGAAATAAAACCTGCAAATGAGTGATTACAAACAAATCATCCACGTTAATTACTTCCTTATTGATTGAATGTAAGAATATTATGAAAAGCATTTTCTTCTGAGTTAAACCTGCTAATTAGACGGAAAGTGAAGTGACCCCCGAGCCAGCTGTTGATAAAGTACAGAAAACAATCCATCTGAACGAGGGCAGACAACCAGGAGTATTGTCACCACCTTCTGGTCAGCACTGGTACTGCGAGGATATCCCGACCCACAACCGGTGGGGGGGGGGACAGGTAAACCTTGTATAAAACATTCCACCACAATTACTGGAAAATGACAATTGGTTACGATGACACTGGCCAATGAGGTGAGGGCAGATTAAGGTAAAGCTCGCATGTTGTAAACACTTCTGATTCAGAGGTCAAAGCTCCTGATAGGTCAGCCCTTATTTGGCAACAAATGGTGGCCTGGTAAAGGTTGAAGCACTAAGCTGTATAAAAATGGGCTTGAGCTTGTGGGCTGACGGGGACATTAAGAAGAATCATTAATCAACATATGGCATAATTAACTGACTCTATGGTAGTAAAGGACGCTGTACATTGCACTGTGTGAAATGCATCTCCCAGATGAAAGGGTCAATATATAAGCAGCAAGTTAACACATGTAAGCCAAGTTGGCCACGAAAAACACATAAAGCTGATTATTTTAGTTCCTGTTAATTCCAAAAACCTCCTGCTGCTTCACCTCTTAACACACACACATGCGCACGCACACGCACACACGTCAAAAATCACATGATCATCTATCATCCATTAGATCTGGGATGCTTTTTGTACATGATAAAAAAGCAGCACATTGTTTGATGGACATTGATACTCAATCTAAAAAGTGCAAATGCGCCATCTTGTGCTCTGATACCCAAGACACCATCCAAAACCCAGCTGAAGTCGCCCCTGTTTTGCAATGGTTCGGTCCAATATGCCATGCAGTAGGGTCTTCCGTAGTCTAGTCCAGGTTTTAGTTGCCAATATCAATCTCTAAAGTGCGGGCCACACACTCGCTGCAATGAGTGAAAAAACAGCTGTCATCCAAGTAAATTAATCCATCTTCATGGGTTCCATTACTTTTGCCCTTCTAAAAACACAAGGTGGAAAAAGGAAAAAAAAGCTTTTACAACAACCGTACAAAACTGTTCTGTTCCAGCTTGTCCCCCTCTCTTCACTGTAGTCTTGTCCTCATAAAGACCCTCACTTTGGCCAGGAAGCTTCCTCACCAAACACCAAGGATTAGTTACTATTCCTTCCAGACTTGGGTGATGGTCTCATCCATTAAAAGTAATTGACGAATGCTCAAAATGTGAGGTTTCACAATTTAAGTGAGAAAACAAAAACAAAAAAATGTATATAGTTGAATGCATGACTGTTAGTGTATGTGTGTGTACATCTAATAACATGTGCGTAGGTGTGAGGGAACAGGCGTGTGTGATTCTTCCTATGGGTAGGTGTAAGGTGTAAAATTTACTCATGGCACTGCATGCAGAAATGCCGATGCCATCAATGGATCAATTCGTTGTGACGGGCAGAAAATACATTTCCATAGTTACGCTGAATGGATCTGTGGGGATGGGGTTGCACTGGGAGACTGTTTCCATGGTGACAAACTAAAGTGTAGTCTTGCTTAAGGCATCGTATTAGATGGCAAAGGAGTTTCTCCTGTGGCAGAGAAGAAAGGACAATAAACAAAAACAAAGATAATTAGGACAATTTGTGTTGACTACACTTGTGTTTCCAATTTTCTTCCAAGAAATTACATTACATTACATTACAGTCATTTAGCAGACGCTTTTATCCAAAGCGACTTACAATAAGTGCATTCAACATAGGTAGGCAAGAAAACTACTAGTCACCAGAAATCGTAAGTGCATTTCCTTCCTAAACAAGCAACTAAGAGCATAACTAGTGTTAAGGTAAGAGTGCAATAAGTTAGCAACCTACTATATCTTAAACAAATGAGACAAATAAGAGAATCAAATAAACAAGAGCTAAGACAACTAAGTGAACCAAATAAGCAAGAGCTAAGACAATTAAGTGTATCAAATGAACAAGAGCCAATAAACAAGAGCTCAGACACATAATTGACGAAGAGTTTGTTTTCGCCCGGTTTCGAACCGAGGACCTTTCGCGTGTTAGGCGAACGTGATCACCACTACACTACGAAAACCGGAAATGTTCAAAATGCCTTCAAAATTCACGACTGAAACATGTTTGCACGCAGATCAGACATCTGCACTCAAAGACGTGATTGCCAAGAGCGCATCGCGCACAATTCAACAGGTCAAAGCTCTAGCCAAACCTACAGACTGACACAGACTGAGAAGTGGTTCACTCGTGGTCACCTGGTTAGGACTCGCTTTCCATGGAGATTGTAATGGTTTCACTTCCAGCTGTGAAGACAAACAGAAAATGTCAAACGGTGACAGACAACAGAAAAACAACAAGGGGGCAGCAATTCTGCCTGCATGATATTATCATCACTGGTGGAGCTCACCTGATTTCAGGGTGTTATTAGCCAGATGGTCTCCTATGTTGTTGGCGTATTGGTCATTGCTTAGGAGGCGATTCTGTGACTCACTGAGTGGGCTCACGGGGACATCGGCAGCACTGGAAACAAACCCAACGAAGAAGGTCAGCGTGAATTGTGCATCAACACCCCTTGCCCAACAAAAACATCTTTCTCCCAACCTTATGTCAAATAATATCAGACATTCATTTACTGATCGATCACCTTTTATTGGGCTCTGGATTCACGGTAACTGTGGCCTGCTCTGGATCGACATTGACCAACCGCGTGGGGAACGTCAGTCCATCTCCCTGGCTGTAGTGATCCAGGAGGACAGGAGATAGTGGTCAACCCACAGGGCAGCCAAACAACACAGGAACAACAACTAAAGATACTGCCATGAAAAGAAGAGATTATGTTGGTGGCTAAAGTACGTTTTTTCTGGTTCCTGTACAAATCCAACCATATTGGCACCATAAAATCGAGCCAGAGAATGCTTACAGCCATTCACAGACAGGAACCAAACTATCCCAGATGGGACCCCCGCAAACCTGCATTGGCAACTTCATACTTTAAGTAAGATGATATAGATGATATGATGTCACATTTGTGATTTGTCTTATGTCTTTTCTGTGCCGTGTGAACTTAACATGTTCTTTGGTGTTAGTCAAGTTGTCTAGTATCACATTCCAATCCTCACCTGGTGAAGATGGGCAGCAGCCAGTACTTTTTCTGGTCTCCAAAGACCTGAGCGATATTCTTCCGGAAACCCAGAGAGAAGCCGTTCTTATCAGAGCCCGTCCTAAAGACTGGCGCTCTGAACGCCTCTGAGAGGAGGAGCAGCATGGAGGGGCAGGATGGGCAGAGGACAAATAAAATGGGCCATTAAACAAACAATAAAACAACCAACAAAGGTAAGTTGCCTGTGTCTGTGTGTGTGTGTGTGTTTTACCTATTGTGGACCTGTTCTTCCCTACAAGCCACAGGTGATAGCTGAAGAGGGACAGAATACTGATGCAGAACATGGCCGCCACAAAAAAGAGAAACAAGACATGGAATTTGGCGTGACTCTCTGGCAGCTCATTCTGGGGAAGAGGAGAAGAGGAGAGAGAGTCAGCGACAAATTCACCGCGGAGGACATTCACGAGAGAGAGAGAGAAAGACAGTGAGAGTGAGTAAAGAGCGAATGACAAAGTGAGAGAGAAATAAGAAGGGTGCCATGTCAACCACGCCACGACCACACGGCACTGTACGCACACCATGACGACAATGGAATGACACGGCAACACTAAAGGCTTTGGGGGGTTGTTGGGTTACCTTTGGGCAGTTCTCTGCCGATTTCCTCCGGCAAAGCTTTAGTACAAACAGAGACAAGACTGGTTAGCAACACCGGGAGAGAACAGGTGGAGAGAAAGAGAGAGAGAGAGAGAGAGAGAGAGGAAGGGGAGGGGAGGCAAGGGAGAGTTAAGCAATCAGGAGGCAAATAGGAGTCAAGGCCAAGTGAGGTGAAACGGAGATAAAAAGAAGAGAAGAAAGAGAGTGTGTGTGCAGGACGTGTGCCCAGAACGGAGGAAAAAAAAGAGGGTTGAAAGAGGGAGAGATGGAATGGGAGATGAGTGCCGGGCAGTGAAAAAGGATCAAAGCGGAAGAGTGGAGCAGCTACAAAAGAGAAGAAAGAGAAGAAAGAGAGAGAGAGAGAGAAAATGCATAAAAAAAGGAGAGGAGGAGGGGAAGTGCTAGTGGCTGAGCGAGTGGTGTGACTGAAGGATCGCTCCGATAGCGTAGAGGGAGAAAGTGAAGAGAAGGGACCAGAGAACAATGACCCTGTGTGTGGGAACTGGGGGATAACAGAGGGGGGGACACAGAGAGGGGTCAGAGGGTGAAGGGGTGAGAGAGGACAGAGAAACAGTGGACCAGCACAGCTCAGTACAAGGGAGGCCAGCACCGTGCACAACCAACAGAGGATGCACGTATGGGCTTTTAGCACACAGCAAATCTGCCTCCTGAACATGGTCATGCCGTGCACACACACAGAAACACACACAGAAACACACACACACACACACACACACACACACACACACACACACACACACACACACACACACACACACAGTTTGGGGCGTGAGTAAAGTCGGCTGGGCGGAAGCATCATTACTCACTGTCCAGAACTTTATGAAATACTGCAATACGGTGGCCGCAATGAACAAACAGTACACCAGCGAGTAGGCCAGGAAGAGGATGAAAAACTTGTAGTTGGAAAATCCTACACAGTTGTTCACCCTGGAGAGACACAAACACAGGAAGGTCACCTCTGACATCACTTCCTCCCGACACCGGAAATGTCACAAACTTGAACTTTAAAGAAACGGTGAGAAGGTCATGTTCGTGAGCAGGAGTAAAACAGGTTGAGATACCACACATGTATTTCTTTGCTTAGCAGGGATTACGTACCAGGGACAATGGTGGTCCATCTTCAGCACGCACCTGCCGTGTAGAGAGGGAGAACAGGTCAGAGAGGAAAACGGGGAGGATCGATTGAGACATGGTTAGAAGGGATCAAGCAGGAAGGGAAAAAATGCTGAATGTAACAGTTGTTATTTAACCATGTTACATAAAATTTGAATTGAGTGTAATAGTAAGAGATGGTTTGCTTACATGTCACATGCTGAGCAGTGGTGACACCGGTCTGGCTTGATGACTTGACAGCGGTCACAGTAGCGGATTGCTGCATCACATCAACAAATCAATATCTGACTATTACTACACAGCCAACAAACACAGCCAAAAACACCGAGGCACAGACAGACAGAGGGAGGGAAAGAGAGAAAGAAAAACCCAAGACGAACACAGCAGCACACACATACACACTTAGACAAACATAGACGGACCTCCAGCTCCTGTGCGGGTGTATAGTGGCAGGTTGGAGGCGGCTCGCCACAGGATCTCCTGCTGGGACTCTGGCCGCTCCTCCTTCTCATAGCGCTCCTTCTCAGCCTTTGGCAGGCAGAACTGGACGACAGAGACAACTTGTACTTGTAGAATTCGCTACCATATCATTTTTTTGGGGGGGGGATATTGTTAATCTTTTACCATTTTCTTTCAGAATCATTATTGTTATTAAAAACAGTGCTTTGGCAACACATGTCAAAAAAGCCCATAGAATTGAGACAAAAAGTAAAACATTCAACTTACCAGATAGTCACTGATTATTATTATTATTCAATTTTTTTTTTTTTAAATCAACAAGTACAACTTTCATCACACATTTCGAGATTGTGTCACCATCTCTTGCAAGACTTGAAGTATTGGCAACAGAAGATTACAGACATACAGAAAAAAGGATAATTAGGTTATTGTACCTCTTTGGAGGGATTGGCAGGCTTGGCGAAGATGGTCTTCCAGTAGGACCATACAAACATGATGAAAGAGAGGTGGAAGAAGACCAGGTAGACAACTGGAGGGAGACATGAGCGAGGCATCAGGACCAACAACATACACGGTCTGATGTGTGTACACTGATGTAAAAACACTAGCACATTACCTTTAAGAGAGAAAATGTGTTGGCAATATGGTGCTGTTACTGTTACTACATTTATAATGGAGGAAAACTGAGGCTGAAGGAGGAAGAGCTGTCTTGTCTAATTCTGTTTTAATTTCTCAGGCAATATTTCTCTGGCCAAAGTCTGAAGGAGACAATTCAACGAGCAGCTAATTGGCTCGGTTCAGTAAAAGTCCATTTACCCTGTAATAAAAAAAACAATCAATCCTTTTGATTTCACAGTCCACTTACTCTGCTCTCCTATACTGAGGATGGTGACTGTAAGAAAAAAAGACAACAAAACGTTAGATAAGGAGGCAACATATTGATAGACCTCAATAGGGACAATTACACAGATGTGTCATGTAAACCAGTGGAAGGGGTTGGTGTGGGGACCTTCAGGCGTCTCTCAGTGGCTTGAAATGGGTCTTCAGCAACATGAGCAATAGTTAAGCCATTATTTAATTCGGCACATTGTGATTGTACAAGCATTACTAGATTGATTATAGGTTTCAGTCTCTGTACTGTTGTTATCACCCCACATACAATATACAGTTTTACAATTATACCGTCAATCATAACCAACTGCATAAACCTTCTCAGATGGTGTTCATTGGGATCTACTTGGGGATCCTTGACGTATGACAGTTTGTGAACCCCTGATGTAAACAAGATAAACAAGGACATAACACGTACACCAACTTAACAATTAAAACATATCAAATCTATTTCATTCCTCTGATTGATCTGTTGTCGTTTTAGGCTTGGCCTCACCCACTTTAATACAAGAAGTGGACCAAATCACCCGACGCCAACTGATGCCAAGCTAACCAGCCAAGTTGCGGGATAATTGATTAGGTGGTCAGCCAGTCAAACAGCCTCTAGGTAGCCCATCCGGACGGCATTCACCGCGACACAGAACAATGGGGACGAGGCGGATGGGAGTGATAACAGCAGAGTGAAACTTTTTCTCTCGTCAGAACACATCCCACAACAAAATAAAGCGATTTAAAGCGTTGGCCACTAAACCGGGAGACAATTAGCCATATCTAGGCTTGGATAAGCTCCATTGTTGAGCTGCGGTCCATTTACTTCCTGCTGGCCAGCAGCTGTGTGGACAGCAGTATGGAAACATCAGCTGTAAAGGCTTTCAGCGCAGCGGAGAGAGGCAACAGCCGCCCGCAGGACGTGTACTTACTTATACAAAGCTCCACGACATAAGCGTAGTACGACCAGCAGACGACCAGGGCGATAAAAATCACAGGTATCCATGCTAAGCCCCGTTGACAGCATCTCAGTACGTGTGTGGGCGCCATCTTTCTCGCTCTACTGGAAAAAAAGGGAGTGTCGACGTGACGTCACTGGCTGAGGTCTATTGACCAAAATCGCGCACCCCCCCCTCTTATCAGACTGCTGAAAAAATTGATGGTATTGGTATCTGACGTATTTTTTGCTTTATAACACCCAGCTTAAAAAAAACTGCTTATCCGGCAGCAAGAACATATAAAAAGTCATCCAGCAACAGGAAGAAAGCAGGTAAAAAAGCAGAAGAACTTGTACTGTGGCATAACTGTTAGACAGGAACTGCGTGGTACAAAGTCTACACTACTCTCTTTAGTAGCCTGGTTTATTTATAGACCTGCTGTAAGGCTCGCGGAAGCTTATGGGCAAAACCAACTCATTGCAAAGTTTAAACAAGTGACATATAATTAATGAAAAGGCAAGAAAAAAAGGTCTTAAATGGAGATGGACATGGTGAAGTATTTGTTGCGCATTGGGTGTGTGGCACCCACTGAGCCGACCCTAGACGTGTTCCGGTCGCTGCACCGCGGTCATCTGCTGTCGGTGCCGTTTGAAAACCTCACCGTGCACAGCGGCGGACGGGTGCAACTGGAGCTTCCGCTTCTGTATGACAAGATTGTAAACCAGCGCCGAGGGGGCTTCTGCTACGAGAACAACAGCCTCTTCTCCTGGCTGCTGGCTGCAATTGGCTTCGAGGTCACCCTGATCTCAGGTCAGGTGAGGAATTCAATCACGAGCCGATACGGGCCGCCTCTCGACCATTTGATCTCAGTGGTGACCCTGGAGGGCCAGCGCTGGCTGTGCGACGTCGGGTTTGGCGCGTCCGGTTTCAGTTCTCCGCTTTCGTTGGAGACCAGCGGGCCCCAGGAGCAGGGCCACCGGGTGTACCGCATCAGAGAGCACGAGGGTGTGCGCTTTCTCGAGTGGCGAGGAGAGGGAGAGGGAGATGGAGGTGAAGGTGTGGAGTGGACAGAGCTCTACAAGTTCACTCTTCAGCCTCGGCGTCTTGAGGACTTCGCCGAGATGTGCAACTATCATCAGAGCTCTCCCAGTTCCATCTTCTTCTGCAAGTCTCTCTGCACCGTTTTGAAGCCAGGGGGAAGGATCACCTACATCGGTCGCAAACTGATCACCACCACATTTCCCACAGAGGGGAGTGTATTAACCACCACAGCCACCAGGGAACTAAAAGATGAGCAGATTCCTGTTGTTCTAGCAGAGACATTTGGAGTTGTGCTGACCTCTCCATTAACACCAAAGGATGAAGCGATCACACCACCCCCAGTCATGTACTGATCATGTTTCCACAGAGCATGTCAAGGATCTGGAGCAGAGCAACCTGCCATACCATCTACCATGGGCAAAAAAAGTCCATGAGTGAGTCTATATGCTGAGATTAAATTAGCCTCGAGTGCATACAAGTGTTAGAAAAGGCCTTTTAATAGAAGTGTGAATGCTTGTTACAGTCATCTCAGCATTTGATCTGATCTGATTCATGGAGGCCTTTATGCCCAATGTACATAGTGTTGCTCTACTCAACCTCGTAAATTCCTACTACAACCATAGACATGTGTTTGTCTTGAAAACACATACACACAAAACACATGCAACAAAGAAACTGTCAGTTTGATTTAATAAATTAATATACATACACTTTTAAGATGTACAATGGTCATTGCATTAATCCATGTCCTTTTTTTAAGACAACAAAGTCTGCATTCAAAGTATTTACACATGTACAATTCTCAGGCAGCACTTTACAAAGCAAGGCATGAACAACAATACAGGTGCTGAGTTTCAAATCACGCCTTCAACGATCACCCCCTCCTGCCGACTCCTTCAATCTGAGGGGATTTCTTAGTTGTCTCAGAATTTTCATACATTTTTCCAATCCGGCCTTTGATTGGGCACGAAATTTAATGACATCCATCAAATCCACCAAGATCCACAGGAGATTCGACTGGATTATGGTCCAAAGACTGATTTGAGATTCACAAAAGGGAGAGCGGTGGTTGGGGCAGGGTGTGGGGATATGGGGCAATAGGTGCAAAATGTGGTGACTTCTCACACAAATCTATTCTGTGACAGGGTTGGAGGGCGGGACTAAGTTTGCTCTCGCGGCTTTGCGTTCGTAGTTGACAAGCCTCTGACCGACCAGGTACCTGCAAAGTGAGAGAGGAGAAAGACAGTATTTGGTTTTAGTTCCTGGATTTGTATTTATACCCTGGATGAACAACGGGACCAGTGTTGGGAGTCACCAGAGTCCCTAATATAATAATACCACAGGATTATTAATGTTCTGGAATACCAAGAGGATTGCAATTTGATAACGGGGTGATTTATCACTGGATTTCATTTTCCTGTAGTAAAAACTTCTGGCAGCTCATTTTCAAGATCATCATTATGGGGTCTTTCATTCAAAGCCTTGAAATGTGAACACAAGTTTTACAATTCTGGGCATCAACAAAGTCATGTAAGAAAACAAATTGCGATATTATACTTATATCAATGTTTTTACCACACGTCTAACCGTGACAGAACAAATTTGGACCACTACAAAACTTTTGTAAATGGATTAAGCTTTTCATTGCCCATTGTAAATGCTGAAAACAAAAACAACAACTCACACCATTGCCCATAACAGAAACTCTGGTATAAACGACACTTTTCACCATTGGGCGTAAGATACATCTTGCGTCCTTGGGTGGGTCTCCACTAAGGGATCCTTACTTGTCATTCTTGATGTGTTCATAAAGCCGTTTAAACTGTCGGATCTGGAAGGACAGGATGCCGATAAGAGAGACCACCATCAAGAGGAAGGGGTAGATTCTCCTCTGCATCAGGATCTCCATCTCGGGAGTCACTCCTGTGAAAGGAATGCAGCTCATTTCAGTTACATGCTGCTCCCCTAGAGAGCTCGTTAGCAGACGCTGTCAGTCCTCTGAGAGAAGATGAAACGCTTATCCTGGGGACACCTCCGCTTGATAACTTGTAGAAGTCTATGAAAACTTCAGCAAACATGCACACCAGCAGAAGCAGTTGAAAACAGATGCAGGAGATTAGTCTAACGGAAAGTGTCAACGGATTGATTTAGGAATACACACTGTTGTGATTTTTTTTTTTCTGTACCCGAATGGGGCGCTGCTGGTTTGGCTTGAAATCCTCAATCTCAAAAAGGTGGGTTGGTTACATCAACAAAACCCACAGACGCAGACACTCACCGACGGCAGGTACCGCCCCCGCAGCGATGACGTACGGCACACACAAGGACAGCAGCAGGACTGAGATGACGGGGGCTGCCAGTTTGCGGATGATGAACTGGAGATCAATGTTGCGGATGCCGTTTGCATAAACCTGAGGAGGAGGTTTAGATTTGATACTAATAATGATCTCATGGGGAACTTCTCTTCTCTTCTGCCCCCTTCACAGGGCTGGTAGGGATTCATCGTCTTGTTCAACAACACAGTCAATATATTTTTCATTTATTAGACTCTCATCTAACCAGGTGACTGAACTAAGAACTACCTCGTATTTACAGAAATGGCTTAGTGGAATAGTTTCTGGACGAAGGGAGAAATACAGCATCATGCGGCTCAATATCTTACACAAGAGAAAATGTTTATGGGTAACATACATCAAAACCCACCTGCTCAATGACAGTTTTCAACCACCACTGAGGGCCCATGAGAGTGATGGCAGCAATGATTTTGGCATGGAGCACTCCAAGAGCCCAGTCCTGCAGACAAAGGAGTCACATGGGTGAATACGAATGTGGGAACTTCCACACAATTCACAAAGCCTTCACATACTCCTAGATACTGCTAGAAAACACGCACACAAACAATAATACAATACCTACACAACAATGGGCCACTCAAAACAGAATGAGTTTTGCAATGACATTAATGGGGAGGGAGAGACAGAGACATCCATACACACACACACATACCTGCCAGGGGTAGAAGAGGGGTGTTTGGTCCAGGGGTACCCTGAGTGGAGCCACGATAACCAGTTCAAACAGCAGACCAAGTAGCAGAGGGATGACTCCAGCCACCAGCAGAGCTACTACCAGGGTCTTCAGGATCTACACACACACACACACACACACACACACACATTCACGTTTTTTTGTTGCAAAACTGTGTTCCATGTATACTGAAAAGTACATCTCCACTCTCCTACCACATCACCGGGCTGTATTTACCAACAGTTGAGGCTGGTAAACGAAAAAGTTAGTCTCCCGCCGTACCATGAGCGTCCACTCCTGGACTTTGAGCATGATGATGGTGCGTCCCTGGGGCATCCAGGCCAGCAGCACGGTGACTCCGCGGATGGACAGCCAGCAGACGTACAGGCCGCATGCTGCCGTGTACAACTCGTGGATCTTGGAGTTCCCTGTCCAGAAGGACATCAGCCAGCGCCCGGTGAACACTAACACACATAAGAAGAAACGCTTAGTAACTCTGGATACTTGATAAATACCTGATCTTAATATGAGCACTGATCAACTGTTTCAAATGATTTAGTGATCCTCTGATCTGGTTGAGGAAAAGTACTGTCCTTTTCTATTTCAAATGCTTAAAATAGAATCCTTTTAACTTCCACACACACCCTTTAATTATGGTTTGGGTGTGGGTCTACAAAGAGTCAAGTCAAGTTTATTTGCACCGCCTTTAATCATGGTTACAAGGGAAGAGGAAAATGGGCTGTTGGTTGCGCTGTGTGTGTCCACAGCTTACCTGGTAGGGTCAGGCACACCAGGCTGGCCACCAGCAAAGTGATGCACATGAATGCTATCAGCAGCACAATCTGGGGACAGGAGAAAAGAGATGTTGCCAATATAATTAACCACAACGGAAATGGGGCGCAGGAGCGCTGGGTTTTGGAATAAAAGGGGATTGTTGTTAGGCGCTATGGTTGTCAAGGAATGAACTTCAGCTTGTCCCTATGTGAGGACTCTTTGTGTCTCCATTCTCTGTAGCATTGTGTAAATCTGGGCACTTTGCGTTTTTCCATGTATCCTCGTGTAAGCCCCTGTTGGATTGTGTAGGGCTATTATCTTAGAGCAGATGCTGGGAGACAGGAATGTACACCAAGGCAGTAAAGGAGGAGGAGGGTAGTTTGTATCAGTGAATATGAGGGAATGTCTTATCGTAGCGCCTGGAGACAAATAGCATGAGGACTCAACAGTGGCTGAATAATAATCTGATCAATTCCTTACAGATCTGTAATAAACACTTTGCTTAAAAGGAAAATCCCACCCCCGGATACTCCTACACTGTTATATCTCATCAAAGTGTGTTGTTCAGTTCATTCCTGGATTCATTTTGTGATGAAGTGCTGTAACTGTAACCTCTTTGTTGTACCCACCTTCCCTCAACCTGCCTTGTTGTACTATTTCTATGTTTCCTACATTTCCCAAGAGGTCCTTTGACAACCCCTAGAGAACGGGGAATGGACTTGCTGCATTCAGCCGTGTCTGTCCTTGGAGAAATTGGTGTATCTGACATTTGTATGGTGGATTTCTCCCTGTATGAGGTGCAAAATAATGAGTCTAGAAAGAAACGTGAGTGACTGACACCAAAACCGTTTACCGTTGATGTTTTAGAAATTGTCTCCTATTAAACTCCACTGTAGATAGGCTGGAAATATCTCACCATGACATCACATCATGTACGTTTGGCCAGTTAGAATAAGAATAAGAAAAATATACCACCAAACAACAAAACCCAGGAATGCAATAGCAGTTGTCTTTTTACAGTGTTTTAGGGTGGATCTTTCCTCTAAGACAGGGCTACTCAACTTTACATAGCTCAAGGGCCACACAGCAAGATACAGCTGTGTCAAAGGGCCGCAACGCAAATTTTTTGGTCATATAAAACTATTTTGTAGTGTTATTTCAAGCCACATGGATATCAAATGATTAAATGACAATAAGTAGGCTTTATTCATTAAATGTAAAAGTGTTAGATTGCTGTTGCAATAAATCACAAGAATGTTTAATAACATAAATATAGGCATACTAAATTGAAATCAGGTCTGAGTATATCAAATTATTCCCCAGATGGATATGTAATTCCAAGTCACTGTGATAGCTATCATGGTGATGTGAACGTTTGCCCGTTTTGGTTCTGCTATTGTTCTCTGGCAAAGAAGGCACATTGTTTGTTATTTACCTCAACAAAAGCGAATTCTTCCTCCCATGTTTTTTGAAATAATCTGTGTTCATCAGAAATGTTACGTTTTGCCGGTTTTGCCATGACTTGAGAGTAGGCGAGGCTAGACTTCCTGCACAGTTGGGGCTTTCACATGATCCATGCAAAGCGTTGGCGTCAACACCAGGTTGAGCGCGACCCCTTCACGTGATCAGCGCCAGGAGAATTACATTACATTCATTACTTTCACACTGTCGAGTTTTTAAAATGACAGCATTCAGGAAAGAATAGAGTGGAGTTCAATTTCGGACTACAGCCCGCATCAGCCGTAGCTAACCACACCGCCAATGATCATACTAGCACAGCCATAGAAGTGAATATAGACTGGCTGCATAAAGTCCTGTACTAAGCTGTCAACCAACCTGGCAGTCTCATCTGTAAACCAACATCATTCCATGCCACAGACTTTTTAGTCAGATCGTGGTATGATTTAAGCGTCATGTTGTATAACTCGGGATGCTCCCACACACATAAAACAAGTTTCTGCTCCATTGTTTGTTTTTTTATTTCGCGGTTATGATATCAAACTGTGCTGTGATTGGTTTCGCGTCGCAGAGATCAGCGTCGCGAATGTCAAAGTTGATTATAGTTGAACTTTGAGCGCAGCGTCAGAGGCTCTGCCAGCGTCTGTGGCCAGGTGCACAACGCCGAGGGCGGCAGCGACACTTGCCAAATAGGAAATCAATGGCAGTGCCAGTGCCGAGCGTTTTTGTCGCTGATCATGTGGTGTTTTATCTTCTTTGTTGATCCCACGATTGCTAAATAAGCACAGTATGCACGATCGCCATCTTGTGGTCATTAAGAATTTAGTTTAGAAATGGTTTGTGTTCATTTAAATGAGAATATTATATTTTTATTGGCAGTTGCTATGACAATAAAAATTCAACCAAGGGCCGCAATAATATTAACCTCGGTGCGCGTGCGGCCCGCGTGTTGAGTAGCGCGGCTCTAAGAGCACTGGTTCTTGCCTCATGATGATTTTTGCCCTGTTTGAATTAATACATACTTAGTTGTGTTACAATTGTAGGTTGTGAGAATGGAGGGTGAACTTTCCCAGAAAGGCTGGGAGCTGAATTCTATGGCCCAAGATGTAAGTGGTAGCTAGGGCGTTGGCACATTTCTAAATCTGTCTGTGAAACCACAAATACTAGGTGGTCCTAGAATGCTTTCCTAGGGAGAGACTTTATGGAAAAATATCCTTTATGTGCCGTTTTAATTGTGAATGATAATAGAGAATAAAGATAAATCTTAACCTAGTCATGAGTATTGGCACTTGCCTATCTACTGTTGGAACCCTGCTGCCTGTAACCATGCCCCATATGTGGTAGGATAAACATAAACTAGGAGGGTGTTGCCTAAGCACAGCAGCCTCAGTGAAACATATAGCTTAACTTGCAGTCTCATACAAAACCTCATGACTCCAGGTATGGCTTTGTCACTGTTTCACTTGAATTTACATGGTTCTGTGTTGATTTCAATTTCATGACCCTAGGGCCCATGAAACCTAAGTCAGCATTCTGCAATATAAAACAAGTACAGATACTAGAGGTGCACCGATAGTATCTGTACATATCAGATCAGCACCAATCCGGCTCCCAGATCCTCCTCAGATCAGAAAATTAAATTGAAAAGTATCGGTACTCAGATTGGCCGATCCACTTAACGGACTCACTACTTGTATCAGTTCTAAAGAATTGGTATCGGTGCATATCTAATAGTTACTATTAAGTCCTACAGCGCATTTGTGTTTCTGCATGTCAGAATTATGAACTGTATTAAAAAAAGGCCTACTTTTAGAAAATCACAAAAAGTGCAGAAGGTAGGTCCTGCTCCAGAAACAGCGTTAACGTGAGTACAAGGCCGTGGGTCTTACTCACCCTGAACGGGAAGCGGAGGGGTCGGTGGTAGGGCTGGAAGCCCACTGGTCCCCCTTGTTGGAGGATGGCCTGGTGGGCTGCATGCAGCCCCTCCCCTACAGCTGGGGCAGGGTTATTGTTGTTGTTGTTATGGTGACCTGGGGGAGGGTTGTTGTTATTGTTGTTGTTCACAGGCTGGTTGGCATCGTTGTCCTCGTGCTCCCCTAGAAGGTAGGAGTGGAGGTCTCTGTGGAGGCAGAGAGGGTGGAGTATATTCAGTTAGGAGCAGGGTCAGAGAGGGTTTTTACCTTTTTGTAAATCAAGTTACATGACATATAGCACATTTCCATGAACAATATTTGTCAGAGTCTATGTTTCAAATGTCACATTTTTACATTTCTCATTGCGTTTACCCAAATTGCCCATGAAAAAGAACAAAATGCTCCTAAAGATACATCAAGATTCAACATTTAACATTCACCTTAGTTAGGAGATATACAGTTACAGATATAGACAGCCATTCTTGGATAGTTACATGGTCAGTTAGAAATTGTGTGTGGACAAAGGCATTCTGGGAAGCCACCTCTCGTCTCTACCATGAGACTTTTACAAACTCAAACAACAAAACACAAAACTCATCAGGAAGGGAGGTTACCTGAGAAGCTGAAACATTGAACACTGAGGTGCTTGACCATTTGCACTCAAAATGTGAAGAGTGTATACACACACAGCGCATTGGGTTTGTGACTTACAGTAAAAATCCAGCGCTGACGGTCCAGGCCCTGACCAGTCCTTTGAGCCACTGGCGGGTGTGACCTTGCTCCAACAAAGCTGGCAGCACCACCTGGAGTAACAACAGCTCCAGAGACAGCTCACTGACCGGCGCGTCACTAAGTGGGAGAGAGGTAGACAGGTTCGGAGAGAGACTCGTCAGACTTGTTCTAACGATACTAGAGTGTCTAGTTAGGTGTACTTTTTATTTTCTTTTTTAACAATGCACATCTGAACTTATTTCATACTGCACATATTTCATGTTTTCTGGCAAATTCTCAATTCTCACTATACGTTTTTTTCTCTGGCACACCCTAACGCTATACCACGTCATACGTTTCCACCCCACATGGTCTAGCGTTGAGATTGTCGGTTGCCCATGTTTTAAGATCACACTCTTTTGCTATATTCTTATTTTATCCATTGTTCTAATTTCTCCACAGGAATCATTGCAATTTCATCTCATCTCTCATTCTTAGAAGGGAGAGATGTGAAATAGAGCGATAAGGCGATAGAGGGAGAGAGTGATAGAGAGAGGGAAACCAGCAAGCTGATTACTATCACCATATCAAGGAGATAGAGTAGGACTCGAGGGATTTCACATAGTTAACCGGCAAGTGACTTAGCCTTGCTAGCTCTGCTGGTTACCTGTAGAGCATGACGTTGTATGGGAGGAAGGTGGGCATCAGGAGTTTAATCAGCCTGATGGGCAGCCACAGCATGAGCAGCACGATGGAGCCGAACACCACCACAGACAGGATGAAACGCCGAAGGTGTCTGTAGATGGGCAGGTGGATCATCTCCTGCACCGGGTTAAAATCGGGGTCGTTGAGGTTTCGCAGAAACCACAGCACTCCGGGCCTCAGCACCTGATAGGCGATTAGGAAGACAGGGGAGTGTAACCGTACACTGTTTTTATCAGTATATTAAAAGGAGAGTTGCAGTCCTCAGTTTGGAGTGGCTGTTTTAACATTAGTATGGGAAACCCAGCTCTACTGTTGGGGATCCTGATCTTACCTCTCTCAGGAGGAGGATGAAGGAGGCAAAGTAGAAGACATAGACCATTCCCACAAGCCAGTGCAGGAACATGGTGGTGCCGGGCGCTGATTTAAAACTCAGCTCTCTGTCCTTCAGCGAAGCATCAAACATCTCCTGCAGGAAGCGGGAAGACGATTAAAATGAGTCAGTGTACCAAGTGGGGCTGCTTATGGCAGGAAATGGATAAAGATATTGGTTCCAATGCTTCAAATTCAATGCTGGTTTTAAAATAACATTTTTTCTCCATTACTCATCTTTGCTGAATGAAAGCAGAGTACAGTGAATTATGCTTTGTGTAACACCTGTACATCTGTATCTAAATACATTCAGACCATACTCAGTTGAGTGAATCTAAATGCCTTAAGGCTAAATGTTTACGTTTTTTGATGCCTTTTGATGGCTAACATTGATATTGATACCAAAAATGGGCATGGTACAGACAACGGTCTTTTGATTACCAGCCCTAGTGCCACGTATGATAGGGCATTTATCTTTTGGACCATGGGTTCTTGAAAGTGTCAGGGGTTGGGCCTCTCCAAAGGAAGAGGAGTGAGTCCATGTGAGTGTAACACAGAAAGGCTGAAAACCAGAAGAAGAACGAGAACGAGAGTCTTACCAAAGAGCAGATGTCAAGCCACCAGCCGCAGATGAGTGGGAAAACACCAATCTCCACAACAACCAGCAGCGAGACCTGTAAAGCAAGCACAGCTATGCCTCAGTAACATTTAGTTTTCATCACACATGAACACTTGAACACACTTGAACTAAAAGCTTCAAATCCATATATTTATATAAAGGGTTAACATTCAAGTGGCCTCTTAATGATGTAGCAGCAGTGTGATACGGTCTTTATCCATGTAGAGAAATTCTCTTGTTGCTAGCCTCCTTGATGCTATTGACAGACAACCCCAGGGGCTGTTTCACTGACAGTGAATGACAAACTGTCTGACATTATGGAGGACACTTTTAAACAATGTTTTCTGGCTCACATCTGTTCGCTCACCCACACACCCATTGTTGTTTTTCCATTTTCAAGACTATTGCTTCTGCCGTCATTGTGATGCTGCTATCCAATGCAGCTGTGTTTTAGCCTGTCCACATCATTTATTTTTGCTCATCATATTTTATTGTACATCTCTCTGCCTATATGCTTTATCACTGTGCACATAAAAATAAATCCAGTTTATGGTGCATATTCACTTTAAATGCTCTAGGGACTTTGGAAATCTCAGGTAAATGAATGCATCCTAGCTGTCAGTGTATAATTTCTTCCAAGGACAGCGCTTTGCCATGTATAACACAAAGCAGGCGTTACCTTGACAACGATGTAGCAGACCCCCAGGAGGCGTCGGGAGCGCTGGAATCTGACCAGAGCAGCTAGTCCCTGAGACACAGCCGTTAAGGATCAGTATTACACACACACCTCAAACTAATTTCATATGAATCTTCTCTCCCTATAGTCTTGTGAGACTATAGGCTGTTGCAGAACAGTCTATAATAAACAACGTCCGATTGTTTGACTTCAGTTCTGCATGTCAACAGTGCATAGGGTGGTGATTGGTGGTGGCAGATGGAAGGATACGTGACACAGGATGAGAGTCATGGCCAGCAGTATGTAGCCCACGATGGTTGTGATCAGGCCCTCGAAGTGGGAGGCTTGGACCTAAAAGAAAAGGAGAGTCAAGGAATGAAACCATATGTCACATAGTACTGCATAATAACACTTCAACGTTGTAAGTTAAGATTGACATGATAAAAACAGTTTCTTACATATTCCTCAAAGCCAAGACCGACAACAGAGAAGTGCCCAATGTGGTAGGGACAGAACGCTGAAAGGGGAGAGAAAATACAGTCACTTTCCATGGTGGTGTATCGAGTAATGCAATCAACCTACATCACTGGTGCTTCTGTGTATTATTACAGAGTTAGATTTTTGTTGCATTAGTTAGGGATCAGGGTTAGCTAACCCTACACCTTATGATTATACACCCTGATGATTATTACATAATACGATTATTACATAATACTCTTCTTTCAGTCCACTCACCAAAGACCAGGATGAAGAGCGTGTTGAGAGACACCACCCAAAACACATGCTCCTAGAAAATAAAAACACATGACACATCATCAACTGGCAAGCTTCGAAATGCCAGACACGTTTTTACAAAAGACTAGGTATTAAAAAAAAAAGATTGTTATTGCAATAAAAAAACAAAAAACACTATCAATTAGACAATTACAAAAACTTACCAAGAACACCAGAGAACCATCCAGGCCAAGCATCTGGGTGACAAAGAGGAAAATTAAAAGTGTTTAACGTGAATAGATGTGTAGCAGGGATAATCAATCATAGCTATAGGGCTGTGTGGTAAGTGTATAGGGGGTCGAGGGCATCATGTCATGCAGACTCACCCTTTCCCAGGTGAGCTCCTCGGCCGCCCTGTCCCACTCCAGAGCATTCCAGTTCATGTCATCTGCAGAGACAGATATCGACCTGAAATACCCTCAAACCTTCAATCTACATCTGCAACATTCATTCTCCTGGCTGACGTCCTGTGCTGTCAGAGCTCATAGCTCATATCAAAAATGTCTCTCACTGACATGAATGAAAGAGGATGTAATCAAAAATTCATCACAGCAGAGCCACGTAAGGGCTCTGCTCATGTTAAATGCTTGTAAGGTAGAACACAATTAGCTTATTTTAGTTGACAGCTGATAAATCATTTTTGGTGACAAGATGAAGAATAATAATTAAAAAAAATAAAATAATTACTCATATAGACGCTGTGTGGAAATCTGAATGGCATTAACAACAGTGGCCAGCCCTGTGTAGCCCCATAGTGGAAAACAGTGATTTTCAGCATGTGGGGGCCCCACAGCTGGAAGAATGTACAATACAATGAATCATCAGGCCTTGTTGGTCAGCCTGCCACAAAAAGGGTTCATGTACTAGGACATAAATATCTTAATTACTGCCATTATTTGGAGGTGCTACGTGAAGCATTTTAAAACATCAATATATAAAACTGTCAAATTGATTGTGATACCTTTGGTATAATTACTGTGAACAATAGTGACCAGTAGAGACGATTGGTAGCCTCCGATGTTTCTCAAAATTAACACCACATTTCCCATAAACTCTGTTGATTTATTTCACAAAAAAAGATGTTGCTTCAAAAGGTCAAAAGGTTTCTCTTTCACTTTACTGAAGAGGGTTAGCACGTTGAAAGTGACTTTTCGGCTTTTCACTCCTTCCAACTTTTAAAGCTTTAGCTCTGTTTATGCTTGCAGAACCGCGTCCTTCTTCCCATTTTGTAAAAAAATTAAAAATAAACAGGAAGCATTGCTATTGTGGTAACCTACAGCTATACTCAATTTATAAATACGTAACTGATACCTTGTGCTCCATTGTTGGCGTCTGCATCTTCAGCGGCTGCCCCCTCCTCTTCTTCCAGCTCGGGGTCGTCACCCTGGTCCGGGGGGACATCGGGGGGCTCAGGCTCTGCCTCGTTCTGGGCTGGGGGGTCTGCAGGGGCCGGATGGGCAGGAGGGGGCTCCTCGGCTGCTCCCTGACCTACGCCTTGTGCCTGGGGGTGAAGGGACAGGACAAGTGGGTTTAAACGGAGATTATAGGGGAATGTTGTGTGCGTGAGAGCATGCGAGCGAGTACCAGAGAAACTACCAGAGAACTGACTGACTCAGAAAGACAAAGTACTCATACTTATGAGGCATTGTTGAGAAACAATTCACCTCTACTCTTTTTCCCTCTCTCATTCCCTTCCATTCCATCTGAACCCAACACTTCCTTTTGTCACTTATCTTCCTTACAACTAGAAAAATTGCTCAAGTCAGATGTTCTTCTTCTATATCTCCCAAACTATAGTTTTTTTTAAAAACACTTCTAAAAGTTACACTTAAGTGCCAAAGAAACAGACTGTATGTGTGCGTGCACGCTCTCCAGTGCATCATTACTGTAGTTCACTGTACCTCATTGGGTTGTCCGGCTGCATTGGGTGGTGGTGGCTGGTGCTGTTCTAGCCACTGGGGGGCGCCACCATGAACAATCTGTTCTCTGAGCCACACCAGGCTGATAAACGCACAAAGGGTGCAGGTGACCACGAAGCAGCCCTGGAGACAATCCGCAAGTAGGTTCTCTCTACAGGAACACACACATACAGATATATATGCATGCATGAATACAATGACAATCTGCTTCAATGTCCAAGGTTCATATTGGTTCATTGTTATAAAACAATCAGAATAGAAACATGACAAGAAAATTCCATTAAGTCACTTAGAATTCACTTACTAGCAAATCAATCAAACAGTTAATCAACAAAAACTGTCAAATCAATAGCATACTGTTTTATGCTATATCTTGTCAACCACCTGTTAACTATGTTCCTACTATAACCTAAACTTCAGCATTTAAAGTTAAATAAAAAGTGTCCAAGTTCATGGTACAGAGAGATATTGATTGGGTTTGCTGGCCTGCCCAAATACCACCAAAGCCCTTTTCTGAGCCAGGAAAAAACGCTGGAATTTATTTGAAAATGTGAAACTTCAGAGCTTAAATATACAGAACATTGATTGATCAAGCTCTCGCGAAAAGTGAACCAGCTTTAAATTTTCATAGCCAGTGTGCAAGCATTTCCAGAAAATAGATTCCATAGATTTTCCATCCTAGTGTGTTAAGTGCTGGAGAATACTATAAAGACGTCATTATAACTCACGTAGAGAGCATGTCCAATGGCAGTGTTAAAAGTGAGCTCACAGAGCCGGTAAACAGACACTTGTAGATGCGACCTGAGGAAAAAAAGGCAAGAAAAATGTATTAGGTGTTATTCTGCACACTGACATGAACTCTCTGGGCAGAAAGAAAGTTGTGAGCTATAAAAACGACAACATCCAGAGGAGAGCTATATATGTTACATGAATGTGAAATATGAGAAACGTGTTGTATTTTAACAAATAACTTGATGACCAAATAGCTCTAGTCCACATTCTTCCACATAAGAGTACCGATGGGGATTTACACATCTGGGAATACATTTGCCATTGCCTGTTAGGTAATGGTACTGCAGCCTTAATTCTCTTGATCCTGTTATACCATACATGAGCTAACGTGTACAACGTGTATGTCATGTATGTGTGTAAGTGTGTGTGAGTATGTGAGCCACTTCCTGTTACCCTACTGAGATCAAACAATGGATAAGGACCACCTGCTGTGAAGTCTATGAATAGACTGAGCAGAGGAATGATCCCTCATTTCTTTTACTTGTTGAATCCAGTTCATTCATGAAGAGGAGACGTACACAAAGGGGAGTAACAAAAGGTGTAATCCAGTAGTTGGGAGGGGGGCCCTAGTATCGAGGTATTGAAAGGTTGTGAAAAGGCCTGGTTCTCGTACATAATCACAAAGATAGAATTACAAGCAGTGTGTTTGTGTTTGATGTTCGAAACTTGTTCCATTTATTCTTAACATACAATACCAACTAGGGGCAACGATCGATTAGCCACCAATCATAATCGGCTAATAAATGTTCTCAGTAGGTCATCGGTAATCGGCTGATCACCATGTGTCAGAAAAAAAAGCCGGATCAGGAAAACCAGTCAAATGTATGCTGTAAAAAGTATGAGCCAATTTGCGTCAGTCAGCAGAACGTTACTGGGCATGTTGTCCATCTGGCATTGACATCTGGCATTTCTGGTGTTGTGTTTTGATTTTCACAGTTTATGATCATACATTAGGACCAGTTTAATAGATAAGACAGCAGGCAGAGCCTATGCTGCCGCAATTAAAACCGTGTTACCAGCGGCAGTAGGTGAGTAAGCACCTCAGGCATCAAGCATACTAACACGTAATTACTATGTTTGGATGAAGCCTATGATTTATTTAAACATGGATAGGTCAGCTATGTCACGCAGTTTCACATGATGTGAAAGTGCACTGCATCCGTCATGTCAATCAGCGATTGGATCGTGATCGGCTGATCGCACTGTTCTGCAGTTGGAATTAGCCCCAGAAAACTTGATCAGTGCATCCCTAACACAAACATAAAGTAAAGGTATGTGTTTATAGCTCATGTAAAGGTCTATTCAGAGTGATGTTACTACATTTATCACTGTGTATGTGTGTGTACTACTCACATGCAGTAAGAGGAACCACCCCGAGCCATGCGAAGGCCACCAGTGTGTAATGGAACCAGTAGCGTATGGCTGTGCCCACACTGGTCAGCAGGCCTGCACAAATGTCTTGGATGGGGAGACGGGAGGGCATGTCTGGGGAGTAGACTGGGGGGGTGAAGAGAGAGATTTGATGATGTTCTCTATATGATGACTTCCTGTTTACAGTGTTGGGTGGTAATGCATTCAGGAACATGTAACAAAAATATTATTACTTAGTAACAAACAGTGTGAATAATGACCATTTCAATTTCAGAAATGATAATAGTTGCCAATCAAAAAAAATAGGTTGTTATTTTGATCTAAAAAAATAATGGCTCCATCTATAAGACAACTCATTGAGATTTTTAGGAAACCTGAAGCTGCTTAATTTATTAAAGTGGTTGATCCATCAATGGCACAAGTACTTACTTGGTGTGAAAGCAAATCTGTGCTTGCATAATTCACAATACTCCTTCCTGCTATGCTTCAGCCACTGGACCAAGCTGTAGAGAACATGAAGAGGATGAAAATTAGAGCACACTCCAAAAACTTCTTACAGGTGCTGGCTGGGCATTTTTCTAAAGAGTGCTGAGTTGCAGACACCATTTTCTTTGATGTTTGAACCAAATACACAGCAGCCATGATGAATCTTTTCACATAGAGAATACTCACATCATAGACACATGAGTTTAGTGATTGTGTGTTCAAGGAGGAGACAGATAGAAAAACTGAAAATTCACATCATCGACAATTCAGACCTAACCAAGAAGAATTGGTCAAATTCTGACCCAACGCAACCTTTTTCTTAGATACCAACACTATGACAGCACTAGGACATGGGTAGCCCTGATCCAGGACTCTTTGGGAATCTTTCGTCATATTGGTTGTTGCCTCTCCCAAAGGGTGCTGTGCTGGTCCATTAAGATGTCTCCCTACTAAGTCTGAGAGGTCTATACCGAAAAAAACTACATGGAATTTAACTTACCCAAACAGATGTCTAATCTTTCACTTGTCTACTATCTGCTACACACAAATAAACTTTTAGACTTTGTTAAAGACAAGTATACCCCAAATCTCCAAGGTAATGAAATCAAAGATGACTGACAGACACCTTGACTTCCTCGCCTGTACTGTGCTTCTGTGCAACACGCTCTGTCGCCACCGGTGGTTGAAAGGTAGACTGCAACAAGTTTGTGCTGCGGATTGGCTCAATCAAAGTAACGAAACAATTTAAAACATCAAGATGAGTTAAATTCATTAGTGTCGCCTTGCCTGTGTCGACACATTTCATCCATCACAATGAGCGATTTCAGCAGCATACTAGGTGAAGTGTCACCATTTAGTTTGGGTATTATCATCAATTCCCAATGGCAAAAATGTTTTTGCAGTCCTCCCGACAGGATATGGGTAAAAACCATGTTTTGGACTATTTGAACGGGTGATGGACAAGGTAGGAAAATCATCTCAATATCAGATCAATATCAAGATCTTTCATCTTTTGATTCTTTCAATGAAGAAATATTGTATTACCATACAGATATAGCTGCGCTAAATTGTTGCAGTCTACCTTTCGACCACCAGTGGCAGCAGTGAGCGCATTGCACAGACGCATTTCACATAGATTTTTTCGTTATAAACCTCACCAACTTTCGTAGGGAGAAATCTTAATAGACCAGCACAGAACTCTCTGTGAGAGGAAACAACAACCACGATGAAAGATTCCCAAAAGGTCCTGAATCAGGGCTAGGACATGGGGTGATGACAACACAGGCTTAGCTCTGATGACCTCTTCAGGACTTCTGGAGTTGCCAGACACCGGCTGTGAGCAGTCATAGTAAAACACAAGAGGATGTGGGAGTGTTCTGCTCACTATCTGATTAACAACTAAAATGGCCCATCAGCAATTTCTAAGCTACTCTCTGCTGGTAGGTTACCCATAATGAACACCATG
The DNA here is from genome assembly GCA_034670405.1 of Hoplostethus atlanticus. Lineage (NCBI taxonomy): Eukaryota > Metazoa > Chordata > Actinopteri > Trachichthyiformes > Trachichthyidae > Hoplostethus > Hoplostethus atlanticus. Next base: position 5,360,385 of record JAXDDX010000012.1, read on the forward strand.
CCGGCATGTTGTGACATAGGCTAAACTGTGGGATTAGCAGTTGGGTTATGTAAGGCAATGACATCCCATGGCTGATTCCAACACACCAGTGACTGGGCAGTAAATAATTGTGTGATTAGATCTAAAGGCTACGATTACACAACAAAAACGAATTCCTTCTTGTTGTTTTTCAACTCAGAAAAGTTGTTAAGAGATAAACAGTCTGGTTTCCATTACAGATGGCGTGGTGGCCATACAATGTAGGGCAAAAGCTGAAAACCACCATCTAATGCAAAAATGCATTCTGGAAAGTGATCCATTTATTAAAGTCCCTGATATCCTCCGACTTCCCCAGAGAATTTATCAAATTCCTGGAATACACTCTAAAATCCATGATATTTAAGAAATTCCATGACCAGTAGGAAGTGACTGGTGTGGATGGAGAGAAAAAAAAAGTGTTCACATTGCTCTCAGATCTTTAAAACACAAGTCTACAGTATATAGCCTGGATGCAATCTAGCCACAATGCGAACAAACGTAATGTAAACATCTGTATAGAGAGAGCAGGGAAAAAGTAATGCTGACACAGATTTGAATAAATGCAGCCACAGGAGACATACAAGTCATTTTATGTATAACTGTAGCCATAGACTCACCACAACTCTACTATTCAAACACAATAGGTTTATAGCCACCAACTGTTATTCTAAACTTTGTGGGATGTTGATGAACTAATATGGATACAGACTGAAGTTCAACAATTGCCACAGAACAATCCAGGTCTGGGCCTTTCCTCTGCCTGGGACTTTCCATCCACTGGGCCCTCTTGTAACCAGTAACAGTCACACATAGGACAACTGAGAACAGAGCACAGTCCCATTGTGTATTGTTTTCACCACACCAACACCCCACCCATAGGGCAGTAACCAGGGATACAATATAACCTAGAGGTAAAACACACAGTAGAGGAGCAACCCGTTTTGCATCCTTTCACCACTCTTCTGTTACATTTGCTGTCAAACCACCTCTGCATTCCTTAACAAACAAAGTCACCAAGCCAAGTTAACGAATAACATACATAGCTTGTAAAGTTTGAAGGGTACAGATAAAAATATAATAATAATTTCAAGAAGAATCAAGAGTCTATACCATTTAGAATTAGATGGTTACATGTTCAACAGCCATTCTCAATGTCTTTCATTAATCCATGTATTTACAATCACTAATGCTATTATTATGGCAGCAGCAGTAGCCATAACAGCAGTAGCCATAACAGCAGTAGCCATAATTATGGCAGCAGCAGTAGCCATAACAGCAGTAGCCATAATTATGGCAGCAGCAGTAGCCATAATTATGGCTGACATGACATGAACTATCTTACCTAACTGACCAGACCACTTCCTATTATCTCCACTAAGCAAATGCAATGGAAAGAAAGGGAAAGTTGTCATTGTGCGTTGCCGGGATTGTGGGGTGAAAGAGGGGGTAAGGACGGGGTCTCATTCACAACACACTTACCATTCCTGGTGGATGAATTTAATACTGCCAGTACAAACACAAGGGTGGTAGAGAGGCTTGTCCGGGGTCCCCTCGGAGCGGCACACACGACAAATATCCGCTGCACATGGGAGGAAGACACCCAGTGTCAAAGCCAAGCAAAAGACAGTTGAGCAGACAGGCAGAGAGTAATAAACAGGGAGGGGTGGCGTTATAAGAGAGATGTGTTTAGGAAGAATAACTTTTGAGAACATTAAATTGGTAGCAAGGTAGTAGGTTTATCCAAGGCCATGTCATAGGAGACTGGAGACCACCATCATAACGCTGCTGTATTTCTGGTTGTTTCTATTCCTCCCAGTCAATGCTGCTTCAAACCACGTTTACATATTAGTTGGACAGTAATAAAAAAAACCTATATTTTAGCATTTGCTCTCTGCTAGCTTAATTAACTTCATAATACGGTGGTTAGCTAGTACGCTAACTACTAGCAGGCCAGCACAGCAGCAGCCTTGGCTCTCTCTCTCTCGTGATGTAATTTTGGAGCTAACGTTAGTTACTACTAAGCTGCTGCAAGTCGGTTCTTCATTTACCTTCCTCGGCAGTATCCATGTTGTTCAATGTGCACTGGTCACCTTTTCTTTCAGGAGTATGTTCTAATGTGAACCCATCCACGATACAGATAATATCGGTTAGCTAGCTAACTAAGCTAGCGAGATCCGAATATCCTGGGGGTCGGATACATTGACAATCATAAAATGGTGTCCCCACAGATTGAACACCAGCGCTTGCTTCGTTGCGAAAGATCACAGCCAATTATTGGTATTTTCAAAGCTGGGCAGTAGATTTTATTTGCTGGTAGGTTTGCAATCTCAAACCTCGACAACGCTACATCCTCTTCGTTACTGAAATAATGACCAAAGAGACAGACAATATGGCTAACCTAGCTAGCTGACCAAGTCGCTACTAGCTCCTGTCACAACACTTTTAAATTACGACAGCATTCGACAGATTTTACGGCAGGGAAACTTCCACGACTGCTGTCACGTGGTTGCAGAAACTATTCAGGTAAAGGTAACGTAGGAACACGAGAACCAATCACAATCTCTTACTATCAGTAAACTAAGCGTTTGGGTCTGAACATAATCAATATGTAGAGCCGATAAATTAGTAAACGTGTTCTTGGCCAAAGATATTCGTTGTTTCTCCCTGAGATATCTAGACGCCGGAGAATATCTAGCCAGAGTGAAGAGTGGCAACTTGAGACTTTGACTTGAATCTCTATGTATATACATATATATTTATTATTACACAACAAGTACAATATATATCAAAGACAACGGCGCATTTAGGTAATACAAAACAATGACATTATGCTAGGGGTATGAATACATGCATCAGACAAATTGAACATATTTATTTAACAGATTTAACAGATTTTTATTATTACTTTCTGAAAAGGTCTAGTGTTTATTTACTGTTTGCATTCATTGGTCAGAGCACGATAATTATTTTTTTTAAATCATATTTTCCCACAAAACTGAAAAGTGGGAGACAGTTTAGAACGTATACATATCCAGTATCCAGCAAGGCAGAGAAGTAAAAGAAACAAAAAGAGACGCCGGGGCTATGTATCTAAACACCACAAGCAAACTATGAAATAAAATCTATAGACTTAATTTGCCCATTTGTACTGTTTTTACGGCTTTCTTGTTCTTTGATCTTTGTATTAATCTTATGTACTGTTCGCATTCCTTAACAAACACAAGAATTAAAGATTTATGTTTTAACGTTTACATTTATGTATGTGAATTTTGGCTATCATTAAAATAATCACATACAATTATTTTCCGTCTTTTCTTTGTCAAAATCAGTTAACTCGAACTGTTCATTCTCCCAAAACAGGGAAAATCCATATAAATATGATCTGCAGATGTCTCGTCGTAATGTTCTAACACAAGGACAGTGTCAAAAAGGATGGAAGCTGTCTATTCGTATGTAGTGATTCACACATACTCGTCTAAATTGAATTATAGAGCAATATAACATGTGCCCGGCCAGGAACTGGGACTCTGCTATCGCCCTGGCACACATGTGGCGCCGTGGCTTAGTTGGTTAAAGCGCCTGTCTAGTAAACAGGAGATCCTGGGTTCGAATCCCAGCGGTGCCTTTTGAGAGACCCCCGATAGAGAAATCTGGAATAAACTTCCCACCCTCGTGAAATTCTGGTTGTTCTTCGAGCGTGGAAGATTTCCTGCGATTTTTTTACAGCGTGTGCACCGCAATTGGCTTTAATTCCATCAAACCCACCGGAGACAGCAAGAATGACACCGGAAGGCGAAGTTACCTTCAAAATAAAAGCTTAAAATGTGATTAACGCAATTGTAAAACTCTAGTATTCCCACTCATACGCTTGTCTGTCGCGGCAACAGCAATATGAAACTGTCCCACCGCAGATAAATTCCTTAACTGAAAGCATATTAAAATTTTTTATTGGGTACTGAGCACATTATTTTTCACTATCTCAGCCCCATCTTGATCTGTCAGCTCCATAAATAACTTAAATGACGATTTAAACCTTGGACCCCAAAACGATTTTTTTGTCCATTAGGCAAAATGTATGGATGAAGGAGTGCACGGTGTCTTCTTTCAGTTTATTTGGATATGATTGCAGGCTTTCTTTAACAGTGTTAATGTATAGATCCTACTACATTATACTTAATGTGTGCATGTTTACACTTTTTGTTTTGTTCAGTCCTCCCAAGATCTACAAGATATGCACTATATACCATTCTGCAATACCCAATGAATAAAACCCCCCAAAAAACAAGAAGCATGTTTTAGAGCAGCAGTGACGTGAAATCAGAACCACAGAGGACATTTTTAAACGCTTTAATGATGACTCCGGTGCTACAACAGCTTGTACATTTCGTATCAAATGATAAATAACAATACGCAGTGCGGTTTGGACTTAGTGCTCGGGGAAGTGCCTAAGAGTTCTAGACATTCTCAAGCGTTCTAGAACACAGCGGAGCCTTCTCTTGCTCAGGTGGGCTTCAGTCCTCGGCCTCTCCTGGGCTTCGGATGTCATCAATCTTCAGGATCATCTTGACTACCTGGGTGGCCAGAGAGATCTGTTGCTTCTTGCCAATCAGAGTTTCAATCACGTGTTGCTGCTTCATGTCTGGAGGAGGAAAATAGAAACAGGCAATTAATTTCCCTCTATAATAATAATATCACTGAGTTGACTGTGCCGACAAGATACACCAAAACAACAGTACACGTAATCTCCAGCAAATAATACAGGCCCTAAACATCGGCATACGAGTCATCTTTTTGACCTGTAATTGTCATGCAGCTGGTTCCTTACCATTGGTGTTGAGGTGCAGGCAGTCGATACCCAAGTAGGGGTTGTTCTCTGTGACCTGTTTGGCTCTGACCTCTGTCATGGTCTGGATGGGGTTCAGCCCGCTGTTCTCAGCCAATGCCATTGGAATTACCTCCAGGGCATCAGCAAATGCCCTCATCGCATACTGCTCCAGTGATGGGCACTTAAAAGGAGAGGGACAGGACAGAAATTAGAGGATCCAAATAACAATGGCAACATCAACTGTGTGGTGCATGTCTAAACCTGATCTCACCAATAGAACCCCATACTGGCATTCTGCTCAAATAATCAGAAAGACTGCAATATGATGTCTAAATATTCTGGGGTTCTCACCTTATCTGCAGCCTGGTTGACAGCCAGGGAACATGAAATCTCTGAAGCTCCTCCTCCATACACAACACGGTTGTCTCTGACCAGATTGCGGATCACGCACAGAGCATCATGGAGCGCACGCTTGGCCTCCTCAATGATCTAAAGGGACAGATAAAGGAAAAAAACACATTTAATCCTGAAATCATGAGGTTTTTTCCAACGTCTAATCTCTTTACTGTCGTTTAAAAAAACAATTTAAACGGAAACTTTACATCAAATCAAAATCAAACTTGTGTTCACCATTTTGTTGCCTCCACGGATGAAGATGGTCACAGCCCTGGAGTTTTTGCACTCCTCGATGACCAGCATGTGGTCCTTGGTAGTGCCAAAGGAGAGCTCCTTCACCACGCCAGCCATGCCAAGCTTCTCCGGGGTCAGCTCAGAGAACCGTGGCACAATGCGGCCTCCTGTGGCTATGGCGATCAACTGCACAAGAAACACAAATGGACAATGGATACTCGGGCAGTGAAGTAATTTTGTGCCATGAACCTTCTGCTCCTTGGTACCACATGGCGATGAAAGATGAATACACTTCTCTGATCTGCGTGTTCAAGTGTTGAGAATGTTATACCTACATGGGCTTTAATGTCAATTTCCCTACAGTCATTTCATCACATCTACAGAGTCTGGTGGTTTTAACATATGAAATAAAAACAACAAAAAACAGTCTTTTGGACCAAACTTATTTCTCTCACCTCAATCTCAGGCCCTCCAACCCAACGCACAGCAGGTAGTTCGTTCTGCAGCAGTAGGTGGTTAGCTTCATCATCAAAGCCCCACTGGCAGATGGCCAGGTTAGCTCCATTGTCTTTGACCTAGAGGAAAAATACAACCTGTTTATGAGTTTTACATGTTACGTTTAGCCACGAATGCCAATGTGTGTACTGTGAATTCAGTTTGGGTAGCAGTAACTTAGTATGATGATGTGATTCATGGTGAAATTCTCTTTTCACTTGCCACATGAAGCATGGCTAACAGCTGATGGATGCTGACAGACTAACCTGCTTGATCATCTCCAGGAACTTATCCTTCTCGTACTTCTGCAGGGCTTTGTAGTCCTCCACAGACGTCACATCCAACTTATGCTTGGTCTTGGGCTTAGGAGGCTCAAACGGGCAGGTGAGGATGGCAATTTTTGTGTCTTTCAAAATCTGAGTAGAGCCAAAGAGGAATGGCTTTTAGTTTTATCATCTTATATTTGTCACATCTGAGGAAGAAAATTAGTTAACCTCCTTACACAATATAGCTTTCTACCATAGCACTGTCATAGTCAGATGGGTAAAACCGTGCACTGTGCAGTTTTAAGTACAAAGGAAATGGTGTGGTCATGGCTATCAATGTTGTAATCTCTCTCACAACTCCATGTTGATACAATTAAAAGGAGGTGAGCAAAATATGGTGTTGTATTCCCTGTCAAGTGCAATTGGAATAAAATGAACTAAATTGGCTGCAATCATAGTATTTTTTCATTTAATCAGCCTCTGTGTATTGCCAATTAGCTAATTCTGTGTAATTCAAGACAACAAGTAAATGACAACCTCCTAAAGTGAAATTCCCATTTTCTTGGTTTCCTACCTTGGGCATCTGAGGGTGGCTGAACTCCTTGTCAACAATGACTCCCTTGATCAGCTGTGTGTCCTCCAGCTTGCCTCCCACCTTTCCCTCCATCTTGATAAGCTCAAAGTCCACATCCTTCCTGTCCATGTCGACCACAGTGAGGATGGCGTTCACTGCAATTTCAGCCATCTGTCTGTGGCATCGGTTGATTCTGAAAGGCGGCAGGAGGACTTTAAGAAATCTTACCAGACCCCAGAAATGGACTGAGCAGAGAAGGTAAACCACTTGGTAGGGCTGAACAAGTGATCAACATTTCATTGTATTCATTCACTTCATTGGGACCAAACTGTCCCCTGAGTTCCAGAATGAAAACAGCAGTTATGAGAGACATCTGCAGGCCAAAAGCGTCACTGCAAGTAGAGGGGAGCACCATTTTTGAGAGCAGCGCACCCAGGTAACTTAACCCACATTGTTTCATCATTGTTTTCATTTAAACTTAATTAATGTCACTTTTGCATTAACGTCTGCATTTATCCTATAAACAAAAAAGTATCTAAATGCCCATTTACCTTCTATTGTAAGTAGAAGTTAAAAATCCCCAAAAGGGGATTTGAAAACATGACGTGCAGTTTTTTATTTGGCCACTGAAATTGATTTGTGATTTGTCTAGCCTGCAATATAGTGGGGGAAGCACCTGGCAGCATAGCTAAGCAATGGTAAGCAATCTTAAAGAGTTCTTGTTCAACTGTATTGAAGTCGCACAAATCAATCAACACAGCTTTTCCCCAGGGACTCACACTTTGGATCCCAGCGTAGTCATGGCTGTCTGGATGAGAGGCTCTATGTTGTTGGGATCGAAGGGGTAGGTCTCGCCGATCTTGTCCAGCTGCTCAATTGCGACGCGTGCGGCCTGATCGTAACCATCAGAGATGCGGATGGGGTGGATTCCACGATCCAGCAGCTGCTCAGCCTGCTCCAGAAGAGCCCCAGCCAGCACTGAGGAGAAATAAAGTAGAGGCAACACAGTAGTGAGTAACCGTATATGGCATATGGTTGGCAATTCCATTACCAAGTACAGGCTGATAGCAGGTGATTTATTGATCAGGGCTGCAATGATTTGATGTCAATTATGTTGTCTATGTAAATTCATTGATTTTGGGATTTATAATGAATGCATTGTTTTGTGTTGGACGTGGCTGTAGCAGGCCCAAACCTTGACGGCATATAGAAGAAATAAATGTAAAAAATGTATACGGTGCTTTCTTCACTGTGCAATGTGAGATTAGCACAAACACTCCTTACCAACAACTCCAGTTGTTCCATCACCAATCTCATCATCCTGGGACTTTGAGAGCTCCACCATGAGCTTGGCGATCTGGTGGTCCACATCCATCATACTGAGAATAGTGGCTCCATCATTGGTGATAGTCACTTCTCCATCCCTGTCAACCATCATCTTGTCAAGGCCTGGATAGCAAAACCGGAAGAAGAGTAAGTGAACAGAAGTGCAATCTTGGCTATTGGGTTACAATCTTATGACAAAAGAATAACAATTTTTAAAATAAAAAAAAGGTCAAATATATTACAGACCACTGAAGCTATACAAAAGCTCAGCATCCACCAGGCCATCTCAGCTTATTCATTTAAGGGTGTGAAGCATTCAATGATTTGGTCGGGTTCAAACAGGGACTCGAATGACCTTTTGTTTGTACTCACCGTTAGGTCCTAGTGATGTTTTCAGCGTTGAAGCAACCGCCTTAGCGGCCATAATGTGAGACTGCAAAAGACATACATAACATGTCAAGTATCTGGTGAAGTCTCACTCATCAAGTCTTTACACCGAGAACAAGCTGAAGGTGTCATTTACAGAAACGATTTGATAATTGATTAATACTGTGATGCGCATCATTGATAGGCATTTGTTTCACTAACATTAACTGCACATACCTGTGCAACATCTCTCAACCGTTGAACGCACCATGAAAAAGCACATGGGCCGTCAAGTTAGCATGCAATGACTAATCCTTTAACTGATGTTATACTGAAAGCAAAACGCCATAGCTGGACAACTAGGTATTTATTTAATTTCAAACAGTTTCAATGAATAATGTAAGTACAAAAGATGCTTTTCAACAGTCGACATATTAGGTATGCGCCATGCCGTGCAAGCAACATTAGCTAGCAACACGCCTCAGATGTATCACGCTAGCTAGCCCATTGTACCTTCAGTGCGTCAAGGCCCGTTAACCGTGTCTTCTTATCCTGATCTTTTATGATGATGAAAGGCCTTCCATACTCATCGAAGGCTAGAGTCCCCAAACTGGACATCTTGACTGGAGGAATACGACACTTATTAAGTGTCTTACGGATCAAATTATGACTTTTAACGATGGAAAAGTGGAGTGTGGCTGAACTGCAAGTCGCTCGAGTCTGCCGGCGACTTCTGGAAGGCTCTCTGGGCGGGGAGGGCGAAACCAAATGCTATTAGTGGATACTGATTTATAGATGATTTATTTTTTTAGGGATATAACATATATAACATATAACATATATAATTTAAATGTTTTAAACTATTTCAAATTATTTATTTTTATTAACTGAAACTGTTTATGTATTATAAAATGCCTTTTCCCCGATGTGGTTTCTTCCAGTCTCGTGCAATCGCAAACCGCACTCCTGATCTCGCGCGATTGTAGATGTTTATGATTTCCATTGGATGGACTGGATTGAGTGAAATACAACAGCAACTTTGAAAAGGTACAAAACTATACTTATCGGCAGTTTATCGGCAGCTTTACACGTCATATGTATATATATAGTATCACTTCATCATCATTTTATTGCACTCATTTGAAATTGGATCAATTTCTTAGTTTCATCGCTCAGACAGACAGCTGACTTGAGAGATAAGCAGTGTTGGAGCTGCTTCGGGATCAGCTGTTTGCAAATCCATGCAAACCAACACGTCTGGCTTGTTGCAACTGAATTAGTCAATGGGACTTTATTCATAAAAGTACTGCCATGCAACTATCTTTATTAAGCGGTTCTGTGTGATAGAGACGATATGGGGAGATTTAAAAAATAAATAAATCCACGTGTAGTTATGGAAGCGTCAAAGTGACGCAATGTCCGGGTTAGCGGTGTTAGTTAATGGTGGTGTTGGACGTGTTCAAAGGTGCTGCTCTCCATAATGTTGCCAAGACTATTCTCTGGGAGCATGTCTGCTACTTTACAAGCCTCGCAATATCTCGGTAAGACGCCCATGAAAACACAGCTTGACGACTAGCTCACTGCTTTTTGATCGGTGTTACTTTAGCAATTGCATCGACTTGCTGCCACCATGGCTTACATATTGTATGGTGGATGTCTTGATGTCTTTATGGGTGCCGCGGAATAATACGAGAACACAACAGAGTTTTAAGGTACTACGAGTTACTGGTTGCTTGCAAATATGGAATGCTTTCTATTATCATATCTGTTGATCATATCTGTTGATCATTCAAGGGAGCCAGCAACCACCCTCCACTAATAGAGCTTACTGTACGACCAAGATTTTATTATCAGCTCAGCGATTTGAATCTGAATGCATTAAATGGAAATCATTTTGTAAGTCATTGATTATCTTTGCATATTTGTACCTGAGCTCACACTGCAGTCCACAATACACCAATTTCACTTTCCGCAGCGTATGGGAAAAGTTGTGTGGGGATAACTGATGATGTCTTGCAAATGTGTGAATGTATTTTGCTGTGCTACTAAATCTTCTAGAATGCCCTGTGAAGTGACGCCTCGGTTCCTGGTTCTGTACGGTTCTCAGAAGGGCCAAGCCCAGTCCATAGCGGAGGGGATAGCTGATGAGGCAGGGGAGCATGGACTGGTCGCTGAGATCTGCTGCTTGAATGAGGATCACAAGGTAGAACAGTTTTACTTACTGGGAGTAGAGCTGTCTAAGCCTCTGTTGTGCTGCCTAGCTGACAAACATGCTAATGTCATCTTAATAAGGTTGAGACTCTCTTATCATTGTGTTTTGTAATGTAGTTTTTGATTATGGTTCCAGTACAACCTGGAGAAGGAGAACGCCCCAGTGGTCTTTGTTGTGTCTACTACTGGAGATGGGGAACCGCCGGACAATGCCCTCCAGTTTGTAAAGAGAATCAAGACCCACCCCACTGACCACTATAAACACCTTTGCTATGCCCTTTTAGGTAACGTACAGCATTATGGTCTGAGAGGGCTCTTGTGTAATGTGCATGTAATACGTTACATACTATGCAGTCCACCAGTCAATCGTTAAGTCTTCACAATACAAAATGCATCACATAATGTTTAATTTGTGAAGAGTTGCTGGCTTGAATAATCTGAAACATCTGTTTTCCTCTGCATGCTCTAGCTTTAGGAGACACAAACTATACCGACTTCTGCAACTGTGGGAAGACTATTGACCGTCTTCTACAGGAAGTTGGAGCCAAACATTTCTATGCGACAGGACATGCAGACGATGGTGTAGGGTAAGTTGTGCAGAAGCGAAACGTCTAGACTGCTAATTCAACAAGGGTCAGTGACTGTCCCTGTTTGACCCTACTTGAAAAGCTCTCTTTCTCTAGTTGAGCTGTGGCACGTGATCGGTTTTGTCAGGTCTCTTCATCATCATGTGGACTTTGATCTTTGTCTCTAGGCTGGAGCTGGTTGTGGACCCCTGGCTCGAAGGACTGTGGGAAGCAATCAAAGGATCCTTATCAAACATGGCTTCTGAAAGGGAAGGTCACTCAAATGCAGACCTGACTGATTCTGCAAGAGAAACTCTTTTATCCTCTTCAGATATCAAACTAAACCTCCTAAGTCTCACTGATGACCAGAACTGTGAGTCCGCCAGAGCATCTGAGGAACCTGACTCCAAATCGACCTTTGCTACTTTGTCTTCAGTGTCTGTTACACAAACTGCTGCTTTTGACCCCAGACCAACGTTTACTGTAGAGAGCCCTGGGTTGGCCTCCCAGTCAGCTGACATTGGCGGTGTTACTAAATCGACACCAGAGACACAGACTGGGGACGTCGGAGTTTCCCATGCTGTGTTGGAAGCGTCACTGACTTGCTCCCTGCCACCGTTGTCTGAGTCCTCTCTCAACGTTCCTGCTCTGCCTCCCCCCTACCTCGATGTCTCACTTCAGGAAGACACCATAGAAGAGGTGAGGAGTGCCGCCGCTGATGATGAAGGCAGTGTTCAAGTCCTATATTCAGTCAGTTAATCAGTCTGTCTGTCTCTCTGTCCATCTGTCACTCATTTCTGCTCTTTAATGATCGACCCTTACAAGTCTGGGTTATTGCCTCACTCTCTTGGCTAATAAATCTTTTGTTCCTCAGATTAATGCACCACTGAATAAAGAGGCTCTTCATGAGCTGCCCATATCCAGGGCAGTTCAGCTGACCACAGGAGACTCAGTCAAGACAGCCCTTCTGCTGGAGTTGGACATCTCTGTAAGCTTGACAGTATAATGTTCATTTTGTCTAAATCACAGTCTGTGAGTTTAAACCATTTAGATGATCCTTTCTTTTTGTTCTCAGGCCCACCCAACGATGACCTTTCAGCCAGGGGACTCGTTTGATGTGTGCTGCCCAAACAGGACCTCTGAAGTGGAGGAGATGCTCCACAGATTGGGCCTGCAGGACCAGAGGAACCATCGTGTTGAGGTATCTCTACGCAAGGACACAAAGAAAAGAGGTAAAGTGCAACTACTGAATCATTCTAACATGTCTGATATATTTTTAAAGGAACATTGTAACATTGGGATGAAATGTCTTATAATTCCATATGATACAATACTCTGATTATGGCGCACTATGTATCTATTGTTTTCATTTCTGAATAGTCTTAGGTTTATTCATTCATGACTCTGATCATGTGGAAATGTTTCCTCCCTCCCTGGTTACAGGTGCCCAGGTGCCATCTTATATCCCTCAGAACAGCACGCTGCAATACCTGCTCACACGGTGTCTGGAGATCAGAAGTGTTCCTAAGAAGGTACGTCATGACTTTGCTCTGTGGCACAAGTATAAACTCCTGGCCATGTAAACTGCATTAGCCAAGCCACTTTTTTGTATGACATCCTGTTCACTCTTTCGGTGTTCATGGATAATAAGCGGTGTATTATATTTCATTATGTATTGTACTATTTACTGATCACATGATCATGGTGCTCAAATAGTTTATGGCAGCATTTCTGAAACCACACACCAGGACCCAAAATGAGTCACTGGCCTGTTCCTGGGTCCCCACATGGGTCCATGGTATGGTGTAATGAGCTCTGGTGAGACCTAATTTGCTAAATTTGGGTCCCAGGCTGAAGAAAGATTAAACCTGCCTGTTCCACTGTGGTAATGAGACTCAAAGCAACATTTTGCATGTGGAAGTGGCAAATGGCCATTGTCTGGAGCTGTGCCTCTCTAATTGACAGCTGGGGACATTGGCTGAAAGAATTCTGTCCTGCTCCCCGTCCATTTCCAGTCCAGTTAAATTGAATTGTTTACTTTTTGCTTTGACAACTTTGCAACATTGCTGAGCATGCTGTGGTAAGAGTGTGGGCTACAACAGGGCTCATTGGCTGACTGCTGTCTTGCTGAAGGGTGTTTTGGTTGAGTAAACTCAACGGTAGCCACTGTTTACTCTATATAATCATTATAGTAACAGGGATTGCTCAATTTTAAAATTCTATAGATTGGTCTATTTTTATTATCATTTAAAAATATAATTCATTTAAAAAATTGCCTATTTCCATTTTCCAAGATACTTTCATTATTTGTTCAAAACTATCCTGTTTCTAATTTCCATTTTCCATGTTAAAGTCATTATTTGTTCAGGACATTAAGTCGTAATCCTGATTTTTATTTTTCAAGTTAGATTCATTATTTATTAGAAACATTCCAGCCTAATTATAATGGTGACCATTATTTCCCCGCTGGCATGAACTGCATCAATAGATTGTCTTCCTCTGAAAACAACAGACTGAATAACAATAGGAAGACAATTTATAAAATATGAATAAATACGGCCATGAACTGAGAGTTAAATTATTTATATTATTGCATATTTATATTGTATTTTTTTGTTTTGCAAAGTTTAAAAAAGGTTGAAAACATGACAAAGATTAATTAGGTTTAACTCTGAGGATATCTTCTCTGGTTATTGACATGCTGGGAGATGAAGTTTATGTGATGCAGCATTGGTCAGTTTTGAAAGCTCATTTAACTTTAACACAGATAGTCAGTCCTTGAATATAATGCCATTTGCCACCAACACTTCCAAGCTTATATCCACTGAATTTCTGGGGACAATTAGAGCAGTGACTAACAAGATATTATTATTTGGTCAATGTGATGAGTTGAACTAGTAAATTATTGGACGCGGGTCACCGAAATATAACCTTAGAGGGAACACTGGTCCTGATTGCTCCCCTGATGTTGTAGCATAATTCTTTTCTTATTTTTAAATTTCATTACTTGTTCAAAAGTTATATCCTAATCGTAACAACTGCAGTCAGTTCCCAGCTGCATATAGCAGGTCTGGCAAATGCTTCCAATGCACTTTTTTATATGGACTCGTTATCCCCTCTGCACTCAAATTGAACGCTGCATGCCAAGCTGTTGTCCATGCACTTACTGACCGTACCAGACATGTGAAACCAGCATGAGAATATTGTGCGAAGGCAGTAAGCTTTTTTGTACAACACCTGTCGGTTTAATCCAAACAATTATCCTGTTTTACTGACATAATTACGACACCTGCGATCCCTCTGATCCCGTGGAAAGTGAGAGGCAGTCATCCCTACCGCTTATCAAACACACATCCCAATAAAATGCATTAAGGCATGAAATACAGGAAGATGAGACTTGGCACAGCCTGACTTACCCTTTCTACTGACACGAAATGGATTGTTATTGCTGTAACCATCCAGAAACATGGGCACTTTCAGACACCATTGTTTCACACTAATCAGGGTTAAACAATCGGATAAAGATTAAAGTTGAGGAAATGGAGGAAAGGTGGTGGCTTTTCAGGATGGATTGGAAGATGGAGGTCATAATTGTGCCATTTACAACCTGCTACTTACAAGAATGTGCCATTAATCCTCCCATACGTGCAGTCAACTATAAAGAGTCATTGAAAGTGTTCAGGGACATTTTGGCGTGCAAAATATTTGCTAATTCCGATCGCTCTGCTGTCGTGCTTAATGGCTATCTGGAATAAAGCAAGATCAGTTAAGAAGTTGCCTTTTTAATGATCTTTCTTTAATGACCGTTTTAATGCTTTCATTTACATCACAGATCCTGCTAAAGAATCTAGTTGATGAACTACATGATGATAAGACTTGGAACAGCATGGCTCATCTTTCCTGCTGAGACAAAGGAGTTTATTTTTTTTATCTAACGGAAACATCGGATGACAGCGACACGCATTGAATTAATGAGTTCAATAAAAATGTTGTCCCCTGCCCCTCTGCTGCTTTCCCTGTAGATTACAAAAACATTAAAATCTGATTCATAAACATCTCAACAGTCAAGGACACAATTTTATGGGCACAGACAGTCTTACAACTGGCATTGCATCTATCAAAAGTGCCTGCATCGGGTGGAGAAATAGAAAGGGCTGCTGGTCTCAAGGCCTGGCACGCTGCAAAAATGACTGAAACGATAGAAATCATTTTGTTTTTTGTGGACAGACTGTATCACTATCAGAGGCTTGTTGAAACCTTATTGTGGGTGTGGGTGTGGGTGTGCCTGTGCCCCATCCTTTTACAGTTGTGTTGCAAGGATGTTACGAGGAGCACAAACAAGCAGGAAAAGAATAATGTTGCCAATAAGAAATTAATGGAAGTCTGGACCACGAAACGGACCATTAGCTGTTGACTCAAACTGTTCAAAACGGATCCAACTGACTGGACACCGTATCTCTCCCTCTCTGCCAGGCGTTCCTCAGAGCGTTGGTGGAGTGTACAGGAGACGGCGTGCAGAGGAGGAGACTGCAGGAGCTGTGCAGTAAACAAGGCGCTGCCGACTACAACCGCTACGTGAGAGACCCAAGCCTCAGTGCTTTGGACCTGCTCGCAGCTTTTCCCTCCTGCTCGCCTCCTCTCAGCCTCCTCATAGGTCAGATTGCCACCTGATGTCAGTCAAGTCGTAAGGGCCGAAAACTCTTCAGTCCACAACATTGCTACGTGAGAATTCAAACCATAATGGAAGTTCAAATTGTGATAATTGGGTCACATTGTTTACTTTTGTGATTGGTTGATTTTTGATTTTACGCTGTTGGTTTATCAAGTGACTTTTTAATTCAATAAATTTTTCAGAGTGCTGATGTTGGAGGACCATTTAGAGATTCAGTATGCTGGTAAAGCCTACCGATCAGCAGGTGCTACATGGCACAGTGGTTAATTGATTTTCTTGTTTATAATCAGAATACATGACTTCATTTAATCAGGTGCAGGCTTTCAAGCTGCCTGAGGCGACTGGGTGATTAAAGTGATTGACATGGGATAAAAATTGAAATGCCTTTTGGCTATTAGACCACAGCTGTGCAAAATATTATTGGAATAAGATACTCCATTACCTTTTTAAATTAACCCAGGTTATGTCAAATGCACTTCAAAAGCTTTTTCCCGGGAAGATTTGTCTGTCCACTATATTTCCATCCAGTAGGGGTCAGCGTCGCCCCAGTAAAGCAAGCTTCCTGTGCATGTTCTTTAGGCTTCTTGCTATAGCCTTTAATTATACTTGTTATTTCTGTGAAAACATTGGTTTTAGTCTAACTGCCAGCCAAAAGATAATATTTGCTCAATTAATTCACTATTCCTTTCCTCCTAATGACACTGATCAATTGTTTCTGCCATCTATACTATTACTCCTTTGATCCTTTCAGCCAAATGTTGGTGGAAAAATAACATTGTCTGTCAGCTCATTAGATACTTGGCTATTCATTCAGTATGGATCTAATAAGCTTTGATTGAAACCCAACAGACAGTGAAATTAGTTGGCTATAGCTTTACATACAAGTTGAGTTGTCCTCTAAAACAGCTGTGTCATAGCTCTTGGCCTACCCAATGTCAGTTATTTTTGGCCCTCTTGCCAACCACAGCACCTTTTTCAGTGGTGAACTGATGCAGAAATTGGCAATCAGGACATTCATGCCCTAGTGAAAAATGGAGGCGCTTGAGGCACTTCAGGGCAACAGCTGTTGTGTGGGGGACAGGGGGCCATTCATTGGCCAGGGCCTGAGTTTCACAAGGACATGAGCATGCAGGGTCAGCCAGGAGCATAGGTTAATGGTCAGTCCTGACTCAGGGTGTCACCGTTAAAGCGCATTACTATATCACGGTGCCGTCCCTGCTTCGTTAACTTGACCGGAGGGGAGGTGTTTGCTGATCAGAGTTTATGGCGTTACACCCTAACCGCACATAATGAGGAGAAATGTGTCTACAACCACGTGTCTTTGGCCAGGTGCTGGCTGGGTATTACAGGAGACGTTGGGTATAAATTGAGAAAGATACTGGCTTCCTGGAGTCAGCTCCCTTGTTATATGGTCCATTGTTTCATATAGTGTGTCAGATGAAAACTTTGGGGTCACAACACCAGGGAACTGAATCCTGTCCATGGGCATCTTTTTCAATTCATTCTACCCGTGGGCTCAAGCGATATTGTGCCAGGATGAGCTTTTTTTTTATTGTGACCTGTGGAACAACACAAAGAGAAGCTGGAAGTTATCAACACCACTCGAAATTTAAAGTTTACCAGTCATGACATTTTTTCACAATAATAAAATGTCATGGAAAACTTTGGATGTCCTTGAAAAATCATAAGCTTGCAGGCTCTTCTCTCAGAAGTCATTAGAAACATTTAGAGGGAATTTAAAAAAAAACTCTTCCCAGGGAGAATTCCTCTTAATGCCTTAATGCTAACGACCTCCCTAATTTAATCTGCAGCCAAATGTATCTACCTATATATCTTGCATCGTAACTTTTATGTGCAACCACATTGCTATATCTTTTCCCCTCTATAAAATTGCACCTCTGCATGCAAATTGCAGGGCGGCGAGACTGAGATGGAATAGATTATATTCTTGTGCAGTATGATCGATGATGCCCTGAAAACTTTTGAAACAATAGTGGGAACCCTGGGACTGTATCGTTTGGAATAGAGGCTAAACTGGCTTTTTTTTTATTTTTTATTTATTTATTTTTTAAAATACTTATTTTAAGCTATATCTTCAAGTCGCTCACAGCAAGAATCTTTGCGCTGAAAGGTTTAAAAGTGATATATCCCTTGTGTCAACCAACAGTATCATCATGGTGCAGTGATGTGAGATGATGGATTGATTGTCCTCTGTTTTGGGCATTTTGCTGTCACACTATGTGATAGAAAGGCAACAACTCAGGCACAGTCAGAGGAGAGTGTTAACAGACACAGATACACCAGCTGATGCAGAGGTGTGTTTTTGCAAAAGGTTGCGCAGGAAAGGATTTACTGTTGTATGGTGATGTGTTGTTTTAAAACAGTTCTGTCCAAAAAGAGTTTGTGATTTTGCAGGTTGCAGCATGTGACAAGGAATTTAATATTTGATCAGTTTTGCTGCAGTGTAGGCCAAAATGCAGTGGGGTCCAAAAGTCTGAGTCCACTCTTTTTTCATCATTTCATCAAAAATGAATACAGATTTTTAGTCAAATGATATTTCTCATTTCAAAGTTAAAGCACTAGCAGTAGCCACAATAACACATAGAGCAGTGGTTCTCAATCCAGTCCTCATGGACCCCCTGTCCTGGAGGTTTTAGCTCCAGCCTTACTCAGGCACACCTGAAAACCAAACAAGATTTCATACGAGCATTTCTCAAATATCTGCAAATTGATTTGTATCAGTTCTAAATAATGTATTCTTGAGTAAGACGTATCCGCTGAGGAAAGAAATTGTGTTAGTTTCTGATGAAATGATGAAAACAAACAGTTCTTGGTAGTGGACTCAGACTTTTGGAAGGTTTATTTAGATACAACTTACTATGAGATACATGTACAGTACAAGCCTGATGGTTATAATAGAAGCTAGGCCAGTCTCCAGTCCTTATCACTCTTTGGGTCTAAAACATTTGCACACTTCCTTTTTAGAATTGGGGCCCCTTCCAGTTTTGTCTTTTAATATCTGATGTAAGCTGGTTGAATATTTAGGGGAAGACTGTTGTGTGGGCCAAGCCAACGCTTTTGTCCAAATTCTTCATGCAAACTTAAGCTGTAAGTGTATTATAAAAAAAAACCTTCAACAGCACAAAGAGATGAAATGTAGGCTTCATATGTCAAAGCGGTGAGCTGTCTCCCTAACTCGGTGAGCTATTTAGATGTCAGAGAAAGCGAGAAAAGAGGAGGAGACAGCTCAGTTGGTCCAGCTGTATGTCTTTCCAAAGGACTTTGGAAACGACAATTGTTTTTGTCAGGGCTCAGCTGGTACATATGGCACAGCTTTACTTTTCCAGGTTCATTTATCATTGAGATAGTATTAGCAAATGAAACTACACTGTGAGCACGTCACAAAAGTGATCCAACTCTCAATCACTCCCTTGGCCTAGATTTAGTAGGTGGTGGTCATAGCATAGCGACTGGCAAATGCTGTCGCTACGGGGAGGAGAAAAACAAGTAGAAGCTTTCTCTCTCTCGCAACTCTGATTTCATTGAAGCCTCCACATAGATGCAATACACACCAAATATCACCCAAAAGAGGGCACCTTCATGGCTGGCATTGAAATAAGGTCTGCATAAGCAATCTGTTTCCTACTGGCTCCACATCTGGACACTTGGGATTCCATAACCCTGAGTTTGTAATTTCATAAATATAGAAGTGTGTCCTAGAAACAAGACGGTAACTTGGGTGGGGGGTGACTGGGGATAGATTGGTAGGTAGGACATCTCAATACGCCACGATGACTTTCACTTTTCCGTTTCCTCGCTGTCATGGACGTCTGACGGAGCAAAATCTTTGCGGGGCGACAGTGTGACTGACACATGCACTTATCTTTCAGAGCATTTGCCAAAACTGCAGCCCAGGCCTTATTCAGCAGCCAGGTAAGGCTCCGTTTTGTTGTTTATTTTGAATCGGTTCTTCCTTTTTTGCCACACTCAGCATGTCATTGATTTGCTCTTCCTGTTAAACTAGTGCCCATTAGGTTTAAAGCTCATGTGGAACAGCAACATGTAAACCAATGTCAAAGCTTCCCAACTCCTCTCCTTGGTCCTCCGCTTATCTGTGTGTGTGTGTGTGTATGGGGGACATAGAGAGCCAGGGCAAGAACAGGAGAGGTGGTGGCTGTAGTTTATCAGATGGTGCAGGGACATTAGAGGCCTGCATTATTGATGCCGTGGTCAATAGAGGTCCCCAGTGGCCCACAGGAACTGGAGAATGGATGAGGGAGCGAGAGAGTGCTTCCCCTAGCAGCGAAGGCTGAAGAAGAGAGGAGGGAGAGAAAGTGCAGACAGTTTTGCCTGAGTGAGAGACGATTGTTTTAACTTCACACAGTAGTTTCATCTACAATGAAGCAGGATTCCTCGCGTGGGCCTTATTGGTGTAAATTAGGATTTACACACTTCATTCCAAGGTCATCAAATGTTTATGTAACCTTGTTTCATTGATAATCCTTTGTTGGACTGGGCTTCCACTAAAGCCCTTGTAGCAGCATAGCTGTCTGGGCTAGAGGATTTATCCTCCTCAACTCTTGTGTCTCGCTGTTCCCCCTCTGCTTCTTTCTTTATTTCACTTCATTTTCTACTCCCCCTGCATGTTTCTGTCCCCCTCTGTTTGTCTCTCTCTCTTTTCCTCAACCTCTCTATTTCTCACCTCCCCTCTCTCTAGCTCGAGTCTTTGGCACCCAGGGAAGCTGCATTTTGTCTTCAATGCGGTAGAGTTCCCAGTATGCTCTGGGCGGCCTGCGGGGAGGAAGGGCCTGTGTACTGGTTGGCTCTCTGACCTCATCAATCCCATTCTGGTTTACCCTGGGAGGGCTCAATCCTCCGGCAGCCCAGGTCTGCCAAAGGTGATTATCCTACAACATGTAGAACTGAATTTAAAATGTGTGGACTCAACGCTGTTGGTGTTGTTTGATGTATTTCCAAGTAGTTATCCATTCCAAGTAAGTGTCCAGACGTGGTGGTTAAGACCCCCACCTCATTGAGTGGGGGGGGGGGGGGGGGGGGGCCCATTTTTCTTCAAAATGAAAGCTTAAGAGGTTCTTGATTACAAGAGAGTACAAGTGTGTGAGGAGAAAATCAACAGGAAGTGCCGAGGCCGGGGCGTCCAAGAGGCTCTAGACGTTTGGGATTCAGCCTGGTTCCACTACACACTAAAAACAGACAAAAGTACATGTTTTTAAAGTACTTGGGTGACCTTCACATTGTAATCCTTGAGACTTTTTCCTCAACTAGAAAGGTTAAGTCATAGTCAGTTGATGGCTGTTTTGAGCTTTCACAGTGACCATCCACGACTTATCCTAGACCCAACTTCTGTACAAACCAGCATGGTAAGCTTTTAAAAATAGTAGAAATAGTATTTTAATTATATTTAAAAATAGGGAGTTTAAGAATCCCCTTTTCCAAGAAGGAGAGCATCAAGAAGAAAGCAACAACATACAACAATGTACAATGCCAGAATACAGTCAAAATCATTTCAATAAGGAGCATGATAAAAAAAAAAAAGCACCAAGTTCAATCGAAATCACATGAAAGCCAGAAACCAAGTCAAATCTGGTGTATAAGCTCTCCAAGGTCCACCCGTCCAATATCAAACCAGAACGTTAACAGGGTCAAAACCTTGAACTGAGCAAAGCAACAGCTCCATACTGAGTGGTCCACCAGTTCCTGCATTATGAAATCAAAGCTCTCTTAAGCTTTAACTCAGCGGTTTAAACAGAAGGCATCTGAAGCTTGTCCTAAAAACGATTGACCTATTATCATTGAAAATCAGAAATGAAATAGAAAATAAAGCGACCCTGTCTACAGTAGACTCTTGGATCTACATTAGTATGTTTTGGAGTAATAAGTAGATCAATTAATAGGTACCCAGAGGCTTCTTCGCCATTATTACTCTCATTAATGTAGATGTTTTCTGACCCTAGATCCACGTGACTTTACGACCCAACTGCTCCTTCCGACCTCCCTCTGACCCTTCAGTGCCCTTCGTAATGGTTGGACCAGGCACAGGAGTCGCCCCCTTCATCGGCTTCCTCCAGCAAAGGTACAGCAGATTGAATAGTACATTACAGTATGATCTCAGGGCCACAATGTCTCATCTCAGTGTTTTGTGCACTTGTATTAAGGATGGAAATAAGTGGAAGAAACCTTGGGAAGCGCTACTCAGAGAAGGATCCCCCTACCGGGGACGGTCAGGGGTGCAATGGGTGCCAAGGGTGGGCAAACGCAGATTGAAATAATACAATGGACACAGAATAAACACAATAAGGACACTTGGGTGAAACATCCAGCATCTGGCGTGGGGCGTCAACAGCAGCTCAGTCAGCATGGTCATAAGAGTGAGGGACCACGAGGACGTCAACACTGCCCAGCCACAGTCACAGACCTGGAAACCGATAGGAGACTCATGCAGTGTGTGAGTGCACAGGCAGCATACAGACCGGGAGAACAGACCGAGGCATGCAAGCTAAATGCCCATTGGCAGGAACCTGAGCTAGTGCAAGCTCTCTGGTCTAACCTTTCTCTAAGAAGAGGCTGAGTCACTCTCGGTGTTTGTGCAAACCTACAAATAAAATAAATAGGTTTTTAGCCTTAATTTAAAGATGTCAATAGAGCTTGGCTCTATAATCACAACAGAAGTCTGTTCCAGAGATGGGTAGTGCTATGAGAAAAGGCTCTACTACCACCAGTTTTCTCTTTGACAGCTGGGATGGACAGGTAGCCAGCGTCCTGTG
This sequence comes from Hoplostethus atlanticus, assembly GCA_034670405.1. Classification (NCBI taxonomy): domain Eukaryota; kingdom Metazoa; phylum Chordata; class Actinopteri; order Trachichthyiformes; family Trachichthyidae; genus Hoplostethus; species Hoplostethus atlanticus. The sequence continues at coordinate 5,383,119 of JAXDDX010000012.1, forward strand.
GTCGGAGGGCGCTTGGCGGTATATGGTGCAATGAGATCTGGTAAATAGGACGGTGCAAGTCCATGTAATAGTTTATATGTTAGTTGAAGCACCTTAAAGTTACCTGGCATGAATCGTTGTGTCAAATGTTCCTGTTTTGGTCAGGATTACCACTTAGCTCCCAAACCGATGGCACACAGTTGACTAATGTGTTGTTTTAATGCTTTAAATGAAGAAGCGGGCCTGTTGAAAGTTCAGAGAATACTGAGGATGTCGAGCATCACGTAACAAAGAAACAAAGAAACGTGATGCGCAGTGTGAATTTCACAATTTAAAATCTGTCTGAGTATTCAGTGTTTGAGTGTTTGAGTGATGTTAAGTGGCGGATCATCTATGCACGCTTGGGGTAAACTGCATCGACAATTAAATGAGACCTAACTAAAAGTCTAATAAAAGTTGATGTCATGTACATCTCATTGGGTGATAGTTAATCTGGCCAGCAGGGCTGTAATCACGTCAGGGATTATTCACTTGTCTCAACAGGAATAAATCAGGCTCTCTCCAATGTTTATGACTTAGTCTGCAATGAACAGCCATCAGTCAGATGAGTGTGTGGGGTTATTGATTTGAATGTAAAGAGTTCAGTAGGTGGTGGCCGTGGTGAAGGAGGAGGTGAAGTGGGCATATTGACATACCCATGGATGTCAATCTGAACACTTGCAAAATGCACATTTGTCTTCTAGCAAATTGGAGGTTTCTGGCTCATTTTAGGAAGGCCTGGATTGACAGCTAACCCAAGATCGCAAGACGTCACTACGACTAAATGTGAACCGGGCCAATAGCCAACAGGGGGGTGGCGGTACCGGTAAGTGATCACGGGAGTGGATCGTGTGCAGCGGACTCGGAGCTGGCTACTCTGTGATGAGTGTTTCAGAAGGTGATGGATGGTTATCAGGGGCGAGAGATGCTTGCGCCTCTGGGATGTGAGAGTGCTGACGATAGCCAACGCTATGGGCCTGACCCGGTCACGGCACTTGCAGACACAGACTGCCATATGATCAAGGTTGTGCCGGAGGGACACGACTCTGGTGTAAGGGACAGTGATAGGGACATATCAGTCTTACTTTGGTCCTTGCAGTGGTTCCCCCGAATATTGCTGTCCAAATCTAAGATGCCATATTTCATATTTCAGGTTTTCCAGTTTTTGCAGACCTTCCCGTCGGTGGAGGGAAAATATTCAGACCTTGATTGATTTGAGAATGCTGTGTTCAACTAAAACCCCTGAACAAATGTGTCCTTGAGAGCTCAGTACTGGATGTTATTTTTTATTTTTTTTCACTTCATTGAGATCAAATATCTTTTCTTTTCCTTCCGGGAAGGCTCTTCACTGTTGGAGGATGAAGCCATGTGAAACAATCCATCAGCTCACCTGTCTCCTTAGTTTCTCTCTCTCTCTCTCTCTCTCTCTCTCTCTCTCTCTCTCTCTCTCTCTCTCTCTCTCTCTCTCTCTCTCTCTCTCTCTCTCTCTCTCTCCCTCTCCCTCTCCCTCTCCCTCTCCCTCCCCAGCTGTGTGTTGTGCTGAAGGATTGTGCAAACCTGTCATGGCGAGCGGCATTGTACAGAATCTAACTTGTGATTCCAAACAAAGCCTCTGCCGCTGATGCTGCACTCTGATAAGAGATAACAATCACCATTTTGTCAGCGGGATGCTGTATCTGCCTCAAGGCCGGAGCAGGCTCCTGTTAGCAACAAAACAACATGGGGACACTTCGATCCTCCCACCTCTATGCCCTCCACCCCCACCGTCGTCCTCTGTCAATCGATGGCTGTTTTCAAAAGTACTCAGTAGTAGTTTGTAGCGGTGGTAACAAGTGGAAGAAGAGAGCCGAGGAAAGGTCAGAACCTCGCTTTGTAGTACCTGCAGATTTTAAGAAGACCCCTAGGTAGTCTGCTATTGATTGCTTTGGTCTGAGTGTAAGATTGAGTAATGGAGAATGAGATTTTCGGGACCTGGATGTCGGGAACCCTCTATTTAGGCTGGGGCAGTAATAGTTAACGGATATTGGAACATAGTTTATTTGAACTATAATTGGTTGCCTGAATCTTCCTAACAGTCCTCCAAACAAGCTTTTTGCTCACCCTTAGGCATACTTTGGTGTGTGTGTCTGTGTCTGTGTCTGTGTCTGTGTCTGTGTCTGTGTCTGTGTCTGTGTGTGTGTGTGTGTGTGTGTGTGTGTGTCTGTATCTGTGTGTGTGTGCATTTTCTATTTATCAGTCTAACCAGACAGCTGATGACAATTACAGTGTCACGCTTCTCAACATGGTCCTGTACTCTGCTGAATACATTTTGAATTCAGCATGTACAATTTTTATGGAAGTAATCATTCTGCACTGTGAAGTTAGTGATTAAGCCTGGAGTTATTGTCGTGTGCAAGCGTTTCTTTCTTTCTTTTTTGCCTAGAAAGACACTCAACACCCCTCACACTGAGCTGCAAATAGCATTCCCACTACTAAATGCAGACAGAAGATGTGAGATAATTGTGGTGTTTACTAAGCCTTCACCTCAGCTTCCATCGCAGTCTCCCACCCTGCTGTTCATCTGAATAGTGCTGAAAGGCAACCGCCCCTGATTTCGACCCCAAATGGAGTTCGCTGCAGATGCTGCTTTCCTCCTGGGACTGTATGGAAGGCTGTTTTAGTGCGGGGATGTGATGTGATGTGATTTGTATTCAGGGAAAGGCGCCGGTGTGGTCTACTCAGAATGGAATCCAGGTTTTTCATATTGGTATTGATCCCTTTAGGGCAGGCGGCGAGAGGAGAGAGACGAGCCCACTAAAATGAGTTTACTTGAGGCTGTTTGCAGATCAGAAGAATCTCGTCCAGGATGCTAATGGATGGGATCTAAGCATTCTCAGCAACTCGGCCAGACGGTTATCAAACCAGGTCCCGTTCACGAACGCAAAGTTCAAGCAAACTTCTTCCATTAACTGGTTATCTTTGCATTAAATTAGCCAGGGCAAGGCCTTGCCCTATGTGCAATTAGACTTTTGCACTGCATTTTGTCTCACTTTGTCAAACAAATGCTACTTTACAGTTTATTTACTATTCCTTTTTTTTTATGCACCATACAACTCCATCCAAGGGTGACTTGATGGAGTTGAATGTTATAGAATGCACTGCTGGAAAAATAAACCTACTGCAGCTCATTCTGTAGATGAAAAGCAAAGGCTGGGGCACAGTGGAGCAGCATCTTATCCTCAGGGTGCAGCAGCGCAGCACAAAGGGCCCAATCTCTGTAAGATTCCCCATCCCCTTGTCCTGGTGGGTCTCTTCAACATCCCTCTCTCTCTCTCCCCCCTCGCCAGATGGGAATAGCGGATAACGCTTGGTTCTTTAGAGGGTCACCCGAATGATGGCATCATGAAAGGTTGGGGGGCCAACTGTTGCGATCTGGGAAAGAGCTGTCACCTTTGCAGCAGGTGTGCGGCATAGATAGCGGCGGCGTCAGAGCTTTGTACCATCGCGCTCGCCATTACTCGCAAAGCATTCTGGGAGCTTTGCCAAACTCGTGGGCCACAAGAGGAATCGCTTTTGCAGCAGCGGTTTGGCACACAAGCACAGTCGGACATACACACACACACACACACTGGACACATGCCTTAGTTTATAGTGATGTATCTTCCAGTTTGGGTGTAATTTAATAAAACATATAATGTCCTCATGCATGCACACTCGTGTCCATGCATGAGGCAGTTGTTGCACTCAGTGTACTGTCATTGCAGACAATAGTTAACGGTGTGACTGCTCCTCTTTAACCTCCGCGAGGAAGGAGGTCGTCTGGTCGTCTGTTAGTATTGATCGACCACTGAGATCCTCTCTTTGTCTTGCAGAGAGAAGGAGAGGCAAGAACGCCCTGAGGCTGAATTTGGTGAGACCTGGCTATTCTTTGGTTGCCGCCACAAAGACCAGGACTACTTATTTAGGTAAGTTTGATTTCTGTGTTCATCTTGGTGATTGTTTACACACACACACACACACACACACACGTGCATATATACATACTTTCTTCAACCTTTTGTGAGGCAGATATACCACTTCACCTTGACGATGCATATGTATTGATTCCTGTGACCCTCGCGTAATGAACAATCTCTCAGTCTGGACCGATGACCTGAATGGTCTTTGTTCAATGTCCCACACAGTCATGGTGGGCACAGTGGTGATATTGAAGCTGTGTATGGGAAGAACTTGTTTGTTTTTTATCAGGATTATGCTAAGCTTGTTTAGTCTAAGCCACATGTTTCTTCTTCTGTGAGTAATTACGTGGTCAAGGACACCAGCGTCTTGTTACGTGTAATTGTGACTCGGGAGGGCCGGTTGCCTAGAGGCGATGCGGCCGTCTAATAACCTGAGGTTTGGTTCAGTGCTCATCACCGACAGGAGGAGGTATTCCAGCTGAGGGCAGGTGTTTCTTCTTATGTATTATGTATTGTGTATGAAAAATACAACCAATTATGACAAATGCCAATTATCGGTATGTGTCATAATTGTCGGCCAGTGATATAATCTGATATACGTGATATTTTTCTAGCCTCACAAAGTATTTTGGGTGTTATTTAATATTTCTTGTGTTGAATTAAATATTTATATATTATATTTATTCCATAGAAAGCATTTTAGAGTCCTCTGAGTATTGAATCTTAAAGTAACTTCACTGGATTGACCTCTTGTGTTATTATACCAGAGGTGTGCAGCAGCTTCACTCTGAATAGATCATTGGTCTCATCAGAGTTTCCTTTTGGCTCAACTCACTCCCGACTCGATGCTAATTGATTGGCTCTGGCTGGTATCAACGGCGAGCATGTACTCGGGGCCAACGCACCAATCAGGTTGTGTCGCGGGATTACGCAGTGTGAACGGATTAGCATCCTTAATCGCAAAAGAACAGATCACAGAAGTTCTTGTTTGTCCCCTTTTGTTTCCTCTAGCCGTTGGTTGAAATCCATCTCGCAGCCAGGTAGCGGGCGGTGTTTGTTCACAGCGTGGGTTTCTCTGATGCACACCCCCACAGTGTTGACCAACGTGATTAAGTCTGTGTTTTATGAGTCAGCTGTGAAGAGGTGTACTCGATTCAGATAGGTAACCAGAATGAGAAGAACATGCCTGCAGTAGAAAAGCCCCACTGGGTTCATCTCAGTGTGGCATTTCTAAGGAAACACACTCTTTGCATAGTTTCTACCATTTCTCAGTGTTGTAAACAAAAATCAACTTACACCATTAGTGGGGGAGTGAAATTCAAACTTGGATAAATAACAACATAGCTCCCTTTTTGATTGATGCTTGTAAATATCACAAGGTCTTGAGACAGGATGTGACCAGCTATCCCATCTTGTTCTGAACGTTTCCCCCCAACAAAAACAAACAAGGCTTGCGATCATCCCCCAATCAGCCCCAGCACTTAACATCTGTGTGAGAGGTCGAGACCAATCTGAACCCCTTGTCAGATCAAACCAGACATGCAGTTTTCCCCCTCTCTCCCCTCTGTTGCGTTCATCCTTTCCCTCTCTTTCAGGCTTTTCAGCCACTTTATGGAATGGGATATCATGCTGCAGGGCTGCTGGGGTTTTTGTTAAGGTCCAGAATATCACCAAGAGCTGTTTTCTATATAAACACCACCACGGTGTCTGGCAGGTTTGGTTCTCATAACTCCTCCACTATTATGCTTCCAGGAATTCAACTATTCTCGTCCACCATTGGCGGCGACTCACAGGGTCGGCGCTCTGTGATGATTCTGATTCGGATGTCGACCAAACAAACGGGCGTCTGGTTTAACTGCCCTGTTCCTTGCAACTCTCGCTGTTGCCCTTTTTTTTTTTTTTTTTTCCCCAACAGACTTTGTAATCAAAGAACTTGAATCAGAATTTGGATAATCACTCATCTCCCCAAGCAAAGGTTAGGTGGTAAACACTGCAGGAGTAGCAACGATTTTGGACATTTCACTTAAACAAAAGTGGGTGAAAAAAGACAACATCTCTCCTTTTAGTATTCATATCACGCTATCTATGATTTATTGAAAAAAGCCTTGTTTTAGTGCAGGGGTTACTGCACTAGTTACTGCAAGTCTCCTCAGGCGAAGACCTTCACCCATGATCTCTTGCCTACGTGCGCCTGTGTGTGTGTGTTTTTTTTCCTCACTCCAGCTGCTTCGCTTTAAACAAGACTCTCTGAGCCACAGTAAACTTTACTCCCTCGCTCCCTTCCTCTTTCCTCTCTCCCTACCTCCTTCCAACAGTACCCCAGGCCCTGTTAAAACACCAACGCAGAAGAAGAAGTACTTGGCAAGCATGCACTCCAACAGGGAGCAAGGTTACACCCAACTGCAAGGCTAGGAGGATTGATTGTAAAAAGATGCTCGTAACAGTGACTCGACCTTGCTTATAAATTCAAAAATTTTCTCTTCTCTAGTGCTAAATAAGATAAATTGGTTAGCTCATGTCGTTTTGGTTAGACCTTTTACCCGCCAGTGCCCAGTTTTATCGAGCTTGACATTTTTCTTTCTTTCTAAATAAATGTTCTGGGGTTATATGCCTTCTGAGATGGTAGCATTTCTAATATCTCTATCTCTATCTCTAATAATCTTGGGGGATGGATGACAAAGGGCGCGCTGCCATCATGCAACACTTGAAAAGTAGTGAAAACAGAAAAAGATCATAAAAAGAGCATAAACTGTAATAAAGTTTCTACATCTTTGCCTTTACAGCAGAAAATGTGTTAGAAACCAGGAAATGTGCCAGAATCTCTCAGTAAAATGATGCAGGATACTGTCAATGTACGGAGGAAGTTGGTGTCCGATTCACTATCAAAGGGATTTGTCTTTTCTCCACATCATCAAGAGAATCTTATTTCTAGACTTGGACTTGTTTTCACAAATCAGGATTGAACTGTCAAAAATCACAGGAATAACCTTGTGGGTAATTCGATTGAGAATGGATATTCCCTTAAATATCTGTCTGTGTGTGTGTGTGTGTGTCTCTGCATACCTTCTCCCTGTCCCAGAGAGGAGCTGGAGGGGTTTGTGTGCAGCGGTACCCTGAGCCACCTCAAGGTGTGTTTCTCCAGAGACGACCAGGAGGAGGCCAGCACCTCACCAGCAGCACCCAGATACGTCCAACACAACCTGCTCCTTAACAGCCAACACGTCACCGACATCCTGCTCAAACAGAACGGCTGCCTCTACGTCTGTGGGTAAGACAGACTACTGCTCCTCCAGCAATGATACAACATAGCTGAGGGCAAGTTTTTAACACTAATACATACAAAATGTAGTAAAGAAATGTGGCACAACAATCTGAACTACTTGGGAAGTACTCAGTTTCACCCAGCTTTTCAGAGCACACTGATTCTATTATGACAAAGACAAAACAAGCCAGAACACAACCGGCATACGCCAACTCGTCATAAAACACAGTAAATCACCTTGAAAACATCAGAAACTACCCAGAAATTCAGACGGAGCACACTGACTTCATGCATGCAAATAAAATTTACTTGAACAAGAGTGATGCTTCAGTGTAACATTTGCCTTCCTCAGAGTAGGAAACTGATTCCACAGAATCAATTTAGGCCCACAGAATGATATACCTCCTCCCCATAGACCACAAGAGAGTAGTTTCCTAGGCAATGTACTTGCAGAAAGCAATCCTGGACAGGCAGCACCCACTGGTTTCTGCAAAACACTGGCTTGCCAGCTGCGCTTAGGCGATTATACCATCCTAGTTCCTTATCTTGTCCGCTTTCCTCCCCTTACCAGGGATGCTAAGAACATGGCCAAGGACGTGAACGACACCCTGATCGAGATGATCAGAGCGGAGCTTCAGCTGGACCAACTGGACGCCATGAAGAGACTGGCGGGGCTAAGAGAGGAGAAACGCTACCTACAGGACATCTGGGGTTGACGGGGGACGGGGGGGGGAGAGGAGATAAGGGCACGTTGCAGTAACCTCCAGGCATTTTCACGGTTTAAAAAAATCAGCATGCTCAGCTGTAACCTCTAGAACCATAAAATTGTGGATGCTGAAGCCCAGAGGTAGTTTACACTGCCTAACGCAAGCAGGCTCAAATGGAATGTACCATGCTGGCCTGGGGATATCGGTTCACTACATCATCTTGGTCTGTGCTGTTTGAACAGAAATGACCTTGGTCAGCGCAATAGTGTTGTAGATTGGTCCTGCAGCGTGAAAATGCTTTTAGTGTAGACAAGCCTCCTCCTTTCCTCCTTTCTGGGGAAAAGGCATTTACCTCAGTCCACTGTGATGCACCGATTGTGACCAGACTGTAAGTGGGCTATTGGTCTGCCCTAGATGGCAACAACACAACAATCTGTATTTAACAACACACATAGTAAATCGTTTATTTTCATTCATCATAATTGATTGTATTTTGTTGATTATGCAGAACCAGCCCACTGCCAGCTACTCACCTTGGTTTTACCTCTGAAGGCACCATGGCATCAGTCAATTTATAAAAGGTTTTTATGTCAAAGTGTTATTTCCAAGTTTTTCTCAAAGCCAAAATCAGTCAGTTAAATTGATTTTCTTCAATTTTGTGTTGTGTACTTCAAAAGGAAAAAATGTTTTTATTAGTATCCATGATACCATCATACCCTCAGCGCCAACGCTGTGGATGTAATGTACTTTTTAAAATCATATTCTTTGAAATGATATAGGTATGTCATTTTCGTAAGTGAGGCCCATGATGAGGCCAGTTGTCACTGATACTGTTTTATACTGTATGGAAGTATGGAAGGCCTGAACCTGACTGCTCACCTCACTCTGTGCCTTTTTTTTTAACTCCTGCAAAACCAACAACGAACAAACTGTTAAAACAAATGTGCTCTGTGTGGCCAGGAATTAAAAAACACATTTTAAGAGAAAATCTGCTTTATTTTTCTCACAATTTTATTTCCCTGTGTATCATGTATAGAGAGTGCGCATATATGTTTGCACAAGGCCTTACAAATTGTGTTTAAAATGCTATGTGTGTGTGTGTGTGGGGTGGGGGGGGGGGATCGTTTTCTTGACATGTACAAGAGGAAATGGAAATTCTTTGCAAGATAATGAGCTCTGATTGATTGGGATTGATTGTTTTTTTTTAAATTTAGATAATTTGATTGTTCAAGGTGACTTTGGTCAGAAGATGATGGCGTAGTCTAGTAATTGAAGGCTTCTCGCTATGGGCTTCTTAGCGCGCCACAGAGCCCTAGAGAGAGGCTCCTCAGAATTAAATCTTCTAACAGGTCTTTTTTTATTTATCCTCTTGTACGGAGAGGAGAGAAAAACATGTTTACAATCTCCGCCGCCTGCGCTGTAGATGACACCCCATTCAATACATTTTTTCGAGCAAAGTAAACAAAACATTGACTGTCGCAGAAAACAATCCCCGGTAGTGAATAATTGGTTTAATACGGTGTTGCTGAAGGTAGAGCTGTCCTTGTGTTTGTCCAGGCACAGTTCGCTGCACCTCCTTGCCCTCCTCATCACCCTCATCTCTCAGTGTCCTGCTGCAGAGGACGACAAAATCAAAATAATGATGCTGTGTGCATGTGCATGTGTATGTACGACGAGATCGGGTGCTGCTGGGCTTGATGCATCATGAGGATGTATAGCCTCCACTTAATGTAGGACCCCTACTTCATTTGTGTGTGTTAGATAAATTACATAAACAAACGGCGTGCTGTAACAAATGAGGATGTTTCATCAACGCAACAAGACCCTGACCGTGACTAGTGTGTGTGAGAGGTTTTGGTACCAGGGGATCGGCTGAGTCTTTGAGCATGCTGCCGTTATTTACCCGGGCTATTAACATGCTCTCATCTTCATTTAAAAAGAAAAAAAAAAAAGACCCCCACCAGAAGACTGAGAGCCTGCTGGCCACTTCTACCGCCATGCCTGACAAGCACCTAGGACTGATGAAGTTTTAAATTATGGCTTCTTAATTAAAAAGGTTCAAGGTGCCTTTTTATCCCGCAGCGAAAACCAGAAGACAGAGCCGAGGAGATAGTCAGGAATAAATCAAGAGTGCTGGAGGTCGGTGTGACCGGAGGATAGCGGCACCTCTATGATAGATACCCCTTGTTAAGAATGGCTTAAATGAAGCAGGAAGATGTGTGCTGAAGATAATGACTGTTATTATCAAAGTGTTGAGTGAGCCCACGTGGGGAGATGCCGGTTATTTCAATCAGGTTTTTACAAAGAGGTTTTTGGAAAACACCTGCCTGACGTCCGGGGTCTGGCTGCAGAGTGTGAAAGTAGTAATCAAAGTAACTTGAACCTGCCACACTTTCCTGCCCTGGTCTGCATTCTGCTTGAAGTGCTCCTCAATTAGACGGGTGACAATTTATCCCCTTCATTTAGCTTATCCCTCGGGATTTGACTTCAATCCAAACAATGCTGGTGTATTACAGATACGGCAAACCGGATATTATTGATGACAACATCGTTTATCCCTCTTTTGTACAGTCTCTCTTGTGAGTTTCTAACAGAATAAGTTTCTTTTTGAAAGTTTTCATTCAGTTTGAAAGTGGTGCCGCTGTGGAGGAGTCCGCTTGGAAAGCTTCAGTCTCTGTTTGAGCTCTTCTGGGCTCGGCCTCACCCGTGGGTTTTATCATTAAAGAGGACACTTCCACTCCGTCTCTGTTGTTCTCACTCTGCAGTCAATGACCCAGGGATGTCAACTCAGCGCTTTGATGCAGCATCGATGCTAGGCGTGCGCGCACACACACACACACACACACACACACACACACATACACTCACACTGGGAGTCATAGCCTTCCCGGCTCCAGAGAGTCCCAGTTGTGCACAAACACTTTAACTTCAGCATCTGTCAAGAGAGGTGGAGGGAAATCTATGTTTTTCTAAAAAGGCTGTTGCGTTTCTATTGAGTTTCCTGTTCTCACTGTGAGAAACGAGTGTTGTTCTGCTCCCTGTTTATTGATGGAGCAGGAGAGATACCCCTGCTTCCCACTCAGCAGTGCAAACACTTGCTGTAATTGATGCTGGCAGGTGGAGGATGAATTCAATAAGAAAGTATTGTTCTCCCTGAAGGTTTAAAGCAGTGTAACTATATTCAGTTCAACAGGTCAGGGATAACTTACTGTGAACGGATATCACAAGTCATATTAAATATCATATACTCGTTGATATTATATGTGACCTGTATCCCAATACCAGTTACTGTATGTCCATGTGTATCGAGTAGCTAATCCATACTCATTAAGAAACTTCCTTGCTTGTCAAACGATGTCTTGATGTTTCAGCAATGGATGTTCCCTCAGTCTGCATTAGTCAAAGAAATGTATAAATTGTTTGAGCATTTTCAAACTTGCAGCGATGGATGAATACTTTGCAGAATTTATAGCCTCCTCAGTCCTGACAGCTGTAATGGCTTATGCAAATCAGAGGCTAAGACGAGTTTGTTGGGCAATGAGGGATGCATGTACAGGATGGATGGATGGAAAGAGGCATGGGAGGGTAACCTGTGTGCATTTGACACTTGTCTGTGTATGTCGCAGCTCTGTGGTGTGGGATATATGCTGAAAGAACCATAATCATACTCTGGAAATGGAAGTATTAACAGGAAGCTTGATCAATACAGCTTCTCAGATTCTCTCTCTCTCTCTCTCTCTCTCTCTCTCTCTCTCTCTCTCTCTCTCTCTCTCTCTCTCTCTCTATATATATATATAAAAAAGAGAAAATGGTGTGACCCCTTAGGCTTATGAAACCCTTTCAAAACCCATTGGATAAACTCACAAATGCATGGTCAATCTGAAAGCTTTATTCTTAGTTCCTGAACAGCAGCTCAATGTCGAAGCATATGACTGGTGATGTTTCTTAACTTTCCTCTCTGAAGTGGCATCAGTGACCGTCCCAATCTCACCTCCATGATCCCTCTGGTGAATGGAGCTCATCATTCATTGTCCTCACCTATTTATTCCTTTTCAGGGTCACAGGCGGCTGGAGCTTTTCTCAGCATGCATTGGGTAGAAGACAGGAAAACACCCTGGACAGGTCACCAGTCCATCATAGGATGAACACAGATGGACTGACAATGTGGCTGACAATCACATTCACACCTATGGGCGGTTTAGAGTCTCCAAGCCCCCTGAATGTGGGAGGGACATGGGGAGAACATACAAACTCCACACAGAAAACGGTGGGGCCAGGAATCGAACCCGAGACCTGTGAGATGATCTGTGGAGTTCATCACGGACGAAGGGAGGCAGAAGTAGAACAACATTAAAAAGAGGAAATGATTGGCCATAAGGAGCTGGAAATTGTGTAAAATAATGACAGAGGAAGAGAAAACATAAGAGGCTTAAGAAACAATTTCCCCTCTGAGCAGAGAGAGATGAACAGTTAAAGGGTCATTCCGGTATTTTTAAACCTGGGCCCTATTTGTACATATTAATCATTTAGACCCCAAAATAGGGTATTTAGGTTTAAAAATACCAGAATTCCCCTTTAAGGGTGGTGAGGATAAAATGATGAAAGAAAAACAGGAAGAGGTCCAACAGGTGAATGTAAAAGGTCCCTGACACTGAATTTATTAGTACGTTTACTGTTCAACGGGAGGTGAACTTGGATGAGTTACAACATCACCTTGTAAGATCGCACTGCTGGAGAGATGGCCTCAGAGCCCCCCGCACACATGCATAAAAATACACACCAAAGTGGTGGTCCTCTCGAGTAGTAAGGGTCCAAGAGCCACGTAAAAAGTTTATATGTTCATCAAACATGAAACGTGGAAGAGGTGATATATAGCCCCAGAGGCAAAGAGCGCATTAAGCATGCATTTAAAAATGAGTAAACTGTTAGCGTGATTAATCATCTTCCTATAAAGTGACAACCCATGTGTGTAATGGGACAGCTGGGACTTCCCTCAGTGATTGCTGTTTTATTGAAAAATCTATATATACGAAGAGCAATTACACAAGTTACAGCATAAACTGTTTGTATTGCAGTATATCAATGCTCAAGGAAAATCATGCATCAGCACGACGATTATGTTTTTTCCTTCACTTGAGAGATTGGGTATTAATTGACTTGATATGTAGAGATATACGTATCAATTAAAAGTGTGAATTAAAAAATGTAAAATTGCATGGCAACGTTGTGAAACTGAGAAGAATAATACACCAAACAATACTTTTCAGAGCAGTTGCAAGCCAGATGTTTTTTTTTGCACCTGAACAAAAATACAGCAAAACATGAGACCTGCTTTTCAGTATAAATTTAAAGTATTGGCATAATAGCAAAAAGCCAAACAACTGCACACCCACACAGTTCAGGATCTCATGTACCCAGAGAATCATATTACTGTAGTTTGAACCAGAGCCAGTGATTAAAAAGAGTTTGAACATGGCAGTTTTCTTTGAAAGCCATGATGGTGTTACAATACATTACTACGGCTGTTGCTAAGTAACTGGTATGGCAGCTGATCTTTTCCTCCTCTCACCATAGTGATGTTTTCGAGGGCATTGTTATTCGCCGTCAACACCTCTTCGTTTTTAAGAAGGGGGGGGGGGGGAGGGGCAACATGGCTCTCTGGGCTTTTCCTTCAGCGTACTATTAGGGCGTCCTGGTGTCTCAGCCCATTACTGCTCTTACCTTGTCCTGGCTGTTGCATCTCTCTAGTCACATGTCAATGTCTCTCCACTCCTCATTTATCATCAAAACTAATAAACTGAGAAGGCTGGTCTACCTACTCTCCTTTAAAAAAAAGTAATCATAATAATGAAAAGTCATCTGCTATATAAGTCTGAGACATATTTCCCTTGAGGGCTGATGCATACGCTTACGTATGCATGTTTGCATGCCTGAACACACACACACACACATGCACACACATCCAGACAACTGCTGAAGCCCAATTTTTGCCATTTGTGTGCATGCTGGTGGTGGGTCTGTGATAAATCACCACCCCTGACAGATATCTTAGTGTTTCATGCAAACTCATGAACTTCACCCTGAGAAAAGGAGGGATTGAGTGGGACATTTGTGTGCTGAGAATATTCTCTGGACAAACCTCTGGAGGCCGGCTAAATAGGCTGAGGAGGACAGGGCTCGATGAATTGTGGGGTAACTATGATGTCTGCTTCCAAAACTAACTGAAAATTAATATCATAAAATTAATAGAAATAATAAAATAAAATAAATAAAAAGAATCATAAAGTGTTCTCACCTTCAATGAGATGATAAGTTTAGGAGACAATATACCAGAGGTGTCACAGCAGTACTAAAAAAATATTTGAGGTGGTGGCAATGCTGCAAGTATATGAGCTGGCAAATAAAGTTTTCTGAGAAATAAAAACTTTGAGAATTTGAGATATAGTTTAAAAATGAAATGACAAATAAATAATAAAATAATATAAATAATCAAAGAAACATTGGAAAATCAGAGAAATATTATAACCTTCACAGCCCAGCTCCTTACATCCTTTGCTGTCTTTAATGAAGAGAGAGAGAGAGAGAGAGAGAGAGAGAGAAGAGAGAGAGAGAGAAAGAGAGAGATGGAGAGAGAGTGGGAGGCTGGATCTTGGTGTGGCCCTGAGAGGGATAATTGCATGGGCCAGAGATGGTGACTATAGGACTAATGAGCCAAGCCACTAATTAACCACTGGTGTCACTGGCCTTTCTGCTGTCCCAAAGTGTGTGTGTGTGTGTGTGTGTGTGTGTGTGAGAAAGGGAAGGAGAGAAAGAAAGAGCTTGCCGACATAATTTCTGCAGATATGCAGTCACATCACCAGCTAATTTAATTTCACAATAAAAAAGACCAACCTGACGTCATTTCCCATGTGAGACTTCTTGCAGTGATAAACATTATGAAGAAATGACTAGCTGACAGTCAGTTGGTAGCGTAGCGTGGCCATATAAATTCACAGCGAGCTTAAAAAAATACAGTATTTCTGTCACAGGTCTCCGTGGCTCCCAATCCCTTATTGCCGCTTATACCCCCTCTATTTACCACGACACACTGTAACATGCCTGTAATAGACCTGCCCCCTGCTCCGCTCTCTCCCTGATCCCATCTCTCGCCCAGCTGAGCCCAGGTTAAATATCCCAGTGTTGGGTCTCACCCTTTGAGGCCTTGGGTGCAGGAGAGGGAGACAATATCTTGTGGTTCTCAGAGACCTTCACACATCACTTCGGCTTTGCTATTTTTTCCTCCCCCCCCCCCCTTAGCCCTTAGCTCCTTATCGGGCGGTGGGGGGTGATGACACTCCACTGTAATTGCTATAGAACTGAAAATTGGAGAGCTGCCAATCTAATTGCTTCCTGCATCAGCAAGCCCATCAGTCATTGGGTGGAAAGGCTGTTGATAGTGTTGCCTGGGGTGAACTTGGTTGACCTTTGTTTGGCTATAAGGCTTGTCTATTACATTAGCTGTAAGTAAAAATAATGCTGCTAGAGTCCAAGCTGGGAGGCTATATGGAAAATCCACTAGTAAGATAAAGTCTATGCATTCCCAGCTCCTGCAGCAGATAAATGACCCTTCACATAACAAACAATACGTACCAGATTTGTATGATTGTGCTTGTATTCAAGTAGTCTGGAAGAAAACGAGGAATGAAAACAATGAGTTTTTTGCCGACACGGATGCATCACTGCTACGTTTCTGGCGTTGTGACCTTTTTAGTACAAAGATGCACCTGGGTGAAATTCACACCGTTGTATATGCCCAAAGTGCATACCTTTAATGGACAGTTGTGAAATAACGTGTGCTGCATTTTCTCACCCAGCCTCTCGCGGTGAGGCGCTCTGAAATTTATGTTGAAAGTGTTCTTAATCTAAATTACCTGACACCAACCTTTCCACTTGAGCGATGCGGAAATTTGCCTTCTATTACTTTTCACGAGTAACACAGCTCCATCTCATATCAATGTGCCTTGTTGCGTGTAAGCTTTGCCCCGAAACATGAGAACTTTGTGACTGCCCCCCCCCCCCCCCCCACACCCCCCCAGGTTCCTCAGGCACTGATTGATTGGAATAGATCTGCAGCACTTTCACCACTGCCTCTTCTGTGGCTGCAAAATGAATCTTGGGTGAATGATACAGAATACTAAACACACCCAAAAGGTCGGTCAATATCTAATTGCTTTGTCAACTCAGTCTTTATTCTAAGGTTAAATATTTTATGTTGTCATTAAAAATTCACAGATAGGATCGTCTAATTTCAAATCAGTGTGTAGCATCGGGGGAAGATCTCATTAAGCATTTTTCATAATGGATGACATCTTTCCTGTCAGTAACGGGCTGCTTAACATGGGTACTCACACCTCTAGGAGAGATCACCTTGTCTAGAACGTGTGAAATGTAAAACAAAGGAAATGAGAAAAATGTTTTATCTTATCAGAACGATAAAGGATAAGAAACTTAGCAGCTGCTGGAGTACACAGTATTTCCAGCGCTGTCTGCTTCCAGCAGGAAAGATGCCGACGTGTTTATTTGATGAAATTTGCTTCTTAAAAAATGGTTCAATATATTCCTTATCTAGCACATAAAAAGAAACATTTGTCTCAATATCAGCAGTTTGGGGACTTCATATTTCTCTATTCCCAGAAATGATAAGTTCACTTTTGGAATGAGTTGCTCTCCACATTACTATGAGCTGTGAGACGTATGCAGCACACGCCATTAATGTAGTCCCAGCAGCAGAGTGCAGATAAAATACCATGCTCTGAGTCACACACTGAAGAGCAAACTTTGCCAGGCTGGATTAACACTCACAAGCTCCAGAGCAGGAAGGCAATTACTTGTGTTAACAATGATATCCACTGTAACGCCCCTTGACGACTGATTTCCCTTTGTGTGTGTGTGTGTGTGTGTGTGTGTGTGTGTGTGAAGGAGAGAGAGAGAAAAAGAGATAGAGAAAGAGGCTTTTTTTTCTTTCTCCCACTGTGGCTTGACTTGACAAACAAACAGCAGTAATGAGGAAGAGTAACACAGTGAGTGTGTGTGTGTGTGAGAGAGAGAGAGAGAGAGAGGGCGAGAGCGAATTTGCACCTATTCTTGAACACTATGACTTCATGTTAAATGCCGTTGCAGGGGAATCTAAAGTATGAAAAGTTATGCACCTCCTTTCAATGAAAAGCATGTATCTAGGCAAAATGAAAAACCCAAAACCATCCAGTAATTAAGGCTTAGAAAGATTTTACATTGTTCAGGCCCTTGCCCAGATAGGCTCCAAAAGGGGCTCAAAAACGTGCCCATTTGCCCTACCACCTATTAAGTCCCCTCCATGTTTATTTGTGGAATGAATATAGTTTAGCCTCAACTTTACTTTCCACAGGGCAGATGTGCATGAAAAGGTACCAGCCTTAAAACTTTCCCCAACTCTCCCCAAACATACTTTCAGCTGAGGCCGTGCTGTTTTTTTTTTTTTTACCTCTCTCTCCCAAAACTCTGTGCACAGCGTTTGTCTCATATACTTTGATACTTCAGAGCCGCTCAGATGTTGCTGCTCTGTGACAAGGTCACCCCTACCAGCACTCACTACTTTGTTTTAGTTTGGTCTCACACTGGCAGACCCCACCCTCACACCTCTGCTTATAAACACACCCATACCTGCCTCCCTCGCACCACACACACACACACACACACACACACACACACATGCACACACGTCATCATCCATCACCTGCATGCACTCTGCTCTGCCCATGCCAGGTTGACTGACAGCCTATCATTGTGACTGACCTTGGCAGGTCACATTTCTGACAGTCAGTGCATACCATACAGGCCCCTTACTGATGGAGTTTGTAAGATGAGTTTGTGGATATATATGTGTGTGTGTGTGTGTGTGTGTGTGTGTGTGTGTGTGTGTGTGTGTGTGTGTGTGTGTGTGAGAGAGAGAGAAACAGAAAGTAAGAAACACGAAGAGAGGCAAACAACAGAGACAAAGACCATGAAACAGAGCCATGCAAAGAGAGGAGAAACAACAAGAGAGAGACAGAGAAAAAAGAGGTAAAAGAGAAGAGAAGAATAGAGGCTGAGACAAAAAGCGGGAAAGAGGATTGACTGCATTGGCTGGTGTGCGTTGTGAATCTGTGCGTTGGCCGGTAAGAGTTACGGTGTACAGGAGCTGCTGGTTCAGGAGTCAGTTTCCACCGAGAAGAATGGGGCTACTGTGGTCACTGGTTGAATGGCCAGTGTGGGGCCGCTGGCCAACAGAGCCATTAAACACTACACAGCCTCTTAATCAGCCTCTATCTCTGGGGGACGCTACACGCAACCTTGACCTGGAGCGCCATCAAAGCTCAATCACACCAACACACACACACACCGAACAAAGTGTAGCTACAGACTAGCCAGTGGACTGAGTCAAGGTGAGAGCTGAGAGCACTTTTTTTTTTTAACTGTAAAGGACGATGGTCTTTCTCTCCCTATTAAGGGGCCATAGGTCCATATACTTGGCACACTTGAATATTACTTGAGTACTTGAGTGTGATATTAATGTTTTTGAGTAAATATGGCCAGTCTGGCTATCGGGTCCCCTCAGTGAGGTGGCGAGATGATTTTAACTCTTTTTTTTTATCATCTTTGTGGTAAATGTCCTTTCCTTGTGAATCAATGGATGTATGCAGCCTCTAAGCTTCTTCCATTAATCAAGTAAAATGTGCCGCAAACAGAAAATGAAAACAATCATTTAGTGTCAGTTCTGCAGGTTTCTACCGTTGAGAACCATCATTTTTCCTGACAGACAGGAGGTATGTTCAATACACAATATATTGAACTATATATAAAATAGCCAGATTCCCCCAAACCTGTCCTGAAGGATAAAAATTGGTGAACAAATACCCTATATGAAACAAATGGTATCCTAAAACAATCCCTCTCCTGCTCCTGAAAACCAGAGCCCGTCTCTGTCCTCTTCAGATATTCTCTATGCTGTATTGATCTCTCCCTGCTTCTCCTGCCTGCGTTCATGTCTGAACTCGAAGATCCTTCTCCACTATCGATGTGTTGGATGTAATCATCAGATGACTAGGAGGACGATTCTTGGCTCCGGCTCTACAGTGCTATCAAGCAGCTGCTCTGGCTGCTCTTTGAAAAAAATACACTTGGAGCAATGGAGACGTTTTTTTGGAGGGCGAAGCATATCTGCAGACACAGCAAAGAAACAGAACTAACAAAAATATGTGGAATAAGTAATCATCAGAATTTTAATTGAGGTTTGTAAGATAGAGCATCCTCACACCGATTCCCCCTTCAGGCTGAAAATAGCCTTTTTGTATCTGAGGGTGTCTGAAGCAGCAAGAAGCAAGTCTTTCCTTTCCTGGTCCCATTATTTCCTAATGATGAATCTGTGCTAATGGTTAGTCTCTCCTGTGCTGCTCTGTGGTGCTCACAATGGGCTTCTTGTTAATTGGCCTTTTGACAGTGATGCCCACCCACCGGTGGCCAACTGGGGTTTGATAAATGAGGTGCTCACTTTACTTGCACTCCCTCCATGCTTCATGTTTTGAGAGTTGAGTGAAGTGGGTGTTTGTTTTCCACTGCACTTTATGAAAGACGAAGTACGCTTTGATGCACACGGCCACTCATAATAACTTGTTTCTGAGCGAGTGAGCGAGTCTGTATTTAAACAATCTGTAGGAAGTTATGAAATACGTGTTTCTCTTTCACTTTATTCACTTCTAGCCTTTTCTATTCTCAAATACAGGAGTCAAGTTGAATATCCGGCGCTGATGTGACAGTCGTATGTGAACAAGTGTCTCCCAATAATTGGACAAAGTAATTAAAACAGTAGATAATCGGGCGCAAAGCCAGGGTTATTGCACGGCTGAAATATGGCAGTGACCCCCGGGGGGCCCCGTGCCGCCAAATTA
Organism: Hoplostethus atlanticus; assembly: GCA_034670405.1. Lineage (NCBI taxonomy): Eukaryota > Metazoa > Chordata > Actinopteri > Trachichthyiformes > Trachichthyidae > Hoplostethus > Hoplostethus atlanticus. The sequence continues at coordinate 5,402,986 of JAXDDX010000012.1, forward strand.
ACCTCGGGTCAACATAATTTACGAGACGGGAGGCGTAGAGTCCAGCAGGCACCACTTGCATCATCATTCAACGCGCAACTCACCAGGGTTACATTATTTCATATTTTCTGCTACAACAGAAATCACCTCCTCTGTCCTCTCTCCTGTCCTTGCTCACTGAGGAATTGTTGTTGGTGAAAAACAGAGCTGGTTTTCAAAACTTTGAGCTGGGATAGGTCATGAGTCGGAGTCAAGCAGCATGCTGACTAGTTTATGGCCTCATCTTCTCGTACCTCATATTCCCTATTCCTGTTTCCTTCCTGTTTCAATTCCTTCCGCTACACTTTATTTCCTTACCCATGCTCTTTCCCAGGCTCTTAATGGATTGATCTTAAGTGCTGTCCTGGTGCTTTGCCACTGCGTGTTGTTCTTTATTGTAGCAGAAGCCTGGCCTTAAGGCTATGTGTCCCGCGGTGGGGGCGACGGCTGATGCCCTTGATGAGATGGCCACGTTGCCGTCAGACTCATTAGCCAGCAGATGTGAAGTGTCACCGCGTATCACAGCATCAAGCACCGGTGGATACTGTTTGCCAAGGTGTGAATAATATATCAGATTTTGTTTACAGCCTCCATCTCTCCTCAGACATTATGCAGTCGGCGCCAGCCCTCCGCTATCTGGCGCTGTGTAAACTGAAGAGCCACCGAGTTGCCCGAGGACAGATAACACAGGCAGAATACTCCTAATGTTCTCTATCACCTTGCATTCAAGTTTGCGGTAGCCTTCCTATGCATCGTGACACCGGCCTCTGCAAGACACGCTGGGAGTCAATGGGTAGGACATGTCACAGTGAGCGATAATATCTCAAAGGACGATCCCACAACAGAGAAGGTCTATGTCCTCTGGCCTCCCTCCAAATCCTATTTGGACGGGGGAATTTGATTAGAGTATCCCTATGTGAGGAGGCCAAATCAGATCATGTTTGTTTCTCTCAGCTTGATTGGGGATTAATTGAAATACATCTATCATATGAACAAAGAAAGAGGCGAGCCCCCTGGGACTGGAATGGAAATAACTGGGGTTACCAGAGAGCTTCACATCCCCCCCCCCCTCGTCTCTCACTTTCTCCCCTGCAATCTTTGGTTTGGATATCCCAGCCTTATATACTCCCATCAAGAAAACAAGAAAACATGCACATTCATACTAACTATGTTGCTGGCTTGGTTTTCTTGGTCCTCTAGTTTATATTTGACCAACTTCATTGCCTGACTGTGGTTCATGTTGTGTGCTCCACCTCAACAGGAATAATATTTACAGGAGACCTTCATCAAAATACAAAGCTGGTTTATTAAATCAGGAGCATAATCTCATACATATCGTCAAACTGTAGGCAGTTTAACAACAACAAATGAGAACAGCAGGTTGGAGAGCAGCATGGAGTTGTTTATTGCGCAGTTCCCTTCAAGTGCATAGTTCAGTCCTTCAGCATAACATGCGACAGTTAGCGAACACCACACACACACACACACACACACACACACACACTAGATATTCAGTGAACAAAGCGAGTTAAAGCAAACTCCACTTTAGAGGTTAAATATTCACTGAAAAAAAACATTAATTCAAGGCACACACACGCTGAATGGCTCTGAACTCGCTTTGGCTCAGGTGTACAGGGGCAGCCACCAAAAGACACTACTGGAATGGAAAATAACCAACAGGAACACTACAGAACAGCAGCTGACATGTGCGAAAGGCTCTCTCAAATGAGACAATGTCAACATTAATACAATAAAATACAAAGGCATCCAAATTAAATACCATACATAAGATACAAAAAGTACAGATAGTTACAATATTTACTAAAGCTGATTTTTTGGGACTTGCAAAAGGTAAATGTCTCCAACAGTCTGGGCTCAACTAGATGGTCTGTCAGTGTGTTAGAGTACACCACCTAGTCAACACAGCACTTGATAATGGAAGTGTCAAAGGACCCCAGTCATGATAGCTGCCCTCAAACCCCCCCCACCTGGGGCTACATTCAGCTCAATATAGTCTGTGGCATATACTTAACCCAGTGAATAGCATTACAGCCCTGTGATATTCTCCTGTAGAACGTCCTGATACAATTTTGAATTCATTGATCCCTCAATGATTGCAAGCCATCCAGGCCCTGAGGCATGATGCTCCCTCCACCATGCTGCACAGTTGGGATGAGGTTTTGCTGTTGGTATGCAGCATTTTCTCCTCCAAACAGCGTTGTTCCCTTTCACCAAAAGGTTACATTTTTTGTCTCATCTGACAAGAGAACGTTGTTCCAGTAGCCAGGAGGTGACAGCCTCCACAACTCTTCTCCAGAGGTCCTCTGAAAGTTATTTTGACCAGGACAGATTCCACTTCAACAGAATTCTTGTTTTGGAGAGCAGGTTTTTTGGTTTTGCAAACCTTGTGGGGGTTTTATATGGCAGGTCACCTCTAACCCACATTCATCTCATTGATTGGATCACCTGACGTCAATTACCCCCTTTCATAGAAGTCATTATCCTAGAGGTTCACATACACTATATGGCCAAAAGGCAGTGGACACCTGACCATCACACCTATATGAGCTTGCTGGACATCCCATTCTAAAACCATGGGCATTAATATGGAGTTGGACCCCCCGCCACTCTTCTGGGAAGGCTTTCCACAAGCTTTTGGAGTGTGTCTGTGGGAATTTGTGCCCATTCAGCCAAAAGAGCATCTGTGAGGTCAGGCAGTGACGTTGGACGAGAAGGCTTGGCTCGCAATCGGCGTTCTAATTCCTCCCAAAAGTATTCAATGGGGTCAGGGCTCTGTGCAGGCCAATCGAGTTCCTCCACACTAAACTCGTCTAACCATGACTTTATGGACCTCAAAGCTGGAAGCGCCCATTGACTAAAATGTCTTGGTATCCTGTAGCATTAAGATTACCCTTCACTGGAACTAAGGTGCCAAGCCCAAACCATGAAAAACAGGGTGGCTGAAACACCTGAACTCAATAATTAGTCCACTGACTATGCTGCTCATGATAGCTCCTTACTGAGTTGAATTAGTATGGAGCTTTGTCTATGTCCATTAAAACTTGATAGAAGCAGCAGTTGGCGTAAGTGGTCTTGAATAGTCACTGAATGAAACCCCTACAACCCACTTGTCTCTCTGCAGGGGTCACGTTAAAATTGTATTTCACTGTGAGAACTGGCTCATGCTCCGCCATTGTAAAAGAGTTGATTGCTGTCCTGCCTCTTGATATGGGTCTACTACTGCCAGGGTTACTTCATAAATCTCCCTCATTCGGCTGCTTCTGCTCTTACGATTCTCTGTTCCCGTATTGATGGAAGCCATTGACCAGACACATTAATAAGAAGAAGTGCTTTAGACATGCTCCATAAAGTTACACTTCACGGCCGTTAAGGGACATGGGAGCAAATGATTTGCCATCTTTTTGAATTGTTTTAAAGAGAAAGAGAGAAAGAGATAATAATAATAAAAGAAAAACGAACAATTTGGAAGCGTCCTGAACTGGCAAATGGATATTTGAATTTTGGTTTTGAGATAAAAATATCACACAACAATTCATCATTCATCATGATTGGGCTCAGTGCTGGCTGCTGGCTGCCGGCTGATAATTTGCCATCTGTACGTTAGCATAGCCTGCTTCTGCTAGTAGTGGGACATTTGTTGCGTAAACTATGTGGATCTAGTGATCTTTGTGCATCAGCAACCTCAATGGAGAATTTTATTCTTAATGTAGACTATCAATGTGTGAATAGAGCACACACACATATAGCTCTCTCCAATGAATATGGTGGTTTGTCTACATCTATTTCCCTCCATCTCTCGGTTTTCCCTTGCACGTGTGTGTGAGTGTCTGTGAGACCTGGAGGCATGGGTGTAAATGTGGTGGTGCTGTGTATTTATCTGTGTGTGTGTGTGTGTGCATCTGTGCGTGCCTCTCTCAGGAGGAGCCGTCCCATCCGTCTTCTCTGCTCAGTAATGGGGGCTCAGGGTGGCTTACGCTCGGCCCCCTGATCCGTCCTCATTTGGTTGGCATTTCGTTACGGGCCAGACACTCTTCCTCTGACACGGAAAACTCAGACTACGCCGCCCCCCGCCTCGCCTCCCGCTCCCCACCACCACCACCACCATCCTTGACACCTTTTCTCTTTTCCTCTTATTCTCTCTCTCAGTTTGTCTGACAAACACACACACATACATACATACACACACACACACAGGCATGCTTTCTCTTCCCTCGTCTGCATCTCAGCTTTCACACCACTCCCACAGGATGAGAGCAAAATGAGGACAAATTGATATGAAACCCAAGGAAGGAAGCCAGGGGGGTGAAAAAAAGGTAGCGGTGCCTGCGACATGACTGTAAGCATAAATTCCGTGATATACTGCTGTGGCGTTCGCTCTGTAAGTGCGTCCATTCCTCATCATGATGCCCATAACGGTCACACAGGAAGAACTTCTGTAGGACAACTCGATACCACGCCGGCATTAGACGCAGCTGCTCATGCTTTCCGATCCTGCATTCATCATCGATATGTACTCCCAATAAAATGATCGTAGCAATTTCATTTCAGCTCATTTCCATAGCAGTTAAAAGTGAACGGCGCGCGGTGCTGTGTTATGTGGTCATTATATCATGCTGAGGCAGGGTTTGCTCTCCCAAGCTGTGTGGATTTTAATAGGGGTACGCAAAACAAACAAAGGCGAGCGGAGTCAACCTCAGAGGGGGGATTCGCCTCTTGGCCAAGGGTCAGGGTAAACGCAGACAGACAGCGCACTGCGATGCATCTCCCGCGGCTTAAAAACAGGAGCCAACAGCGAGCCGGGACGAAACCTCATCTTGGCTTAAGGCAATTCCCCTTCAGAGTGGTTCTCCAGCCCTGAGCTGCCTGGCCCAAAACAAAGCCAGTCAATCTAATCATGAGAAAAAGGGAGAGAGAGAGAGAGAGAGTGAGGGAGAGGGCTAGAAAGAGAGACAGGGAGGGAGGTTGAGAGAGATGCATGTATGTGTGTGTGTGTGTGTGTGTGTGAGAGAGGCAATGCCTGTGTGTGAGAGGACTTTGCAACATCAATCCTATGAACTCGGAGGACCTTGGCTGGCTCTCAGAGGTGTTTATGTGTCTAAAACCCAGAATCATTCTGTCCGCCGCCCTCAGTCTCTGAGAGAAAAACTGTGAGGGATGTTACCGCCTGCTTCTTTTCATCCCAGTATTAAACCTCCCTTCTCTTTCAGCATAGCAGTATGGGCACACTCACTTTTGCATGTGCACACACTCTTTGATACATTGCACATTAAAACACACTGTTAAACTCACAGGCACATGTGCACACACACGTGCATGCAAATGTGTGCACACTTTTTCTCTCACAGTGCACGGACATAAAGCTCCATTGTGTTAGCATGTGAGTTGGGTGCTGTAGTCTAGCCTGCATGCATGGCTTCTGCAAGCTGCTGGATAGCCCTACTGCTGAGCGCTGCAAGTACAGTACATCTCAATTTGCTCAGGGAGGGATCAAATTCTACCTGCCTTGCAAATCTTACCGAGCAGCAGGCGAACCACACTATGAATAAATGGAGAACTGTAGACAATATAATAGAGTAGTGTTTGAACAACTGGCCTCGGTATCTGTATCTATAAACTGTATCTGAGGAGTGTCTGGCCCAGAGCCACGTATCTAGACGAGGAATAAATCAATGTGTTTCTAGACAATTACAGGCTGGACATCATACAGTAATACAGTATTGTTTATCAACCTTGTTGCACATCTACTTGTCGTTTAAAGTAGTTGTAGTTTCATCAAAAATGCACAAAATGCATTTTAACTGTGAAGACGGAAAATCAAAACTATCGCTGCCTGGTCCTCCAAGATGACAGTTCATAGTCTAAACTCATGGAAACCTTATTAACCATCACAATGAGCTGATGACTGGATGTTATTAATCTTTCATTCAGAGCGGTTTGACCTGAGACAGAAAGTCCTTAAAGGTTTGGAGAAGGTTGAAGAGCGGAGGTTGAGATAGGACAACCTCTATCCTAATTACCTTCATTAGTCATTCTTCCCCCCCCAACGTATCTGATCCTCTTCTGGAAATGAAAAACTTTATCGCTAATAACAGATATGACATTGCTGAGGAGGAGTTTCCGCTTGCATATGAGGCAGAATTTCTTGGTGATGTTTAATTGTGGTTTTCTTCAAGGTGGCTTCAGGTTGAAGTCAGCACCATTTGGTTGCTGAAAGGAAAGGGCGTGTTGACAAACTAGCATCCATGTTAGGAGGGTTGAGGATCGATCAACACTCATTTATGAAGGTAAACAGCTCAGATTGTGACCTTTGCATTCATCCGTCCAGTTTAGTGCCAAATTGGTTCTCGTATTACACACCAACGGAGCCAGAATGGGAACATTACTCACCGCTGGAGATGTATGATCAGCACAAGGTTGAATATTTATCAGAGTTTGGGGCGAGAATGCTAATATCGAGTGTTGAAACCTACACCATCACAGATAAACTGAGCTTTGGTGCTCGGTGTTTGAAGTAGACTTTGCAGAAGATGGTTACCTTGCCGGTTTGTTTTTTTGCGTTGTTTGGCGTAGCCCCCTTAGCCTACTTCCTGAGACACCTTGGTGGAGATCAATACAAGACTCATTAGCAGAGGACGGATTAATGGGGTGCCGAAAGGAGGAAGAGTAGCTTTAATCCTGAACAGTAAAGTCTGATCCTAATTGTTAGTTGTAGAAGAAGGTGGAGTGGGATGTGTTCCTGGTTGTTTTTGAAACAAGACACAACTTAACAGGTAGTAGCCACCATGTCAAGGACCTTTTAGATTACTGTTAGATTCCAGTACATTAATTTCACTGGGATTGCAATGTTATGAGAATATGAGAGAGAAGGCGGGGCTTGTGCAATAAACAATCCAATGCTCAACTTAAGGCTTCATTTCAATCAAAGTGGAAACTGCACTCCTATCTCTGTGATATTAGTCTTTCATTTTGCTGTGCCATGCTTGCAATCAAGAGCACAGTAGATGAGTTTTCTAATGACCAAATGAGTGTTTTTCTATGATGTTTCACTCTCAATTATAGGAGCCATTAATACCAGAGTTTTAGTCATACAAACAAAATGATTGCTTTCCTGGACCCTGTAATGACCGTGGAGTAAAACAGGTGCCCAGTCATTACACTTCCTCACTCTCCATTGTTCTCTAGTTAAAGGTAATCAATTTTCTTATGAGCACGAATCCCTTTAGTGTTTTACTGCCTATGCTGAGTGCTTTCATTAATCAAACAGACAAACCATACCTTGGAGGGATGATCAGTCCTCTGTTGTACACGCTGGAAATGCCTGTAAAACAAAAAAAGTTACTCCATAATGTTTAAAAATGAAAGGTGTTACTGAAATAGAATAGGGCATAATAAGAGTTATTCTCCCTGTCGCCGGTACCCATCTCTCCTCCAGCCTCTCTTCTATCTCTCTTTCTCTGTATTGTTTCTCTCGTCTCCTCCCTTCCTGTGGCTTGTGAAGGGGTTCATTCGTCATCCAGCAGGTGATGAGTGTGATGTATTCGACCCTGACCTCTAATCTGTCACTAATGAGATACCAGCTAGGCTGCTGCATGTTCACACAACCAAGAGCCAGACCTGGGTCAGACATCTTTTATGGTTTCTTTAAGCCTACACATGGGACAATCTAGTGAGTGGCAAACAGTTTAGAAAGTCACTGTAAAGTATATAAAAGCAATGTTATTAAGTCTATTTGTGATAAACTACTTACCTGACACTATGTGAATTGTCATTGCAGTACACTCCAGCCATCTGGTACTCTACAATCACACCAGCCACTGTACACAGCGTCATTACACCAAGGCAATATGGAAGAGTATACTTAACTTAATTCAAATGTTAATGCAAAGTGGAAAATGAAAATGCTATTGCGGGATTGCATTTTCATTTTCCACTTTTGCATTTTTCATTATTTCATTATTTGAGTCAATATGAAAATTTAAAAGCAATAATTTGATTTTGCATTTGAATTTTCATGTACTATTATACACATTCGCTGACAATGTTAAAAATGTTAATGAAAAAGCCATTTGACTTTTCATTTTCAAAGTCATGACCCGCTTCTGGTTAGCAAAATTTGAAAATTCAAATGCAATCAAATCATTACAACCTATCATGTCATATATTTGTGTAACATTTAAGTCATGATTTAAACTCAATAAGCCCATACATTTACATTTTCATGCTCTTACCTTGTGGAATTGAAAATGTTAATGAAAAAGCCTTTTGACGTTTTCAACGCCACGTCCCGCTTTGCGGTTAACAAAATTCAAACATCAATCAAATCAAATGTGAAAAGTGAGAAGCAGCGCCTCCCTTTGCCTTGTGTGTCTTTAAGAAGAAAAACTTTGGTGTCACATCTCAAGAGCCATCAGAATCAAATGATTTTGTCTGACATCTGGACACGAGTCATGCCTTTTGCTTAAATTCTTACCTAACCCGCGAGCAGCCGGTCTCATAGCTTTAGTCATACCCTCTGTGCTTGACAGGTCACAGCAAAAGCAATCAGCAGGATGACAGATGCTGCAGGGGAATGAGAAGAGAATAGCGCTGCCTTGGGGAAATAATAAAGCATCTTTTTTTTTAAGTGCGGGGACATTAGATACTGTGTTTGGAGTGAGGTTATATTGTAATGGAACCTGAACTTCAACTTGAACTGTCAAACAAGACGTTTCAGCAATTAATGAAGAATTGTCATAAAATAGTAAAGCCCTTATGTCTGCTGCTACCTTAACTAAACATAAGGAACCACCAGCCATCTATTACGCCAAGACTGTCATGGGAAGGTTTACAAGATGTCGCTTCCCACAGCCTTTCTAAATATGGGACAATCTGTAAAGTAAAGACAGTGAAGTAATTTGACAATAATTCATTTGACCCTCTAACTGATCCCAGTCATAGAGGGTTCAGGGAAAATGTCAAATGAAATAGCATATGTACAGTGGAGCTGTGTTACCCATGAATGTGATTGTTTACACCTCTAGGGTTGAAATCTAAACTGAAATAGGATAGATGTGCTTTTACCAAGGGTGATGTCATGAAAAACTCTTAATTTCTGTGTGCGTAGCTGCCTCTCTGATTTCCCCGAAATATTTGGCTTGCAGCACGCATAAAAACAGTGATTCAATTTCTGACTCAAACGGAAGCTCAGCTCTTTCTTAAAAATGACATATGTTATTCTTACTGCCTAAGACAGTCCATTAGTGTTTGTGAACACAAACAAAAATCTTTGGTACCGTACCAATGTTCAGCCTTGTGCTGCTCTATTAACAGTGAATGGAAGACTGACATTGTGGAGTTGGGAAGTTGGGAGTCTTGCTAACAGTTGTGGCATCTGACCCACTGAAATCCATCCTGTGTATCATGTACCTGTGTGTCATCTTTTTCATTGTTTCAATTTTTACTCTCTGTGGACTTGCACATCAACGTGACATCACAGATTAAGGAGCAGGACAAACTTGTCTCCCTGGCCAAGGGGAGGTAGTGTTGAATGTTCTCTAATACAGACTGAAGTGTCCTGGGGCAAGGGAATAACATGTTTCAAAGCTGAACTTCAATGGTATCCCCTCTTCAAAAAGCAAGTGATATCAAGGGAGGAGTTAGTTAGGCTTGGATGACACCTGGTAATACCACATGACATCACCTTTGCTCGGTTCAAATAAACAGACTGATGTGTGTAATATGCCATTTTCTCCCACTGGCTATAAGGGGGATTTAGTTACAGCTGGTTGCTATAAGCAGACACCACTTGTGCGTTTTTCTCTTTGTTTAGACACGAGCCAGCAGGGCCACAGTAAGTATTCCCAGACCGTGGGACAAGACTTGACATTATGGGCTTGTACTGTTGACTTGGGAAAGTAAACCCCAAAATTGAACATTTTGCATGGGTCTCTTTGGGCTCAGAGCCTGGAACTGTTATCCCTGTTTGCTCCACCTGACGGTGGCCTTGGCAGGATGAAGAGGCTTACAGACATAGAGGCATCATGGTACAGAGAGAGTGCCACTTAAAGTGCCATGTAGTCTCACCCCATGTTAGGTTGGTTAATAGTAATCTAGGGTATTAAATACACTTTTTGGTTCAAAATGTCATGATTTTATTACCAAGGATTATGATTTTGATGTTATTGTATTACCATGACAATTTAAACACACAATCCTCAATGCAATCCCTTAATTTTCTGTGGATTTTGTTTACAGTTTTTTTAATCTTTCATTTAACATTGTTATTCTTACAGCTACATTCACACCTGGAGCTGCCCAGCGCAACCACCGTCTTTAAGTGCTGTCAAGCTCCACTGGAGCAGATGGGGGCTGTGCCTTGCTGTAGGGCACCACAACAGCAGTTACTTGGATAGCAAAAAAAATTAACTTACGCCGCCTGAGAGTTTTTGATTCTGAAATTGATATCTTTATTGAAAAACTGATGTGTATGCATGGCAGCTAATCATGAGTTTTGGCGTGGTATGATGTTGCCTGTAGTTTCACCCTTGTTGGGATGTAAGCATATGGAAACTTCACCATGGAGAACAGATTCTGCTCTTTCCACACCTTGGTTAGTTCAATCTGGTTTGCCAACAGTTTTTTCCTTTTTCTTGGCATGAAATGAACCTTTCTGCTAGACACACCTCATACGTTCCCATCCAGTGAATTCCAACAGTAGTTTGAGGATAGATAGAGCAGGGCACTGAGTTGCACAGACAACATAACATCATTTCTCAGACGTGATGTATTGTTCTATCAGAACGAGGGGCACTGTAGCTCTATTAGTGCTGCTATTTGGCCTGGCTTGGGCAGGGGAAAAGAGTAGGGAGTACAAGGGGAATATCATTGGTTGTTGCGAATGTAAAGGATAGATGACCCATAAACACTTATCAGACTGGACAGGCGCCACCCCTGAAATGAGCTGAAGGAGCTGAGAGACATTGTGGTGGAACAGAGGGTGGAGCTGAGGAACATGGAGACCAGACTGAGAGGTTCTGACTGCTGAACTGATCACACGGAGGAGAAGATGGAAGAGCAGAGCTAGGAAACACCAAGAACAAGGTGACAGAGCTGGACAAGGAGAATGCAGGTAGTGAGCAAAATATGTTTATCTTCAATTAAATTTCCCCCCAATGGTCAATGAGGATTTTTCCCAGTTCTCGAAGGAATGCAACAGCTAAAGGTGAAAAAAAGAGAATTCACATGTTAATCCTTTGATCTTGGATAGTTGAGATGTGATGAATTATTATCAAGAAGAGATGAAGGGAGCTAACACTTTCTCAAAGGAAAAAAGACTAAAACCCTTAAAACAACAGCCATTACTGATGTAGCTAGCATTTCTGCTATTACTATTACTGTTGCTATCACTGTCGCTGCTCGCTCCACCTGCACTTACAACCCACAGCTGAATGCAACATGTTTACATCCCTTCTCTCGGGGTGGTTGGATCCTGGGAAATGTAAGAAATTACTATCGGAAGTAAAAATAGACCAGGCAGATGGAGGGAAAAGTGGGCACAACAAAAGGGTAAATTACAGCACTTATCACAAAATAACTCCTAGAATGCATTGGACACCGCAGATTGATGATATATAACAGTGTAAAAGTGTCCAAGGGTGTTTTTTTCTTTTGAGGATGCCATCAAGCAACCAACTGGAGCTGCTCCACTGACAGTGAATAGGAGACTGACTTTTTTTTTAGACACATTGCTGTGGGCAAATAGTGCCCACAGCAATTTCACAGAGATATGGGCTCATTTCCTCGTTCATAACTGTCAGTGCTGCAATGAAATACAACTCATTTGGATGTAAAAGCTCAAACAAAAATTCTCCACAAAGTCAGTCTCCAATTCATTGCCAGTTTATCAGCTTTGTGTTTTGCCTCAGTTTCATCACAGATTAGAAGCTCGGCTAGGAGGTTTCTTTCTTCATGGTTTCCATCATTGTTCATTTTTTCAAATATTGATTAAAGTATCTGATTTTCAGGACTATCATAAATGAATTTTGCTTTGGGCTTTGCTTTGGATTTTCACATATTATGAGATTGCTTGCAGCACAATGACGATCTTCAGGTTTGGTTGATCTGTGGTTTGATTTGGTGAGTGCATACTGTCAGGTTTGGGGCAGAGAGTGGCAGCCAGTGAGAAGGATTTTGAATTAACCAAACTTAAAAATGAAATGGTTTCAAAATTTGATGAGATGAGAGGTGGATGAGAGGTGAGGCATTTGGTTTACAGGTAAAGGTTTTAGGAGGTATTATTTGAAAGGTTCTTTGGCCTAAGAGAAGCCTGTGAACAAAATGAAATTGGTATGTGCGGCGTGATTTTGTGTTAATTAGCATCAGTAAATGTATTACTCATAATGCTGAATCAATGGATGTCAAAGGGAAAACTGTGGGTGTTTCAAATTTCTAAACCAAATCAGACCCAACGAAGAGAAATGGAACAGATATGCATGAATTTGGTAATATAATTCCTCTTTTTAATTGAAGAGATAATATCACAGACATTATTATTATTGTTATTATTATAATTATTATAATTATTATAATTATTATAATTATAATTATTATTATTATTATAACAGGCTGAACTGCTCCATTGAATGTAAAATAAAAGCTTTTTCTTCTTTCTCTCAGAGCAAGCAACCAAATTGTTTGATATGGACTTGGAAATAGCAGCCAGTGAGAAAGAAGCAAGAAGAGCAGAGGAGGGAAGTGACGGCTCTAAGAGTGGACCTGAACAGCACCATAACTGAAGTGCAGCTCCAGGACAATAACACAGAGGAACTGGAGAAAGAGATTGCAGGAAGTACACTGGAAGAACCATGGGATGGAAGTTCAAATATGTTCACAGCTGTCATGGTGGCGAAAGGTGGTTTTATACTTTTTCAGCATAGGATAAATAAAGCAGCGCCCTCATACACACTTACACAGTTGCACTCCTGAGGCCATAGCCATCTTAGGCGTCTTGCTAAAGGGGACTTCACATGAGTGAGTGAAAGCTTTTTCTCGTTCCCTTCTGCTCATATTTTCCAGCTGCTCTGGGAATTTGAATCAGCAACGTTCAGGTCAAAAGCTGGCTTGTCTCACATTCAGGTAACATCCGCCAGATAAGTTCAATTTTAATTTAATTCTCTTTAACTGAAAATTAGGCTTCACATCATGTGGCTTGACTGGATGTAATGAATGAAAGATTATCAGTCATTTAATCATTGTTAAAATATTCACAGACAAAGTGGCTTCCTCTGTTGGCTGGAGCGATTCTGTGGGACCCTTCAACACAGAAATCCAACTCTTCACCAACATCAGCAATGCTTACATCCAACATGAGGTACGGTGCACCTGATAAACTCATGCATGCACACTTACAAGTTCACATTACTTAACAGTGACAGTGCTTGGTATATGAATCCCTTTCATGTGTCCCTCTCTCACTGAGGTAAATTCATCACACCAGTCAGAGGAGCGCAGAAAATAATGTCTAATTGGGAACATGAGGGCCATTTGTACCTGCCAAATGCACCGACTCTTACATTAGATAAGGGGGTTTGGTGTACATGTGGCTTTTACAGGCTTTTTGATGATAGCAATAATCACAATACTTTCAGTTTCCTACTCTATTCTTCACATAGTGAAGAAAGTGGTTTCCCACTGAAAGTGGTTTCCTACTCTCCTCTAGGGATGTGAACAAAGGAACAACCTGCCTTTATGGACACTTATTTTGACACTTATTTACTTGTGCTGTGCTACCTGCTCACTGAAGTAAAAATGAATTAAAACAGAATCAGTTGACTAATGTAAATGGTGGTAAATGGTAAATGGTGTCTCCTTAAGCAGTTCAAATGTGTGTAATCAAAATAAAAAAATAAAAAAATTGTTTGTTTCCTTCTGTTTCAAAAAAATGAAATGAGTCCAGATCTGAAGTAAATCAAATGCAGTTTATTCTTATCTGCTGTGTCATCCAGAGGTGAAAAACCTTCCTGTATACCTGACCTAAGATGTGTGATAATATTTAGGGCTGTGTAATGAGATTACAGTAATATGATTACAAATATTGGTATAGTACTTTGTATTGTATTCAGGTAGTTTGTTACTGATAAGTTCATTTTTAAGTCACTGAAAAACGTGTTACTTGTTACTTTATTACTTGTTGGTTCGTTCATGTTTGAACAGAAAAGGGCATTTTGATTTTGCCAAACATTTCACATAAATGAACGGTTCATTTTAGCAACATTCAAATGACAAATGAATTCAAAATGACTATGAATTTATGAATTACTGAAAGCAATCAGATGACATCAGTTGTCATAATGTCATGGATTACCTGCTAATAACCAATAATTGGCATTGCGATTGCATTTTGAAAGACACCTTCCCAGCACTGAGAGATTTATGAGTCCAAGGAGCAGATTATAGGATAAACACCACGGCAGACATCAACAGCCCTTGTGAGTTAGGCTAGCAGTGACAGAACCCCTCTGTTTTGAAACAAGTCTCCCCCTGCACAGACACTGAGGAAGAGGACCAGTGCCAGAGCAGCTGGCCATGATGAGGAGAATCAGGGCTTGTGGGGAAACTGGCAGGGAAAGATGGAGGAGACATAGTGGGTAATTGGAACACAGCGATATCCGCCATCCTGGCTCGTTACCTAAATAACGGCTTTGATTGAGGTGAATAGGCCCATAAAGGGTTGTGCTGGAGCTGATAACCTTCAATGGAGCTTGGCTGGTGTTGCGAGGCTCTTGGCATCCATGAGGGCCCTTGGCTTCCTGCAGCTGAGATCTGGATTGGCGGATGGGCACCTGGGATTCCAGATGTCTTGGGGTGGAATCTATGGTGGCATCTCTCAACTGGCATTAGTGCCTATGGGGACATTCATCCTTCAGTCTGGCATGAAGGAACTCACAGAGCCGTGCCAGCTTCCTATCTACCCACACATATCGGTCTTAGCTAGAGCTGCTGGAAGATGTGACTCCCGTCTGTCTGGGATGGGAGCTGGAGCAAGACGAGAGAGGGTTTCTATGGGGAACAGAGGAAACTGGACTCCTGTCCTATCGGAAAACTTGGAAAGCTAGACTGGCAACAGATGCCAATGTAGTGAGAAGGATTCAAAGAGGGTATGATCCTGATCAGTGGCAAAACAATAATTTTCCTGGATGAAAAATATTCTTTTCTCTAAGCGTGACAACAAGGGTGTAATGGAGATTAGAGCTGCTTTGAAGAATCGCTCTCTCATCTGTTTGCTTTGAATACACAGCAATGTGTATGTTCAAAGGTATGCGCAGGGGGAAGGTTTTATAGTCTGCTGGTCGGTCTTTTGAAGTGCACTAACAACCTTTTCAGGCTCACAGTAACAACAAATAAAGTGGTGGATCCGCACGGCGATCAGGTGAATACAGATACAGAGTCTGTGTACGGTGCACATCACTGGTCCTACTAAAAGAAGAGTGTGTATGTGTGTGTGTACATTTATATATATATATATAAATACCTGTACCAACTCTAACCTCTGCTTGAGGGTTCCATGATAGGCATCGGTAATCACTGTTTTCCCCGCCGCAAAAGACCATAACATTTCATGACGCCTCACAAATAGCCTTCAGTCTTCCCTGGGGTTGTTTTGGTCAACATCGGCTTCCATCATTGTTTCAAATTTATAGAAAAAAATGAAAAAAATGCAACAGCATACATTTATCTCTGGTGGCCCACTGTGCTCACTGCATGGGGTCGCGTCCAAACTCAGACTCTGCTCTCTTGTGATCTCTTAGTTTCCATTCTCGCCACAATAACAAAACTTAATACTTGATGTGGACTCGCGATGAAAAAAACCCAAAAAAAGCCAAAAACGAAATAACAGAGCAGGATAAAAAGGATAAAAAGGTTGTATAGTTAGTTGTGTTGATATGACAGTGCTGACAGGGTGGTGGATCTGCTCAGGGAAGTGTTGAAAGGCCAGTCTAAAGCACAGTGATCCGTGTGAATGAGAGAAAATCTGGTCTCGAGGGAAAAGGAGGTGTTTAATGGGGTGTTCATGCTCTGTTACCTGCCTGACAGGAACAATCTCACTCACTCACCTTGTTTGTCACTGAGGGGCCTCTGTATACAGGCTGCTAATTAACAGAGCACCTCACTGTTCGATGAATGCAATGGTTACATCCACGGTTGCACAGCTCATATATTACGGTCATATTTGGAATAAGCTGGCATATGCATTTTCACATCCAATGCACACACACACACACACACACACACACACACAGTTCCCCCCTCTCTGCCATACAGCCTAGTGTTATACAATTTCACAAAATGAGCACGATGTCTTAAAATGAAAATGCATGTAAAGTGAAATATATTTCTTTCCAGTGCATTCTCCTAAAAGTGAGAACCTGTAGCAGCTCTGAGGATGGATGCTAAGTTCATTTTAATGACACACAGGCTTGTTCAGTGGATTGGTAAAATAGCCATAAAACTTTAAATGGTAGAAGATATCTCTTCTCGTGAGACTTGTTTTGTTTATAAAGGAATTGAGCAAATGTAGCCAGACAGATGATTTTTTGTGCTTTTTATTCGATGGACTTCACTAATGATGAAGGTTGAGATTTAGTTTTCAGAAGTTCTGAATGTACAGGCCATAGAATAAAAACAAATACCAACATCACTAAAAGGTCTATCTTCATACTTGATAATGCTTGTCACGTTACTTGACATACTGTATGCTAAAGCGTTAGCATGTGCACCAGACGGAGCTATCTACCAGACTCAGAGTTGATTTTGGTGTCGATCCACTCGTCAGATATTGGGCAAGGTGACCAATGGGCCAAAAAGGTCGGCATAGTCCTTTAACTCTTAATCCAGTGGCCAACAGGAAGAAAGTTGTCGGAAAAACTGTGTTCAACTCAACTCACACTATGCCTCGCATCCCATGATGTGCTCACTCACTCTCACACACACACGGCCTGGTCTTGTGACCTTTAGCTGGGACCTTTACCAATCCCTAAATGCCACTCTGGGAAAGTAATTCATTGTCTTCAGCCCCATTGTCAATGTGGAAT
This sequence comes from Hoplostethus atlanticus, assembly GCA_034670405.1. Taxonomy (NCBI): domain Eukaryota; kingdom Metazoa; phylum Chordata; class Actinopteri; order Trachichthyiformes; family Trachichthyidae; genus Hoplostethus; species Hoplostethus atlanticus. The sequence continues at coordinate 5,420,094 of JAXDDX010000012.1, forward strand.
GTCACATGTGTCTGCACTAAGTACTTCATAGATCATGCTGCTGGCAAGTTCATGGGATGATGGAAAGCTTTGACAGTATTCTATTGGCTACGGATGTGTGTGTGTGTGTGTGTGTGTGTCTGTATTTAGGAAACATACAAGTGTCAAGTAATCATCTATCAAGGTTCGGTGGGGTCAGTGTGGTACGCAACATGCACTTAGCAGTCTGAAAATGCATTTTGAGGAGAGGCAACATTAGGAGAAAAATGTTCAGCCACTCTTGCACCAACTACACTGCACACACACACACACACACACACACACACACACACACACACACGCACATATAAACTAACTCTCCCTTAGCCCCCCGTACACATACACCCACGTATGAACCCCCTCCTCTCTAAAAACTGCAACTGTGTGTCTATTGCTGCGTTGCATTCTCAGGTAGGAGTGAAGTCAAGGTAAAGAGAGATTGATTCTCCTGAGCCAGACAGAGCGGGGCTGCGGATTGGGCTGGATCAGCACTCCCTCCCCCCACCAAACAGCGGGGTGATTAATAACACCCCCTCCATTACCCTCTGCACACAGATGGGACGTCAGGTTGAAGGTTGATGGAGAACAACACGGTGTGCGGTGCTACGTCACGTCATACAGATTAGAGTTTGGACCTCAGACAGCGCCCCCTCCACCCTCACCTGCTGTCCTGTACTATTTGTATCCTTCAGGTTGCATCCTCCGCTGCTGCCGATGCCGTTTGTCACCGCCGAGCCCTGTTGAAGACCTCTTTAAAAAAAGGGTGGCGGGAGTATTTCATTGTGCTGGTGTGTGTTGATAGTGCTGTGGTTTTTCAGTGTTTTTACTCTAGGAACACGATAGGCTCCATAGTCAAAACAAAACACTGCTCAGCTGCTCAGCATGAACGAAACCAAGAGGCAACGTCTATTAAAATACTGAATGTGTCTTTTCACTGTCCAATTAAAACAGTTTGAAGTTGATGCCATCGTCATTCATTCCAGTCAGACAGAAAATAGACTTCATGAATCAAAGACGTCAAACATATACGAATGAAAGACTCAATCTCAATCTGTGTATAACTCAGTCTCTGACAAGCCTGTTGTATATGAAGCGTTTTAATTTATGCACAATGACACAAGCAAACATGTAAAAAAAAGAGTTAGTTACAACTGAACCATTGGATAACCTAATATCTGGTTATGAATGTACACTTTGAACAGAAATATCTCAGCTTGATGAATGAAACTCGTCTTATAGTATGTGAGTGGCGCGCCGGGTTGGGGTTCAGGAGAATAGCATTCGCTTCACTCCGTCTGTACAATAAATGCCATCACAATCCTGTCCTCGCAAATACTTATTCAATTCAGAAGCCAAAAGCAATAACGAACACTATCAAAATTCAAATTTTTTTTTTACAAAAAATATAAAAAGTACGGTGACAAAGACTGAAGTTGATGCAGGCCATTATGAAGATTCCACTTTTTTTTCTGAACGCACGTAAACCATTTCTTCTTTTCAAAAGAAAACTTTTTTTTTTTGTTCTTTAAACACTTGAGACATTGAGTAAATGTATTTAGAAAAAAAACTACAGAGACATTGGGCTCAAACTGAACTTACTGTACAAGAACATAAAAGCAAAAAAGGTTTTACACTGATAGTTCAACCACTGCTAGCTGCTAGACCCCGCAAGAGCCCGTAACGGAGAAAAAAAACATGAACCATCCTGATTACAGACTTCAAATATCTACAGTACATCCTGATTCTAGGACTGTGGGTGGGTGTTGACCCATCAGGAGAAGCCTGTAGTGGTAGTTGGTAAAAGTCATCAGGATGTCACTACAGCCTCTCTTTATGTGACAAAACTGGTCCTGGACCGAAGACCAGCAAACACTGCTTGCAAGTCCCCGAACCGTGGAATGCGATCAACCATGCAAAACAAACAGAACGACAGAGGAAACACGTCAGATGAAGTCATGCAAAGCAGTTTTGTGGTTATGTCCCTCACTGCCAACACAGGTCTGTTTTTAGAGGCATCACAGGAAAGATAAAAGGGATCATTTCCCACAATCTCTTCGAGTCCGCTCTTTCTCATTTTTTCCTCTTTTCGTCCACATTGGGAAAACAAAAATCCAGTTGTCCGTTTCTTTGCGAGAGTCAAGCCAAGTCAAGGAATTTGACTTTTTTGCCCCAAAAGTTGAGCTTTCCAAGTGTACCCCAAGGCACATGAGAGAAAGTGGGCATTTCACATCTCTGTTGGCAACACTGTCTGTATTTTGATTACATACCAGCTGCCTCAGAGTGGGACCGTCCCACGCATGGTGTCACAAATCTCATTACAAAGCACAGAGAAAAAAAGACATTGTCAAAAAAGGTGATAGGGTTGGTGTCCCCGCTATGGTATGGAGGTCTGAATTGCCAAATCGAGGGTTAATAGTCATCGTAGGTGTTGAGGTCGGTGAAGTATGCATTGGTATAGGTCTTCCCGGCAAGCTGTGGGTTGAAGTACTTATTTCTTTCCTCCAGAATCAGGTTGTTCTTATTGAAGGCCTGTGAATAGAAGAAATAGATGGAGGGGAGAAAGTGAGAAGAGTCAGCGTGGACTTCTTTATTAGACATGGATCAAGTGATAATTCAGCGTAGATGGCAAGGTAAAGCAAAACCATCTAACAAAAAAAAAGCCTTTTGAGCTTATAGGAGAATAGCAACACAAATCAATGGGAGGCCGCTCAGTGAACGCAACATACATTTCACAGAGCAAGGTCAAAGCATTAGCAAACAGGCTGGAAAAATGATAAACCACTACAGGGCTAAATTATTTTGATGCGCATCCGTATGTCCACCTCTGTCATCTCTAATACCCAACATCAGCAGCTTTTATGGCCCTCAGATTGTTGGTCCTCGAGGACAAGCTAAACCATAAAAATCAATCAAGTGGGAGTCGTTTTGTCTGTTAAACAATAAGGAAGAGCCATGGGGGCATCTCTCTGTCCCTGCATGGCATGGTAAACATAGAACGAGCTTCTGATGCGGTGCTTGATACAACATCAGCAATTTGGCAAATGGATGTGTGCGCATATCCGGTCTTTGCAGTGTGTGCTGCGAGTCCCTTGGGGCGGTGTAATTCAACACTTGATGATACTGCATTTGCCGATGATGAATGTTTCCGACTGACACTGATAGGGAATGCGTGTGCTGGACAAAAACTCATACGTTTTGCTTCCACCCCATTATGTGATTTACACACAAAGGGAATTGTAATCAACACTCCGGCAGCCCAGAGACGGTTATGCATCTCCGCAGGTGGCCCCGTAGCTGCTTTTAAACAGCTGTGCTAAGATGGTTGTTAGCACCATCTACTTTGTCTTCTTTCCTTAAACCTCTTTAATTGGCTGAAGAGTGATTACAGAGTTTCTGGCGCAGTAAACAGAATCTGCTTTAACAATGGGGTGGCATTAGTGATAGAGAGGTAACAGAGGAGCATAATAAAACAGCATCACAATGAATTTCATTTCTCAGCGCCAACCCATTAAATCAAACCACCAAGACTGGTAAAAATAGAAGGACAAAACAGGGACGACAAACAAGAAATAAAACATGCAAATGGAAGCAGGTTGTTGAGAGAGGAAAATGAGGGAGGAATACACTGCCTTCTCACAAGCCTGGAGGGAGGGGAGGTCCTGCGGGATGGAGGGATGGAGGGATGAAGGGGGTCCGAGCAGAGAAAGAGAAACTAGAGTCTGTACTCCAACCTGCCACACACAGGAAGTGCCACAGCAAGTGGGAGGGGCGCGGTGGGGAAGAGGAAGAAGTGGTTGTGGGGTCAAGAGGTTGTTGGGGGGTCAAGTGGCTGGATGTTGTAGAGGTCAGAGGTCAGTGGTTAGTAGAAAATCTCCAGGCCACGCATGGACACCCCCATGTTAGTGGAGAGAGGCTGGTGCATGCCGTGGTCGTCCAAGGGCAAGAGTACCGACACATCTGGCTGCAAGGAGGAGAGGAATGGGCAACAGTCATCCTCAAAGGAGCCACAAAGGAACCCAAAGCCCATAATCTGCCATCTACGAAGGCTGAAAATGCAACTGTACATACAACTACAAACTTTTATGTTGCGCTGCTCAAAATGATCCAGTTGGCCAAGGAGACCAATATGGATAGTATCTTTCTCCTATGAAACTGACACATAGTAAAATAGCAATGATGGCTAATGTGTGACATCAGGATTTGAGCTAAAAATCCCGTCCTGAAATACGGCACCCGGTGTTCGTCTTTCCTCGTCATAAACCCTCAAAGGATGGATATTACGGAGCTGTTAAAATATTCAGTTTAACATTTCACTCGCTTAGCACAACGAGAAAAAATGTAACAGTGTTAATTTGTCATGCAGCTACTTTTGTATTTTCACTTTGCTAAACATGCACTGTCCATATTCCCATCTGACTCTATCTGCACCAGAAAACTGGATTATGCTCACCGGCTAGACTCTAATGGCATGACAGATGGACAGTCACCATATCTTTATTCTGCAATGAAACTACATTCGGAGAAGTTCGCCCTGAGAAAGGGCATTGGTTCTCACTCAGTGGCTTATCTGTTTTGAAATTTCTACTTTTATCCTGATTTTCACTCAATTTCTACATATCTGAAGTTGTATACAATAGTTGTATGAAAGCGCCCTGGTGCCCAACCATTTTAGAACAGGTGACTGAAAGAAAGCTTTGCCTTGTTATCCTACATCTAATAGCTAAATCAAGTTGAGTGCCACACCAATTTGAGTATGAGTACAAGTGTACAGCTTGGAAAAGCACTGATTTAGTACCTATAAATTCTGATATATACCCTATGCTTAGCACAGGCAATAGCTGCTTATCAAAGGGAAGGCCAATGACTGCCAGAGCTTAAAACTAGCCAGCTAGTGTTTGGAACCTGGTGTGCCAGGATATGTCCGTCTGTTTTCACAGACTTCCACAGTTTCTACAGTTTCATTTCACAACCAACACAAGAAATATTACTAGTGGTACTTGTAATGCCACAGCTTCCTCCCACAGTGTTTCTGAACCACTGACAGTATCTGGAGGCAAAAATAGGAATTGATAGAATATTCAACCATGTTGATAACACTAATTAAACCCCTCATATTTCACTGATAGACTGTCATATGACACAGTTTTCTATTGTACTAAGTTATTAATTATCAAGTATTAAAAATAGCCACATCCATCGCTTCTGGCGCTCAAAAGATGTCAGGGGTTGTTAAAGGATATTGCCAGCTGTTTATTTTTTGTGCCAATCATCTAGGTTGCCCTCCCCTTTACATTATTCCTGGTGGAATCTGCATACAGTCAACATAGTTGGAGATATCAGGACTTGATTTCCTTCCTTCAGAAGGAGGCTTTTGCTGGCATTCATTTTTGTACAGCATGAAAAACAACTTCCACAGATTTGAAAATTGCCCGAGCTAGAGGATTCATCACAGAAAACATGAAGCCTTAATTTGTCACAGTTACTGTTTTATCGATTTGTCATTGTCCCTGAGTTGAGCGTTTTCATATCAGTGCGAGCATTATGTTACACCCTGCTTACAGTCAATCACCTGACACCCACAGGAAAGAACCCCTTAAAAACATGCCGCCTTATAAACTTTATTATCACCTCCATTTCTTATTTATGGCGTCTTTGTTAGCCGAGACAGCGGTAAATTTCAAGCTAGGTGTGCCGCCGTAAAGTTTGTATTTTAAAAAATGATGATAAATGTTAAAAAAATCTAATTACATATGGCATGCATTGCACAATGATTAATGGAGATGTAAACTAGACGTAGACAGAAGTAAAAGGGCTATTACTCTAAATGACACCGGTATTCCCCTTTAAAGTGGATGAAACCCCTACTTTGGAGCTCTGTGGATCCCTGAAATAAACCCAGCTGGAGCCTGAAGTTGCTGTGGACAAACACTAATCACCAGCGCTCCCTGGCACTTTAAAAGCCCGCCCGGTAACAGCGGATAAGAGGCTTTTGTTTGTTCTATGGGGGTTGTTGGATCTCTGTCATTGGCTCTGGTTTGTCTTCCTGTCTGTAACCGAGATACAGTAATGATATAAAGAACCGGAGCGGGTGCTAAAGCTCGGCCCTCGTCGCCTGCCTACACACTGATTACTGATTACGCTAGTGTGTTATGAGAAAGCAGTGTATGGCCACTGACACAGAACAGAGCAGAGTCACAAGAGACTGAAGACACACAGTATAGGAGCACACGGAGAGAAGAAGTACACATGGGTATATACTACTACACACTAGAGAGTGTCAGTGCATGACAGGAGGTGGTGCTACAGTGAGAGCCATGCAGTAGTCTATTTAATCACAGCTGACACCGGAGGAAAAGGCAAACCGTTGCTCATAGACTGAGAGTGTGAAGAGTGTGACATCAACTGGTTAATGAAACGTTTAGAAGGAAACTGGGTTTGCTTTGCTTTGCTGTTTCCTTCAACGTGACCCCCGCAAACGGAAAAAAAAAACCAGCGTAAAAAAAAAAAAAACCCGGCCACAGACCTTGATGGCTTCCACGGAGTCGTATTTGTCCAGCTTGTTGATGTGGTTGGTGATGCTGGTGTTGAGCGGCGCGGCCGAGATGGGGTGGATGACGGTGGCGTCGTGGGACTGCTGCTGGTAGCGCTGGCAGTAGGAGTAGACCAGCAGGGTCACCAGGCAGCCCAGGATGGAGCTGCTCAGCCCCACGGCGATCATGTGGAAGAGGTTGAAATCTGGTGGGGGGGGCAGAGAGAGAGAGAGAGAGAGAGAGAGAGAGAGAGAGAGAGAGAGAGGGGTGGGATGTGATATGAAGCTCGGTTGGGGGTAATTCCTTGTCAATTCACACAACTGAAAATGCAGATTGAAGCTGCAATTCACACAGTAATGATGGAGCTTTTTGCTATAAACGCTTCCAATTTTGGACAACTGACGAAAATCTACTTCTTCAATGGAGTGAAATGAAAATGCACAGATGCCACCCCAGAAAGTGCATGTCAGTGTGAAGAGTTATTGTTATTGTTATTGTTATACAATAACTCTTCACACTGACATGCACTTTCTGGGATGGCATCTGTGCATTTTCATTTCACTCCATTGAATTGATTGAAAATAATGTTATTTCTCTCTTTCTCTCATTCTTATATTCTTATTCTCTCTCTCACCCCCCCCCCCACCCATCAACACACACACACACACACACACACACCTATTTCACACATGGTCAACCATAAACAACAGATGGACGCCGTTACTGAGGATGAACATCCCATGAGAATATTCCCCCTTTTTTCAAAGCTTTGGCGTTATACCTGCTTGACTCACCTACTGCACACATAGGTGCACACATATCAGATACACACACACACACACACACACACACACACACACACACACACTACATTACCTCCACAGTGCCTCTCCTCCTGACTGGAGCGTGCAATTGAGACTTCTGAGAAAAGAGAAGGAACACCGAAAGGCAGAACAGAATTAGCCAAGAAAAAAAAACACACACACATGCACCACCGCTGTTAGCATGACAAATTGTACCCTTGAAGGTGAATACGGGGATGAAAGCTGTACTCAATATGAAACAGATTATCATAAAAGTCGACGAGCTAATCACAACCGTGGCACCTGGAGTGGTTTATGAAAAGTATCAGCTCTCATTAAAGGAAATGAAGTACAAGACGTTGCTAATGAACCTTAATGGACTACTTTTCCCATTAAAGGGGATGGATGATAAGGTATAAAGGCAAACGGGTAATTCTATAAAGACTTGTAAAGGGTTTTCATGAGCACATTGTCTACTATTATGTTCCTACTAATTAATAGAGAAATGTTAAAAGTTTCTGTTTCAATCAAATGTTTACTCGTTGTAAGCCCCACCCCCCCCACCTATTTACCCGCTGACAATGAAATCTATACAAGGGATTTCACTGTGATAGACCGTTTTATGGTAGTTGCAGAGCATTTTGTGTTCCCGGTGATACAAAGTGAACAAAATGAACATCCTTTGTTAGAGTGAGAAGCTGCTCTAATGATCCCTGTGTAACACAGATCAATGCTCTTGGGTGTCTCATATTACTGGCTGTCGATATGGAGATGCTTGTCTGGGGAGATATCAATACTATTAGTGTGTGTGTGGGGTATGTGTGAGTGTGTGTGTGTGTGTGTGTGGGGTATCAATGAGATAGTTTTGGTTTTTAAGCCTTTCTGAACTGAGTGTCCTTTCAGTCTAACAAAAAAAGTATTTGTATGCTATTGTATTGGAGATATTGGTCACAGAAGTGTGTGAGTCAATGGGACTGAAAACCAATTCTCTGAAAAAACCCTTTCAAGTGCTTCTATAGAGCTAATAACCATTGTGTGAGGCCGTTTGGAAGCTGTGTGCTACATTTGATTGAAGTGTTTTTTTTAGCCCTGTTGACTTGTTGACTAATACAAACACATTTTTGCTTCTATCACCTGAAAAAGTGAAACCGCTGGTGTCAAGTGCTTTTTGGATAGGCTGACTTTTATACTGAAACAAATAGGGTGGCATGTTGGCGTAGTACCTGGGTTCAAGTTCATCTGCTGCACTGAAGAGTCCTTCAGCAAGACACTGAATCCCTACCATGTCCAGTGGTAGCTGACCCTGACCTCTGACCTTAGAGGATTTCCTTACAGTATCACATTATTATAGGCTTCTTAAAAACTTGAATTACTGCTTTGAGCATGTGGTGGGTGGTGTTGAAGACGTGTATGCGCTCAAACTTCTATCTGTCTAGACTAGACTGTGCCTGTGTGTGCACACGTGGATATTTGTGTGTGTGTGTGTGTGTGTGTGTGTGTGTATGATCACCTGGTATAAAGTTGGAGTCTGGAGGGCAGGGCCTGGTCTCGCTGCTGTTTCCTGAGCACTGGTTTCCAGTGGGAAAGAGGACATCGCAGTGACGCACACGCAACTGGGAACCAGCGGAGTCACAGTGGGACCACTCTGACCAGCTGGACCAACTCTCTGGAAACGGCAATGGGAGCATATCACACAACCTGTGCAGTGTGTGTGTGTGTGTGTGTGTGTAATGAGGCTATGTGTGTAAGTGAGCGTTCAAATGTTTACGTAGTCAAGCATGTGCACTTTAGTCATGCATGAGAGCCTCTGAGGAGAGAGAGAGAGTCGGAGAGAAAATAAGCAATGACCCTGTGATAGACTGGCGAGCAAGTCGGGGTCCTAAGCTGCTTATCACTAAGAGAGGTGTGTGTGTGTGTGTGTGTGTGTACCTGGACAGGGCTGTGTGTTGCACAGTGCCTCTTCAGTGTGCAGGCCCAGGCAGATGTCCCCTCCGTAGGCTGGCGGCGGGTTGTTGCAGGTCCTCGTCCTCATGTAATGTCCTCCGCCACACGTCACAGAGCACTTGGACCACGAAGACCAGCATGACCAGCTCCCGTCCACTAAACAGAGGAGTGGGACGGGAAAGTGCAACTGAGGACCTTGTTTCAATCTCATGCAGTTCCCTCTCTTTACGAAGTACATTCATTCTCAACCTGTGCGGGACAAGAGAGCCTAATTTTTCCTTTTACATTGTAACGCAGATTTGATGTCGAATGAGGCAAAATAACACAGTGTCTGACTCACGTGTAATGTAATGTTATGTTCATGGTCAAATGGTCTCAGAATAATTGCATGATAATATTTGGATGTATTATTTTGCCTCTGTATGGATGTATGACAACAGAGAATAGTCACTGAATTTCACGGTTTCTGTGTTTGCTAGGATTTAAGTTCCAGGTCATTTGAAAAGACAATTTTATCTGAACTTTAAGTGATTGGAAGTCATTCCGAGACGTTTCATGGTACAGCGATGCGTGACGAGGAAATATGAAGTAATTTGAATGTGTGTGTGAGTGTTTTGAAGTGTGTTTTTCATCTGGCTGCTATAGCAACCCCGCTGACCCGCCACTCAACCATCCCTCCTCTGATTAATGAAGGTAAATGAACCATCACAGTCCTTGTTGTTGTTCCTCACTTCATGTGGCAAACATCACAGTCACAAAACCCATGAAAGCATCTGTGCACGTACACACACAAAAGAAAGTAGAAGACATAAAGATAGATGGATAGAGAGAAAGAGAGTGCAGGAGCGAGAGAAAAGGAAAAAGAGCAGTAATGTGCGGATGCAGTCTTTGGCGATGAGTCACAACAACAGTAAGAAGCCTTTGCCTATCATCGGGATGAAACCTCACTTCATTGTGGCAGAGAGAAATTCTCTTTTCGGAACCATTTGAGAATTGCTTTTAAAGACCCTGGCAGCACTGGGCAGGTAATTGAAGTTGCCGATGCTTTTTTGTCATCTCAGTGTAATTTCTCTATCACAAAGCGACGCATCAGTCGATTCCTGGCCCCCCGGATGACGGATCATCTCATCTCAGGCCCCGGGCTCGAGAAACACGCGGATTCATTTGTTTCTAAACCAGGTAGATGGCAGGCAAAGCACCTTTTCTCCATCTCTATCCACTTCGTAGCACATTTGAAAAGAACTGGCTTAGCGACAGCGGGATTACGGTCGGTCTGCCGGCGCGGTCTACGTGCCTCAAAATAATATCGCACTTTCAGAGGGGTGCTAATTGAGGCTGCATTGGTATTCACTGCTGCTCAAGCTGGGTTAAGTCGGTCCCTTTGGGGGACAGGAGTCGTTCATCTACCCAGGTAGCGGTATTATTACAGTCAACGTCTCAGAATAGGTGTACGACAAACATTAACATAATGATGTAGCAGCAACAAAATCAAAGAGGATTATTTGGTATTCACTCAACACCTCAGTCAAGGGGAGCGCTTTTTGGCAACCACACAGACGGAGCCCTCCTGGATAAAGCAAATCTGGTTGCTCTCAGATCTATCCAAAGTCGTCGTCATCTGAGCGTACAGCAGATAACAGGTTCCCCCTATTAGCGACTGCGCTCAAGCTGTTGGGGGGCTGAGTGGCGTGCACTATTGCACTGAATGAATTAACAAGCTGGAAAAATAGTATCGACGGCCATTCGCTCTCTTGTCTCTTTGGCTTGCTCGGAGTGCGGCAGCTGTTATGAAGACAGATAGCGGTTGCTTAAGACAATGCACAGATCCGAGCTTTTAGCGAGATGCCTAAGCCGTTCTCCAGGGCGCTTGATTAATAATCATCCGAGACATAGTCCTGCTTGTCTGCCTGGCGCCTGTGCTGGATACCAGGTGTACTTTATACCAAACTAAGCACTGGATTTCCATTTAGACAGCACATTAGCTCCCTTGTCAGACAGAGTATTCTTTTAATTAGAAAGCTTCCTCTCTCCGTCTTCCACTAGAGGAGTGGAGAAAATGCATTGTCTCAGGGCTTTTCACAACAGAATAAGGCCTCCCATAGCTGGCGGCATAATTACCCGGCAATGTAATTACACACTGGGGCACCGCAGGGATTGTTTCTCTGATTCCTGGTGTAAATTGGGGTCTTTGTCACACCTCTTATCAGCGACTGATTTCTTTTGTGGCTCTTGGTGATTTGTTGTCGATAGGGTTAGTTTTGTCGCTGTCATTTCGAAACACCTTTATTCATTACTCATGGAATATCATGATAAAAATCACGATAGAAATAAAAACCAATACTCCCCTGGGTGTGGTGTGAGGAAGTGTGACAAACAGAACTGGCGAAACAGGTGACTAGATTTTGTTGAATCCCCTGCATCCCTAAACCCTGCAGACACATAGTTCATCAGGCACATTTTCTAATCTCTATTGTCCCCCCGTTTATTCTTGCACTGGTGTGGAGATACATGAGTGTGTGTGGCGTGCATTGGGTGCATATCTGTGTCTATGCATCTATAGCTGGCACATGGGTACATGCACAAGCGCATGGGTACATGTACTTGTGTGCACATGCATCGCTTACCTGGACAGGGGGTGATGTTACACTCCTGATACTCCTGTGTGGGCCCCAGGCAGGTCTGACCTCCATACCTGGCCTCTGGGTTGGTGCAGGTCCTCTTACGGCTGCGGATTCCCCGGCTGCAGTCTCTGCTGCACTGGGACCAGGAGCTCCAGGCCGACCAGCCGCCGTTCACCGTGTGGGCCGAGATCCTCCCCAGACGAAGCACCTCACCTAGTGGGGTTCAGAGAGCGTGGACAGAGCGGTCAGGCTGGAGCTTGGGACAAATGTGCATCATACTATTAAACAGTACATGATAATATTAAAGGTGCAACATGCAGCACTTTGAACTTCAGTGTATCATTGTCAAATGAATGGTGTTACCTTGTTGTAATTACTGTAAACAAACAAGACCATGGTTGAGACAACTGGTAGTCTCTATCTCACACCGGTGGTGTTGTTAGTGCTAGTGTTTCTCAAAATTAAGACCACATTTCCCATAAAACCCACGAGCATGTTGGTACTTGTCCCCTCTCCCACTCCCCGGTGTTGCCCTGCATGCATTTGTTTAGAGGAGCAAGAAGAAGGATAACAGCCAACAACAACCCAATCGAGCAGAGGCTGCCAATAGACAGAATGACAGAGATAGATAGATAGATAGATAGATAGATAGATAGATAGATAGATAGATAGATTGATAGATAGAAAGTAGTCTCATTTAATTCATCATTTAATCATCATCATTTAATTCTTCGGAGAACTGTCATTATCTAAAGACAGATTTAGCGAGAGCTGACTGTCCTGTCAACACAGAAGTGCTCTCAGTCATCAAACAACATCAGTTGTAATCTGTGTTCTCTCGTCTGGAATGAGTCAAATGGAGGATTCCTAATGAAATATGAAACTGTAATTTCTATTAAACTATAATTGCTGCATGCATTAATCAGTGCCTCGGAAATGTGGTGAGAGAGAGAGAGAGAGAGAGAGAGAGAGAAAGAGAGAGAGAGAGAGAGAGAGAGAGAGAGAGAGAGAGAGAGAGAGAGAGAGAGAGAGAGAGAGCCTTTGGCCTTTCTGAATGAAACAAATGAACTCATCTGTTTGAGTGAGTAATAATCACCTCTATTGAAAATACAGCCACCATCCAAACACTTTGCTGATGATTCACTGATTCAACGAACCGGGCTATTATCTACTTTCTCAGATAACAATGGAAGTCTTCGTTCTTCTATCTATCTTAACTTTTTCTGTGTGGTTCTTGTTTTCCGTCCCATTCCCCTCTCTCTCTTCTGTCTCCTTCTGCTCTCCCTTGCTCTCTCGGTCTCTTTCTTTAAAGGGAGAGAGGGCAGTCCACAACCCTGACCATTTTTCTGTTGTGACAGTGGGATTTGATCTTTGGCCAGCAGGTGTCTTAACCACTGGGCCGTCACTGGCCACCCTTCTTCCCTTTTTGTGTGACTCTCCTTGCTATCTCTCTATTGTCCTTTCTACCTTATGGTCGCTACCTCCATCTCTTTCTCTGTCTCTGTCTGATCCCTCTCTCTCTCTCTCTTTCCCTTTCCTATTAACCTTCTCTTGCTCACCGTCTCTCTCTCTCTCCTCCACCGGCCTCTTTGTTTTGTCAGCGTGCTCTCTCCATCGCGGCGAGGCTGCTTTGTATTCTCGGTGAGAGGACTTTGTGTTTACCTAGCGCAAATCCTCGACCTCTTCATAACTACAGCCGACCTTGGCAGTGAACGGGGCGACTCACCCAGGCATCAAGCTGGCATGAGCGTTGATAGGCCCACCGAGGGCCCTGCTCTTTATCGATTCTGAGCAGGCAGTAGCACGGACGGCCCCGCCTGCCACTGTGACCTGTACTCTTTATCAAGCCCTCCTTGGCCCGAGAGATTGGACCGCTCCTCCTCTCCAAAGGCAATGGAGTGGTTCATAATCTTCTCTCTCATGCACACAGGCAGGCACGCAAACATGTACACACACACACACACACACACACACACACACACACACACACACAGACGCAGGGCACTTTGCTTGCTCAAGCTTTGCCCTGTGACTGCTCTGATGTACTGTGTGTATTGTTAATGCTACTTCACAGAGGCTGCCCTCCCATCGCCAAAAGAAACAGCGTGGTGCCCTCCCTCTCAAATAGGTAGCGACTGGTCCTATCGATCTGTAGAAAGAACCACACACAGCCGGAGAGGATTAATCCTCGCTCTCTCAACGAGCTGGGCCGATCCCAAGCTAAGCAGGACACAATGCAAAACCCAATAGTCCTCGCTGCAAACAAACTAGGACATGAAGCGCGTTTCTTTCCCCCCGTCGCCGCGCTCAAAGGCAAAATATGGCGTAAACAAATCAAAACACCGCTTGTGTGTGAGCGAGAGTATACGGGTGCATACGCGTGCATGTGGAGTGGGAGGGAGGGAGGTGTTATAAATATAGGAATGGGGACTCTCTCTGCGAGGCCACGCAGAAATGGCACACAAGCCAGCGTAAGCCACTGTAAAGACACTCAAACAGGGGAGCGAGAGAAACGAGGGACCGAGAGAGGGAGAGACAGACAGACAGGGGGAGGCAGAGAGACAGACGGGATGACATCTGAAAACCTGAGAGCCAGCCCTGCTTAAAGATAGACATGTGAGAGATGGAGAGATGGGAAAAAAATCTCTCAGCTTCAGCAGTGCAGAGAGATGCACTGCCATGTGTGAACAAAGTTTCATCAACACCAGAATAACACTGGACCACAGAGAGAGAGAGAGAGAGGCAGAGAGAGAGAGAGGGAGAGCAGTTCTTTTTTTCACCCTGTCCTAGATTCCTAACAGTACATATAGCTCCCCAGCGTTCTTCCTCCTTCCTCCTCCTCCTCCTCCTCCTCCTCCGCCTCTACTTTCCATATCGGATCAGCAATGTCTTGCCATAGAGACGCTAATTGGGAGTTCTTTCCATATGTCTACGTGTGTGTACATGTGTGTATCTATGTGTGCATGTGTGTGAGTGTCTGTGTGTGTGTGTGTGCGCCACGCCGTGTAAATCTGTGTATAATCCATTGAACGAGGAGGGGGGGGGGGGATTATGTGAAAGTATTTCCCGAGCTGTCCTGGGGTCTGCCAAGTGATGGTCTACCCAGTTAGCCTCCAGAGGGATAGTCTCAGGGAAGGGCTTATTATAAGTTAGTAAGTGGGCAATTAAAACTAGCTTCCTGGAGAGCAAGAGGAATCAGAGAGCACACACACACACACAGACACACACACACACACACACACACACACACACACACACACACACACACACACACACACACACACACACACACACACTGAACTGAACTGAACTGAACTGCACATAATGGGACGATCCTGTTTTGTTGAGGAGGATTGAAGAGATGTATTGTGGTGTAAGGGGTTTTATTGACTGTTGTCTGTGCTTTTGATACAAGTATTGGAAATATGTGACAACTAGACACGAGTAAACTCTTCACAAAGTCATTTAAGTTATGTCTTAATATACAGAGGCAAAAAGACAACAAGCAGGTACATAAATGATTGATTGTGAAGAAATTTGAGGATAAAGTATGAATTGTCCACTTATTGTACTCATGGATGAGCCATCACTACCAACCAGAAGCGTTTCTCTAGATGTACCCAGCAGTACAATAAAAAACACACAAACCGGAGGCTGTTCTGTTCTGGCAGAGACAACAGGCTTATCACCGGGTGAGAAAGAGTGAGACCAGAGACTTTTCTTGGGCTCTGGCCTGATCAAACAACTGGCCTTACTGGCCCCGGGCCACCAGGCTATTATTTTCAGTTCAGTTTCACCTCCAACTCTTATTCTCCATTTACAATCTTACAATTTTCAAGGGCATATGTGAACATAGCCAAAATGTAGATGGCCCCATTAAGTCTGGATTGTATGTTTATAGGACTTTGTAACAGCTAATTAGAAAACGAGATAAGCACCTCGGGAGACCTCAGACGTGTTGTGCAACTTAAAACCATTCACTGATTAGTCTGACTCATGAGCTTTCTTTGCAGATAGATGAAGAGAAAAAGAAAAAGACAATGTTGACTCTGGAGAGAGAGAGCGAGGCGCAGAAAAACAGGAAGACAATAAGGATACCGGAAAAGTTGTCATCTGTCAGAGGCGTCCCTCAGTGCTGTCCTGTGTCTACTCAGTGTCGGCTCATGACGTGTGTGAAGGGGAAATTAATCTAACGTCCGCGGGAAGGACCTGGCCTTGCACCCAGATCAGCTGAAGTGAAACACATCAGCCCGCTCACATGCCACTGTTTCTCCCTGGGAAATATGAAGCCATCACTCATCACCACAGGCCGGCAAAAATTACAAACCCCCCAACCTTCCACAGAAATGTGCTTCACCTCTCTCTTTCTTTTCTCTTGCTGTTTCTCCTTTCATCTTTACAATATTGAAATGAAAGCAAAAATGTGGATGAGTGCCTAATCTCCAAGCCTTTTTCAAGCTTGACGTTGGTACGGCTCCATCATAAAAACAGTTGCGACTGAACTTTTAACCCATTCTCGCCGTCTAGAGAGATATCGATTAAAGCAGGCAGGCATATCTGTCCCATAGGCTTCACAGAAATCATCATTTAGACGGTCTGACAGACTAATAACTGAAAAGTTGTTGGTCGGAGGCTGACTAATGATAGAAAGGTTGCTGGTGTTAACCTTAGCAACAACAGGAGGGTGTATTCCAGGAGGGGGGCTTGTAATTACTATCTATGATAAAAACAATCCATCAATGCTGCTGAGGTGCCCTTGAGCAAGGCACTGGACCCTAAACGCTGCTACACTCTGATCTCTGAAGGAATGCACATGTGAGGGAGATGTTTGTTTGTGTGTATAAATGAAGCAGAAAAGCCAAATTCCAATATGTGTAAACTATCGAAATCGTGCATTAAGCCATTAAGAGATAGTGACAGTTACTGTTGGCACAGAGTCTTATGAATCTTATGAGAAGCAGAAAAAAGAAAGTGGTGTTCATAAAACTGCCCATGGCATTTTGCTGCACCATGAGAATACATGTCTAGATAAATGTTTGACTTGGATGTCACTCGGGCATGTGGAATGTAATAGAAAAAACAAAGAAGATTACAAGACTAATCACTGGGCGTACATGACGAGAAAGGTCTTTAAATCATTACAGATCTTAAGTAATTAAGTCATCACTATCATTAAGCCATGACCGCTGATACGAAACGACTGAATCTGTTACAGAAAGCTCATTAGAAATGCCCAGCTAAATCATATATCCATAATTTATCTCTTCTAATAAAGATAGATTGAGATCTTAAGGTAAAGTAATGAGAGAAACAGGGGGGCGTTCGGGAAACACCTCCCTGTGCTTACATATCTTGAACATTGATTCATTTCAATTACCCATATCTTTGCGCCACACACATGAGACTTCTGGGTCTGCGTCAATACCGTATGCTGGGTCTCTGCCTGCAATCCCAACCCTCTTCTTATCGAGGTGAAGCAAGCGGAGTGGGACAGTGGGACAGCTCATCTCAAAGACATGTCACATCGGCTTCAGAGGAGAAAGCATGAGGAAGAGGGCGTACCTTTACCTTTAAAGTCTCCTGTACTGATTGCTATAGGATGATGTTTTACAACCTGGCGGTGCAAAGCAGAGGGAATGGCTACACATGTGGTGTTTAATCTGTTCAAAAGGAGCATAAACTATCATCTTGTCCTCTCTGCATATGGGGTGATACACAATCTCTGCACAAGATTTACCACGGGTGAGATTTACTGCCACGATTTACTCCGTTGTGACCATGTGTTTTGTTCATATACATTACAAACACACACACACACACCCATACAAATACACCATGTGGCAACCTGTTTTATTACCCCTCTCTCAGAAAAAGACCAGGTCGTTGCGGGGAGCTCCAATCGATTGTGAGCCGCCCAATGCAAACAGTAAATCTTTATCAGGTGACAGTCCATTCCTTTTGGGGCGCTCATCATCCCGGGAGGATCTCGGGGCCCTTTGCCCTGGTCGGGGACATCAATACACACCTCCGGTGTGGCGGTAATTATCCTGCTATGGCCTCTTGCTTTGAGAAAACTTAACCGCTGTCCCTGGGGCTGTGGCATCCCATGCATCTATGAGAGGCGGATGGTGCGGGGAGGAGATGCTGGAAAAGCCTCATGTCCACACACACACACACACACACACACACACAGATATACATCCACCCAACCACCCACTCGCACACACGCAAACAAACAAGCGCGCACACATGCACCCACACATTAATCCACCCACCCATACACACACACGCACACACACACACACACACACACACCACCCACACTGGTAAAGCACACACATACACACACACATCAACCCACCCACACACACCCCCCGACACATACACACACCAGTGGTCTCTAGATGGATGGTGAGAGTGATAATGGTTGAAATGAAGAAGTAGATCATTGGAGTCCATCCTCGTCTCTGACAGTTATGACTTACAACTCTCCACAGTAGTGAATCATATCGAACACCAGAGATGAACAGTCGACATGGGACAAGGAAAGAGTAGCACACAGAGGACAAGCAGACCTCCATAAGTCTTGCTTTCACTCACGCTGCAGTGAAACAGATTTTTTTAGGATGAGGAAAATATTTCATTTCGTACATTGAAGTCCCCCAAATGCAGTTGGTTGAGCGTTTGATGAGGAGAGGCACGTCTTTGAGTATACCAGCTCTGATGTTGAAGCAATTTGTTTCACAAATGTTTGAATAGAGAAATACATATTGATACCACATGAAATCACTCTGCATTATGCAAGAGGCGGCGCTACAAGGGCATTGCTTTAAGGCAACATCAGGATAGAAAGTTAAGAAAGTAAGTGGGATGTAAGAGGCAACAATATCATGACGCTGTTGTTGATGCTCTTTAGCATTGAGTCTATAATGAAGTCTGTCTTTATTGTTTTTTTTAACTTTATGGTGCAAAGTCTAGTTCAGAGATGAGTGTGGGAGACCATAGGCAACAACGTTTATAGGTCTGAATTTAAACGGCAACACGGCAACACAATTTGCCTTAGCCGGTTGAATCACCACAACTGATGGCTGATTCAAACAGAGCATGGCAGAAACACCCCATCTTCGTACACTGCGGCTTGGTGGGATTTGAAGCTTTGATTGCCCACAGTACATACAGTACTCAGCTCATACGTCACCATCTGCCTCCTGCATAGGCTGCCCACAACAAAGACCGCTGCTTTGTGAAAGTGACTGTTGAACACGCAGTCGTCTCTTTTGAATCGGTATAATTACCACTGCAGCTAATCTGACGTCGTCAGGCTTCTGGGGACTGTCGTCTGTTACCTCCCCCTGCTAATCACAACCACAACAGACCTATTAATGATCAGAGTGAGCCGTTGAACGAAAGAGCCTTTGCTCGCTGTGTGTGTGCTGGATGTGCGGCTGTCACTCCTCTTAATGTCTGTGGGGTCTGAAGAAAGTGTTTCTCTGTGTTTGCCAGCTCTCACTGGAAACCCTCCAGGAGCATTTGGAGCGTCGGAGAGCAAACCGTACAAATGACAGCACGGACGGCGATGGAGGGAGACAGACAGAGATATTGATAAAAGGAAATGAAGAGGGAGGGAGAGATCAAAAGAGAAAAGAAACCCCAATGACAGTGCGCATCCCGGCCAACCCTGGTGATTAGCTCAGCGTGTTTCGGCGGTAGCTAAGGGCCACCCAGAGATATAGATGAACCCAAGGAGGTGGGAGCCCGCCGCAGATTAGCCAGGCGCTAACACTTAAGAAAAAAAAAAAAAAAAGAGTCTGCCTTTCCCTCTGGGCCTGTGAGCAACTCCATAAACAAACTTTAACTGCTACATCTGTATCCAAAGCCACTTTACTGTGGTGCTGTGCCTGCCCTCCCCAGCCCGTCTACCCTCTAATATGGAGTCTTCCACTTGACAACGTAAACAACTTGTCAATTAGCAGCCTGTTTGTACAAATGTTTACAGCGTTTAATTCACCAGAGGAGTGGCTGCCTGAGACAGTGTGGTGCACCAACTGAGACAGGAGGGGAATAGCAAGGGAGATGGATGAAAAGATAAGTGTTGTGTGTGTGAAAAGATGAGTTGTAACTGTTGAGTGGCTTTGTGGATTGGAAGTTCATTAACATGTCTGAGGCTCTGATCTGCCGATGGAGTCAAGAAGGACGAGACCAGAAACGCAAGAAGCAATTAAGATAGATAAAGAGAGATGAAGAGAGAGAACATCAGAAAATGAGAAATTAAAGACAAATAAATAAATAAATGAGTAAATAAATAAAGAAAGAAACAAAGAGAAATAAAGAAAGATGAACAACAGGCAGAGACAGAGACAACGGGCCAATAGCCTGCAGAGATGCAGAAAGCCAGTTGGAGAGAGATAAGACGCAGACAGACAGAGGCTGAGATAGCTGGACAGAAACCATCTGTCTCTTTCGCTCCCCTCTCACCGTCAGTGGAGCAGCCAGTGGATCCATCAGTGGAGCAGTAGCGCATCTCGATCCTCTGCCTGCCCACCTCCAGCAGGCCGGGGTCCGGGATGCGAGCCTTGCAGGTGTAGCGGAAACGCTGCTCGTAGTGCCCGCCGTTGTCGGAGATGTTCACCGGGGTCCACGGAGTCCAGGGCGTGGTCTTCTTCAGGTCAGGACAGGGCAGGGTGTTGCACGACTGGTACTCCTGTAGTCACAGAGATGCAACAAAAGCATGACTGTGTGCACTTACTGCAGAGGTTTTGGCTCATTTGATGGCAGGCACGTTTGTAATCAGGTGATTTTTACTGTTCGTGCGTCGGTAGAATGTGATAATAGTTAAGGCTAATTAAGGCTGTGATTAAGGATGACAGACATGTCTGGTGTATTTCCAAAACCTAATAGCAGACTAGACAGTGTCTATTGGAATTCTAAGTAGTGATTAATATGAAATTAAGAAGCTTATTTTATGAGGACATATACATCATTCAAAGCCCCCACCAACCCACAACCACCCCCACCCCACCCCCCCACATGTTTTCCTAGCCTGACATAGTCTGCCATTCTGCCGGCGTGCATTGATTAAGGATACACTCCCATTAGACCGCTTGCTGAACATGGCAAGAGGCAAACAAGTCAGGCAGAAAAGGTCATTGATCAAGTTTAATTTATAACCAAGGGGGAATGAGAGAGGAAGAGAGGATGGGAGGAGGGAGGGGTGATGCCAGAAAGGGAAAGGGAACGAGGCCAGGGACTCAAAAAGATGATGAGAGAGAGAGAAAGAGACGGCGGAGCAGAGGGAGGATGGGATCGATGCAGGGAGGATGAGTGGGGAAGAAAGTGGTAATGTACAGCTTCTCTTCACATCTGCATCTGGCTTCCGGCACTGGGCAGTAAAAATGAAAACACAGCATCGAGGCTCTAACGGCCTGAGATGTGAGTCTCTTTCAGAAGAGCCATAAGTATATATTTTGCCTCTGCTTCCTTCAGCCAATACTTCTATTCCCACTAGCAGTTAAAAACATTTTGCTTTCAGTAGCACTATATTTGATGATACACCAAGAGTCTAAAATATAATAGGTGGGTAATAGACAGTCTGGCCCCATTTGTGCCCGGCTAGATAAGTAAGGCGGCAGAGGTAGTGATAGGTCTGGAGTAAATGACACTGTAATTCACAGAAGGGAAGGTGAGATGGCTGCCATTCTCCTCTCCACTTGTTTATTTATGCTGAATAGGCCTTGAGCGACTGCCAGACCTTGACAAAATAAGATAAGAGTTCCTTTTGCACATCCATCAGCCTGTCACATGGGACAGGGCTGGCAGGTCAGCTGAGGAGAGAGGAGCGCTGCAACATTATGTGCTGCTCTGTTTTCCACAATCTTGGTCACTCTTTCCTCTTGCGCTAGCTTTCTATCATCTATCTTTATATTTCCCGATTTCTTTCACCCTGTGCATAACTCTGTTTGTGTCAGCTCTCTTTCTCTCCTTGTTTCTCTCCCCTATTTACAGTATCTGTATCTAGATCTCCTTTCTATCTCGCTCTTTCTCTCCTCCCCCCCCCTCCCTCTGGCTCTCTTCCCCAGGGTACCAAGGTTAAAAACACTGGGAGGATTCAGATTCTGTTAAGGCCTGTGATGAATGAGGGTGTCACCTCCACCGCGCTTCCTGCCTCACTCCATCTAGCTCGGTAATCATCTCCAGACATTAATATTTAACATCATCAAGCGTCGGGGACCGGCCTCCAATCCACCATTATCAGCCAATAACATTAAAACAGTCCACCTCAGCGTCTCGCCACCTATTGTGACGAAAAAAAAACAAAAAAAACAACACCTGGCAGGAACGGGGTGTAAACAGGAAGTGAGGGCGGTTGTGTGTGTTGTGTGAGTGGTTGATGGTGTCCAAACACGGTGAATTTTTCATGAGGCTTGTCTGGTAGGCGTTTCTCCCTGTACTCTCGGAGGATTAGTGTCGATGCAGAGGGCTAAGGAGATAATTACTGGGTTTAAAGCTAAACCTCACTCAAGGTCTCTAATGGCATCCACACCAACTGTTGCCACAGTACAAGCAGCTCACAGAAAGGTGAGTGGTGCTCCCACTGACTGTACGGTGCCCTGTGGGTTGAGTGGACGACTGTTGAGGGATTAGCGCCCTTGGGAAAGCGTCCATGCGCGGGGAGACTGTGCTGTCACGCTGTTTCGCTTAATTTTACTCATTTATTTTCGCTGTATACTATTAAGAAATCCAATGACAAATATTGAAGGAGAGTGGACAGCTCATTGTGCTTTCAGGCAAAAGGAGCAGCGTGTTTAAATAGCTCCGCATGTGAAGAAAAAAAAAAAAACTGGCATGAAAACAGTCCCCTCTACTTTCGGGCCATTTTTCTAACAGGTTTTGAATAATGCATTAGAAATGGACCAGGGGATGTGAAATAAACATCAATACAGCTCTCTCTATAAAACAGAATTGAAAAAAAATCCATACCCCCAGCTCACACACACACACACACACACACACACACACACACACACACACACAAATAATGAAGGAGCCAATGAAATAACTCTCCATCCAAATTACTTCCACTGTGCCAGAGCTGTGAATGGGTCTTCTTGGAAATTCATTACGCGTTAGCCATTGTAAACGTGCCCATCTGAACAAAAGAAAGAGGAGATGTATCTGAATTAAACTTTGATTCACCCTGGAAACGTTTAGGCCGAGGAAATGAGCTCATTTTATTTTTCATCTCATTCTTCTCAGCGGCTTGAGCTAATGAAAAAAAAAAAAAAAAAGTTAGCGACAAACAAAATAAAAAAATAAAAAATCGGAATTACTGCGCGCACTCTCAGCCGCTAACATCTCCAGGTTGCAGAAATGAAGCGAAAGTGAAAACGTGGCGGGAAGCAGCCGAATGTGACGATTTGTGGCATGTGGAACACAAAATTGGTTTAGTGAATTAGTCCGCTGATTTCTCGTGTCCACGCCTCCCGGTGAGAGCACTGCAATGCATTTGGTTGGAGAGCAGCAGTTTTTTTTTCTGCTGTGCAACACCTGTAACAGGCTGCTGCCCACAGGCGGCCAGCACAGTAATGTGTTTCTGGCTGCAGCTCAGGGGAACTGGGAGGAAAGGTGCTTGATAGCATCTTTACTGCCTCACACAAACAGGCTGGCTGGTCGGTCAGTCTGTCTAGACCAGCATCGATGTGGCGGTTGGTGTGTCTGTTTGTTTGCACTGTGTGTGTGTGTGCGTGTGCGTGCAAGTGTGTATGTGCATGCATGTGTATGCATGTGTCAAGTTGACCTATGAGTGAAAGCACTGTTTGACTTTTGGTTAGCGTGTGTGTGTGTGTGTGTGTGTGTGTATGTTTTTAAGGCATCTCCTATCTTATTCTCTCTCTATCCCCCAGACTCTCCTGCTTATTTCCACCTGCTTAGGTGTTACAGGCTGCAGGGAGACAAGTTGAGAAGCAGGAAGGGCAAATGAAAGAAGGAAGAAATGAGAGAGAGAGAGAGAGAGAGAGAGAGAGAGAGAGAGAGAGAGAGAGAGAGCATAGTATCTGAGTGGGCTGTGAAAGCATAAGCCAGATTCTCTCCCTCATTTTTGTTAAAGAATGTATGAATGTGGAGTGGAGGGTGAAAGACATTGTATGCCTTTCTGTGTGTGCAAATGTGTGTGTGTGTGTGTGTGTGCGAGTGTGTGTGTGTGCGTGAGTGTGTGTACAACAGGACCTCTGTGGTGTCTGGCCATCTGTGGGAGGTGAGTAATAAGGAGTCATGTCTCTCCAGCCTCCTAGCATCATTACACTCACTATGCTCTTTATTGGACTGGGAGAGTTGTGTGTGTGTGTGTGTGTGTGTGTGTGTGCGTGTGTGTGTGTGTGTGTGTGTGTGAGAGAAGGAGAGAAAAACAGAGAGAGAGAAAGTGCATACGGGATGGCGTATATGAGCATGGTATATGAGGATGTCTGCATACACACTAGTGCCTCATCATTTAAGTGAATCCAGCAGCAGATGCGTGACATGTGTGTGTGTGAGAGTGACTAATCCTCTCTAGTACCTACGTCTTTATCTATTTGTGGTTGAGTCACCGGAGACAGAGGCCTAATGCTCTTCAAGACTCCATGACAAATCAGTTCAATTAGCAGAGCAGGGCCCAAACACACTTTGTCAAACACAGGCCTCCCTCTCTCTCCCCCCTCTCCCTCTACTCTGCTTCCATAATGGAGCCTGCTGTCAACCAGAAACAGTTCTCCAGGCTGCACACCAGTGCACACGCTCTCACACACACACACGCTCACACACTTGGCATGCACACAAGAATACAAATACAAATGTTCACACATCACTCTCCCTCCACAAACTCCTTCATTTCACGGCCCTGCCGCTAAAGCCCAAGCTCCTAGCAGGTTAATAGAACAGTATTCGATATCATTAAGCAGCGATGTGCCGTTCTGACCCGTGGATGGTAAGGTAGGAAAGACCACAGTGACTGACACAGTATGTCCCTGAGGATGGGTCTTCCCTGCAGCAAGCCCTTATCCATCCAACTCAAGGTATTAGTTAAATACCCTCAAAAATATAGGATTAACTTTCTTTCTTTCTTTCTGCCGCTGGCCACTGTTTTATTGGGAACCTAGACTGTCAGCCATAAGCTTACATCTTTTTACAAATGGTTTGTTGTACAAAAGCTCAGCTCAGTGGCTTCCAGTTCTAACCAACAAACAAACAATACGTGGATGGCTTTGGACAAGGACACGATATGCTGAGGAACCTTTCCTGCTACTCCAGTCTTAAAGCCCCTCTTGTCTCACTGTTCAGTCAGCCTTGATTTATGTGGATGTGAATGCCGTGCGAGAGGCAATGCATCATAAGCTTTCATTTAGTGAATTAAATCTTTAGAAATAATACTATTCATCTCACTCAGATTGGTGTATTAATACAATATATTTTACAGAATAGCCAAACTGGAGAGCTGCAGTGAATAATGACTCACTACTTTTTTGTTTGAAAGAAGAAAAGCCAGTCGGACTCACAAGATTTCATATGACAATTTAATTTTTTATTTATCCAAGGTAGGCTGACTGAGGACACTTCAGCAACGTCGGCCCTTGCGGTCACTGCACTGGAGAAGATGGGGTTATGTGCAGGCCATGCTTGTTTACTTTTCTCTGCCAGTCTGGCAGATTCAAACTGTGATGTAGATTCAGTGAAAAGAGGCATGGAGGTGTGGAGAGAGAGATGACATGGCATTGCACGGGCCAGGGCTCAAAATGATGAAGTTGCAGGCATGTGGCCTTTGCATCAGCAAATTGAGACACCAAAGCACCTCGGGACTCAATACTTCTCCCGTGATAAGGGTGCTGAGGCTTAAGGCAATGACACACAGGGCAACTTTTTGGACAGGTTTCATGGGCAACAGTGCCAGAGGAGTTTGTTGGTTTGATCACACGGGATCATTCTGTTTGCAGGGCAGCAGGGTTGCTTAGTCAGTGGGGAGACTTTCCTTTAACTTGCAGTGTCCTTGAGCAAGACACTAAATCCATACCAGCTCCAGTGGCAATGTTCTGTATCTGACCCTATGCTCTGAGCTCCCCGTGGAGGGGGGGGCAGGTGTGAAGAGAATTTCCCCTCAGGGATCAATAGAGATTCACAAAAAAAAGAAACAGTTGACTGGATTTTTTATAACCTGAGTGCTGACCACCTACATTGCCCCAAGAAACTGTCTAGGGTATCAAAGGTGTACCCTTAGTACACTATGGTACATTTTTCAAGATGGAGACGGAGGAGGAGGGCAGCAACTTCCCAAAGTAAAAGTTAGTATTCCTGGAGAATTCTCTCCCTGAGTAAAACACCAAGCAGATGTTAGCCCACCGCTGTCAATTAATGTCTAGTAAATGCCTGCAGCTGACCACAGGTGGCTGCAGCAATATCAAACCTGACAGGTAAACACGCCCACGCCCACGCACACACACACACACACACACACACACACACACACACACATATATATATACTAATTTTCATCACCCAGAGACACTCACAGAGACACACAGATGCAGATGTAGCACACACACACTTGCACACACACACACACACACCTTAGACATACACAATGTTCGTCTTGTCAGGTCTCTGCATGGTGTCTAGTCCAATAAAGTAGCTGTGGTGACGGAAGCAGCAATGTGTGTGTGTGTGTGTGTGTGTGTGTGTGTTGTCTCCTTCTGTTTTAATTAAACATGCCTCTATCCGGGGGGGGGGGGGGGCATAGACAGATGGTACATAAAAATGAACTCCATCACACTTTCCACTTTTTTGGGGGCCCTTTCCTAAATTAAAAGAACATATTCTCATCATCCACATCCTTCATGCGTTGAATACAAATGTAAAGAAATAGTGAATGAAAAGGAGCGTGGTGTGTGGAGTCCCACAGTCCCCCGTCTCTAAGACCTGAACTACACTTCTTACAATGCATTAAGGCAATTGTGATACATTAGCAGCTGGGCCATTATGTACCTTATTGGAGTTGTAAATTAAAGGCAACAAATGCGTCTTTGATGGGAGTAAATATGCAGCAATAATAGCAGTTAAGCAAGCTGTCCCAGTGCTGTCCTCCCTGGGAAAACAGAGGTGTCCGTCTGGTCTTCATGTGTAATTACAACACTGAAGGCCGAGACGGACGCAATTAAGTCCATGTCGCAATGTTTGAAGACAGGACGTCAACGAGAAGGCAGAAACAACAACAAAAAAACAATTAAAGTGCAAGAGAAACAGCGGAAGTGTCAAAAAGTTAATAATTGAAAGAGAGAGAGAAGAGAGAGAGAGAGAGAGAGAGAGAGAGAGAGAGAGAGAGAGAGTAAGTATTGGTTCTATATTTTACCTTTTGACCTTTCCCACTGACCCAGCTCCAGTCTCTCTAATTTGTCACTTCCTTGTCTGTAATCACCACTAGTCCCTCCCCCTGGCACCAATAAAAATAGTTTCTAACATCTCCTCCCATCTCCAAATTGGGAATACATCTAGATTACCCCCACACCCCAACACACACACACACACACACACTGACAGACAGACAGACAGGCAGGCAGACCGGCTTTCCCTTTTGGAGCCGGGAGTGCAGAGCTACACCGCTAAGATTCCCGCTCAGCATCAGTTTCCGTCAAGGAATGCCCCCCTGCATTCTCAAGATGCTTCGGTGTGGATACTGGTGGCAGCGTGGTGACAGATCTGAGACAGCTGCCATCAGATGTGTGTGTGTGCGGGCCGTGAGAGAGAGAGAGTGAGAACAGTTACATGTAGATGCTACGGCGCTACTGTTAAACTGCTACTGATTGAGTGGTCAGTCTTATCACTCGGGGGGGTTTCGCCACTACAAACATGTCATGGGCAATTACCAGCTGCTGTGTGTTTGCTGTGAGGTTGCAAGGCCTTTGTGTGGGACGTTTCATAGAGCTGGCAGTGTATTATTTAGGATTACAACGGATCATTACCCAACCTGCGGGATGTGCTTTTTCAGCTAAATGTGATTTGGGTCGTTGAATGGGTATTTCAGCATTCAGCAGTATTTCGTCCAACAATCACGTTAGATTAACACAATGCACGCCTGCACTCGCACACACAAACACCTGCACACATACACATAGAGGTATGGGCATGTGTGCATAGTTACATGAGGACACACTCTAAACAAATCCTTTGAAGACATCCTAAAATGACTTCACATCCTAAAAGCGCCCTCACGCCGAAGGTCTAAAACTCTTAACTGGTTCTCACAAGCATAGACGTACACAACCTCACACACACACACACAGGCGCTTGAAGCATTCAGTGCCTCCGAGAGGCCCTGACCCATATTCTTTAATCCATTTGTGAGAGGGATCTGTGAAAGAAGCCACAGTCATCATGTGCTTCCTCTATTATATTTACCAGGCCTGTGAATGAGGGAGCGCGTTTGAAAATAGCACCAGAAAATAACACGAGCATCGCTCTGTCAACAAACAGGGCGTCGAGACTCGCATTTCAACACTTGCATCATCTGAGCAAGAATTATAGCAGAAATAAGCCTATTCATACATGGAGTGATTACTGTGTGTGGTAATAAATAGGCTGTGGTAATTCATCTGATGGATGCTGCCACTGTATAAATATAGCGAAGAGATTTTGTCTTGTTGGATGTCCCGATTTTCCTCATCACTGACTGTTCATCACATCAAATGGTTTAGGCTAAGTTCCTAAACAATGGTGAGATAAGAGAGAGACAGGCAGAGAAATAGAGAGAGAGAGAGACAGTCAAAAAGACAGACAGAAAGATGGCGTGCGCGCTCTTGTTGTTTAGTGCAACATACCTGACCACACCCGGGACACTCATTGCCATTCTCACAGGTTCTGCGTCGTGACTGGATGCCTCCTCCACACGGCACAGTGCAGCGTTCCCATGCCGACCAGGCCGACCAATAGATATGCGGTGGGCAGGGCAGGTGTTCATTACAGTACCTGGGAAGAACAACGACCGCAAGGGATTAATGTGAGTGTGTTTTTCTTCATATCAAAATGAATATACTGGGCACATACTGGGTTGTGTATTTTGAATGGTTTGTGGGAAATTACTACTTTATCTGACAGAGAGCCAAAATTATATATAAGGGCACTGAAGGCGTCACCACATTTTTAGCCCTGCCACTGAACTGAAATAGCTACAAAAGAGTTCGTACCACAAGACAGAGATGCCTGAAGAGGCAGCAACTACATACGGGTGTAAACGCCGCTTTGAACAAACTTTTTACGAACCCAACATTTCTCTTTTATGTGGCTATCGAGCGCCGTGGAACCAGAATTATTGATTGAATCGCGCCACCGCTAAAGGTTCGTGCCATATGTCTGCACGGCCTAACAGCCGAAGGAACTGCAGTCTCCGCATGCATGAAAAGTACATCAAAGAAAAACAATCTCAGGTCTGTGCGTGAGTGTATGCGATGTATTTCCCATAACTCAGTGACACAGCCTATGAAAAAGTCACAAAGATGCATGCATCATCTCTAACTACACTGTTTATGAGACAGGATTACTGCCACGTTTAAAATGCTTAATTACTCAGTCCTCATTACACAATAACGACAGACTATAGCCGGCCTTATTAGAGCCAAATCATTTATTTTATAACTTTTACGCAGACTATAAAATTGCCTTTACTGCTATTTTGTTGTGTTTTGGTGCATTGCTGCCTTTTGAGGAAAACTCTCAGAGTGTTGTTGTGCTGAAATAGCTTTAACATTATGTCCTTCCTCCAGAGGCTCAGGCTGGATGTTTCTATTGTACTATTCCCAAACACTCTGGTATTGTTCATAGCGAATGAAAAGCTGGATTCTGTATACCCTGGACATAAAAAAAATCCTTCGCGCAGTGCATTCTTTTCCACTTTCACTAAGCTGCACGCTTGTTGTGGATTGATACGTTCGGGCGGGGTTGCTGGGGCGGCAGACAGAAGTGACGAAGAAGAGTATGGATTACAATCGTACACATCCCTGAGAGAAGGGGAAAGAAACACTTGCGGACGCGTAGATAGCACGCACGCACACGCACATACCCCCCCTGCTGCACCACAGAACGATGAAAAACCACGCTGATCAAAACGAGGGAGATTTAGAGCTCCAAAAAAACACAAACTCCTCATGTCAACAATGGAAATGGCTTCAGTCCAGCTTTTCTCTTCTTACTTCCTTACTTCCTCAGAAAGAAAAACGCTGAACAGAATTAAATGCCGCTAATTATATGCTATAGACTGAGTTAGCAGAGTGGATTATGTCAGTGTGCTACAGGGAATACTAACAGAAGGTCCATAAATGCAAGCATTTACCAGACCAGATTTCAGCCCATAGCGTTGGCATGGTCAGCTTCAGAACATTTGCTTTATCTTTAAAAGCTGTGGCTGCTGCAAACAATCAGGGCCGAGCTTACGGGAAGCCTCTGGGCTACGAGACAGGCAGGCAGTTTTTTGGCCTTTTAATGTCTTTCGCGTGTGTATGCGTCTGCGTGCTCGAGCTGCACGCGTGTGAACCTGAGGCCTCCCCACGCTCCAAACGTTGCATCAGTACTTGAGACAAAAAAGGGGAAAGAACAAAAGTGTAACGTGTGGCTTACTGCAGAAGATGAACACCTCTGAAAGGAGGCCTGCACCCCACTTTATAAAAATATAGTCCCTTTTTCACTATATTTTTATAAAGTGCTCTTATTGTAAATATTGTGTTGTTTTTTTATATAGAGCTCTTACTGTGACATTGTAAATATTGTGTTGGTTTTTTATTGTAAATAGTGTGACCTGTTATTTTGCCCTTTGCACATTTCTGCTGAGCATTGCCACTTTACATTTCACTGCACACCTCGTGTGTGTATGTGACAAATAAACTTCTTGAATCTTGAATCTTGAATCTTGAATCATAGAATAAAACCCTTTCACAGCATTAAAGGAATAGTTCACTGAACAAATGCTGAATAAAGTACCAGTCGTTTTCATTCCACGGGGATTAAGGTTTGTACAGTAGGCGTCACCTATTTCACACATGGGCAACTATAAACAACAGATGGGCTGGAGGTTTTTTGGATGCCGTTACTGAGGTTGAACATCCCATGGGAATTTTCTTCAGAGCCTTGGCGTTATACCTGCTTGACTCACCTACTGCACACATAGGTGCACACAAATCAGACAGACACACACACACACACACAAAAATATTTCCTCTCTCTCCCTCAGGCCGGTTCTATCTGACACAGCATAATTCATCTGTTAACACATTTTCTCTATCTGACTCTCTCTGCCTTTCTCGCTCTCTCTCTCTCTCTCTCTCTCTCTCACACACACACACACACACACACACACACACACACACACACACACACACAATGACTCCTCCCCTCTCACCCTGCAGGCAGAGGATAGAGGGATCCTTTTCAGCCCTCACAGCTGGCCCACGATATCCACAGCTGAACAGAGCAAGCAGGGCAGGAAGGGGAGATGAAACAAAGGAGATAAGAGATAGGGAAGAAAGAAGGAGGAGATGGGAGAGATTAACAGAGATGGTGAGAGGGAGATAGAGAGAGAGGGAGAGGGAGAGAGGGAAAGAGACACAGGGGGGCAAAACTTGCTTCTACCCTGTCTCATGATCGTTTGTGCCAGCCAGCCTGCGCTGGTTTTTCTGTGTGGTTCATGAGGAATTGGACCGTGTCATTCACAACATATCTTTAGACTATCTGAATGCTGCTGGGACCTCTCCACCAGGAGCATCATTGGATACAAAAAGGAAAGGGAGAGGGAAATGTAAAAGTATTGAGAAAAAAATGGATGCAATGAAAGATTCATCCTTGAAGGCAATATCCAATCACTAATCCACCAAAATGCTGTTTCTCTGTTTCCATGGTGACAATTGCTAACAATTTATT
This sequence comes from Hoplostethus atlanticus, assembly GCA_034670405.1. NCBI lineage: Eukaryota > Metazoa > Chordata > Actinopteri > Trachichthyiformes > Trachichthyidae > Hoplostethus > Hoplostethus atlanticus. Next base: position 5,451,933 of record JAXDDX010000012.1, read on the forward strand.
TCTCTTTCTTCCTTTCTTCTACCCTCTCTACTGTACTTGTACTTTCTCTCCCTCAACCCAGTGACGGCAGAAGGTGGATGAAAAACATCAGCATGATGCCTGGGTAACCCAGAAACAGAAGAATGCCTAAAACACATGCCAGTCTCAATATAAAGGAAGATAGCAACTGGCATTTAATTTTCACGCATTTTGGAACTTATCCATAGCCTTGCTGTGTGGCTATCACTGTACTGAAGTCAGAGAACCAGTACAATTTGAGAGGAGGGGAAAAAAAACTTCAAGAATACACATTTTGACTTCTTCCACTCGTGCTGCTTTTTATATCACTCTGTAAGTTTTCTCCTTGAAATTTTTTTTTTTTTGCCGCTGGGGCCTTGAAGGTTGCTTAGAAAAAAAACACACATCTTTTACAGGCGACTAATCCATGTCAAACCCCCCGAAAGCTTCATAACGTCGTCTGGGTCTGTGTGAAAGCCAGATAATTACCTTTACACAGGCCTTTCCCACTCATACTTTGATTGGCTGTCACAAAGTTGGACTGAAGTGTAAAAAAAGGTGATGCTTCTCGACTGCAGGTTGCAAATTGGTGTGAAATGGCCTTTGGTGCACTGTCTCACACACACACACACACACACACACACACACACACACACACACACACACACACACATATATGTGTGCGTGCTTCAGGCTGTGCATTTGGATGTGGATATGTGGAAGCGTAAGTGGATATATGCGTGTCCATACAAGTGAGTATGCATGTGTGTGTGTGTGTGTGTGTGTGTGTGTGTGTTTGTGTCGTGTGTGTCTCATACCTCTCCTCGCGGTTCTGGCCCACACACACTCGTCCGCCGTGGCGTGGGGTGGGGTTGCTGCAGGAGCGTTGTCGAACCTGGAAGCCGATCCCGCAGCTGGTACTGCAGGGAGACCAGGAAGTCCAGGGGGTCCACGCTCCGTTTCTATGGAGACACACACACACAGCACAACAGCGGTCAGCGCTGGGAGATGCTGAGAGGTGATGGTAGCCAGAAACAAGCCAGATTTGAATTTAAAAAAAATATCACACCCAAAGGGTTACTTTTACATTTTTTTTTTTTTTAACCTTTTCTAGCATGTTCTGAGAGGTGAAACAAGCCAGATTTTTGCCAGAAGATGTTCATATAGAAGAATGTTGTCACGCTCAGATGACTCGGTGGTAGTGAAGGTGCAGGGGATTAAAAAGTCAAAGGCATATTTCACATACTGCCACACATTTGGTGGGCAGCAATCTAACCAAAATAACTTTTGTTCATTTTAATTGCATAACAGCACATAACACATTGGTGGTATTAATATGTTGAAGAGTTAAAGAGTTAAGGGGTTATAGGAGCTTCAAGAGGAAACTGTTGAAGACTAATGTCCCACATACCATGTACCATGGTGGCGAGACATCGAAATCTGGGAAGGGGAGGGGAATGAGGAGCACTCTCGCCTACCTCAATAACTGCTGTCTAAGTGCTGCTGTCTTAAAGCCTAATTGGTCCCATGCAGCTCCAAGGTGTGACTGTGTGTATACAGTATGTACAATCCTGCAATCCTCCCTCATCTAACCTCCTTGGGATTAACCTGGGTGAACAGGTCCCCTGGGTAATGTAGAAGAGGATAGATCGATAGATCGATAGATACCTTGAGCAGTTGGCAACCTCAACACTGATCCCGTGGCACTGCTGGCCACCGCACTGGGGGGCGGGGTTATCACAGGCTCGCGTCCGACACAGACAGGACCCCGCGCTGCCTCCATCGTTGTGGCTGCAGGTCGACCAGCCCGACCAGGCACCAAAACCCCCATCAACCGTCACATTACGGACCTGTTGACAACACAGAAGGCCAGGAATAAAACACCCAGGGGGATTGATTGATCCCAGAAATCGTTGTAGCACCGTGCCCATCTTTGTTCATTGCATTACAATATTGCTCTTAGAAATGTGTTGCTCTGGGAAACCAGGCCCAGAGCAAGATGCAAACAGGAATTGATTTACCTCAAATAGATGTGAAAACAACAGTGTTACATCACTACAGCGCATCCAAAATGGGTTAGTCATGAAGGACATGAATGTGCCGTAAACACAAGCAAGATATATGAAAATTGACACGATGATGACGTTCAAAAATAGCAATGGGGAGATTCACAAGGTGTGTGCTGTGAATGAACAAAAATATGAGGAAATAAAAGTATCCACACAAAAAAATGACATCTAATATGAAGCAAAAGAGAACGAAACAGAGAAGGCTTCAATAATACAGCAGCAATGAATTACAAGTGATGTCCCGGGCATACGAGCTAAATACGAAAAAGCACTGGTGTGAGAGTCTAAACTGCCGGTGATGTGAGCCATGTCGCAGCTACATTTCGGGGTGATTTAAAAATGCAAAGAACATTTTCAGCCCGGGAAAGGAGAAAGCGCGATCACCGGCTGCTTTTGACAGAGGCAGAAATAACGTCTGCCCTTCCGCTCTTATTGGTAATTGAACTCTGCCTGCGTGTCCAAATTGGAGACGCTTGACTAAGACAGAAAACATTGCATCAACTGGGCTGCCTAGAAAGCAGGGAGCTCCAAAGAGACAGACAATATTAACATATATCTCTTTACTGGTGAGACAAAGAGCTGCATAATCTCAGTTAATAAAATGGGAGAATAGCAGGCAGGGACGCCACAGAGAGGGTGATGGATCAATTCGGAAGGCAGATGAAAAGCACTCGTGTTTCATGTGCATCATAGGGGAAATCATTTCTTATTTCAGGGACAACGGCAGAATCTTTTATTTTCCCCAAGAATAGTCTGATAACATGTTTTGTTTTCAGTGTTTTCGACGGGGTTTGATTCAGCGAAGATGGTTACTCTAAGGTAACTCTCCTTGTAGGCGAGTTCCTTACAAAAACATTTACTGAGTAGAAATGGAGACAAAAAAAAACCATACAGCACAGTGACTTGTTCCATTGTGTCTTAAGGCTTGTATCTTCTCTGAAACCGCAGACACACAAACTTTTGCCGCCTTGCTTGTTTCCATAGAGGAGTCGAGTCTGTAGTGCCAGATGGCGTTTGTGAATAGGTTGGTAAAGCGTATCTCCTGTCTCCTGCCTACACACTGCACAGTGTAACTTAATGTGAACACCACTGACTGGCTTCCTCCTCCAGTCTTACATGCTGAAGGAACAACAACAAAGTTGACCTTGTTACTTCAAATCCAGTGAAGTTAGCCTTCTGTTAATGTCCCACAGGGAGTCAAACTGTCAATTTAAGAGAGAGACGACTTATTTTTTCCTCTTTTTTCTGTCTTGGCATTGAACTGTTGAAAGCACATCCATTTTCCAGCTCTGGTCTGGCATCACAACCTCTATTGTAGTCTATTGTATAGGACTTTTCTCTCTGTCAGCACACAGCTTATTACTGCCAAAGTGAGTTCATGCTCATTCTAAATGGACTTGACCTGGTTAGACCAAGGTTAAGTGATTAACTGCATATTCCCTGGTTTTGCCAAGTCGCCAGTGACCTAGCACATTACATCAGCTAAGCTAATTGAGTCCTAGTTGCGTTAGCTACTCACTGGGGGGAAATGCCAACACGCTCAGTGATGAAGTAGTGACACTCTGATTGGCTGAAGGAGTTGTTGGCTCCAGCACGGCAAAAAAAAACAAAAAACGTGTTGAAACTGTTGAGAACATTGGTTACTTGGCAAAATCAGGACGTGCGTGCCTGTGTGTGTTTGTATTTGTATGTGTGTGTACCCATGCATGTGCGCATGTGTAAGAGACAGTGCTGGCCAATTTTCTGCAAACAGATGCCACTGGGCGCTCGTCGGCTCTAGTGCCAAATATTCCTCCGAACACGAAGCCACATAAAAGGGTGCGGCGGCACTCAACACGCTCTGCTGTGACTGGCTTGTAAATGTGAAACCCTGAAAAAAGCGATGTTTCGTTTAGCGGAGCCGCGGTGAAATTGATAGGCTTACCTCTCCCTAATACTGCTCCCAAATTCGGGGGCAAGAGAAAATAAATGGAATGGCTGTTTTGCTAATGAAGAAGCAGACAGGGGTGAATGATTGAAGCAGGGCTCTTGATCATTCCCGGAGTGCATTTTGCTCTGGTAAAGTCAAGTTGTTCAGTCCCAAGGTGCCTTTCCTTGGTAGGTATGTGTTTCTCAGGTAAACTGTTTTCAGGAGCTGTTGCTTGGAAGTTGCGTGTGTGTGTGGAAAGAATACAGAACAGGCTGCAGCTATCAGAGAAGACGAGCACAGTGGATTGTGGGTATCACGTTCACGTGGAGAGAACAGTGAGCATGGAGGCAGAGCAAGGATAATTGCAAACTTTCAGAGTTTCCTCCAATGGGCAAAAAAAGAAAGACAGAGACAGAAAAGAAAGCATATTACAAGCAAGTGAACCAAAGCGATAAAAAAAGAGGTATGTACGGTTCAGGGAGCAGGTCCACCGTACTCACAGGGCACTTGGTGATGCTCTGCTCCCATTGGCTCATTCTGACACTCTCCTCCAGGGTGGTGCATTTCTTCAGCACCAGATCCCAACCACAGTAAGGGTCCCTGGCCCCCACGCATCCTCTGCAGAGAGGAAAGGAGGAGATAAAGGAGGAAAAAAGGGGGAAGAGGAGTTCAGTTTTAATGGGCTTCCATTACTCTGTCAAGGCAGCGTGTCTACAGATGGCTTCCTGGTCCACGATCGTGACAGGACATGAAATCAAACAACTGAATCATAAAAAAAAACTAGGAGAGAGTGGGAGAAAGGAAGGAGGGAAGAAATAGAAAAAGAGGGTAGAGAGAGAGAGAGGTCAGGGAAGGAGGTGGGGGAGGGGGCAGGAAAAGGAGAGAGGATAGGAGAGATTAGGATGGAAAGAAAATGTGCGGAAGAAGGAAGAGATGCAAGTTGAAGTAGAGGAGATAGAAAGATAAAAAGGTAATGAAGAGACAGAGATGGAGAGGGCGATCACAAAGGCGAGAAAGTTAGAGACAGACGGGGGAGAAATAATGTTACTGTGGAATACTTACAAGGCACAAGGAGCCTAAAACCACGTCTCACCACAATGTGCTGTACCGATTATTCAGGTAATCTTCAGGCGAGCGCCAGGATTATGGTTTTGTGTTAGCATACATACATACATGCATTTCAGATTCAGATACCGTCTCATCGCAACACAACATATTCCCTGTGAGGATCGCTAAGGCACCCGGGTCCGTCTCCCCCCCTGTATCTCTGCTTTAGGTGGTTTATTGAGCGCAATAAAAAAGCCTGATGTCACTCTTTTCATGCTAATGCGAGGCCACGGCGGCAGCACAATGACATATCTCTGAGCCACAGGCATCAACGCAGCCCGACGCGGCCCTCGTGAAATGTAACCAAAGTTGTCCGTGGGTGCCATTACAATGAAGCGCACACAAACACACAAATGCGGGGTGTGTGTGCGCACGAGGAAACAAGTACATATGCATCCAACCACATAAAAAATGCTGTAAGGCACACTTGCGCGCCCCTTACACACACACACACACACACACAAAAAGCAACTGACGTAAAGTCTGGCTGGGTAACAAAAGGCAGAGAGTTATGGACGATATCTGTTCAGACAGGGGTATCGGGGGTGACGACAGCCGGACGAGATGAAAGGGAAGAATCTAATACCTTAAGGGCCTACATCACCGGTCAGTGAACCACACAAATACAGAGACAGCTGTCTAGTATTTCAAATATAGAAACCTTGAGAAAATATCAATGTTTCTGTTTTTATCTGTCTATGCGAGTCTCGTACAACCACAAACAACAAGACGACACAGTGAAGCAGGCGATGAAGTGCCATAATGGCGACAGAATATATCATGTGGCCACAGGTGTGATATCAAGCCTTACTGCTGCAATCATTTCCAATAACATCATGTGAAAGATAAGGAACGCAGGTATGATTGCTTTCTACATGCTATGATGGATGATAGCCCAATGTTGTCTTGAGTCTTCACACTGCAGCTTCTGTTTCGTGTTTTCTTTGCCAATATTTATGCTGTGATGGAGTGTCTTTCAGACAGACAGAAACTCAATACATCTGATTAACACACACACACAGCTGCTGCAGAACCGTGTGTGAGGGTGAGGGTGAAAGTGTGTGTGTGTGTGTGCGTCATTGACAGACAACAGACAGAGTGCAGCTGCGGGCACCTCGAGTGGCTCAGACAAAAGCTGATTTACAGGGTTTTAAATCTCACGGCGGGTCCCTCACCAACACACAGGCCTGGCCCTTTCAGATAAAGAGGAACTTATGACGGAGAGAGAGAGAGACTGTAAGACTGTGTGCATGTTTGCTTTTGACAATTCAACTTGAGATTAATGGTGCACTAGTGTGTGTGTGTGTGTGTTTGTGCATGATCGCTCCATACTCACTCTCTGGTCTTGTGGTAGCTGCACCTCATGAGTGGGATCTTGACGACCTGGTCTCGGACGCCCACGTAAAGCTCGCTACGGCTGTGCAGGATCAGCAGGCTTCTGATAGGCTGCCTCTTCCTGAGCGGGAACAACTCGATCTCCTCCAACAGGCAGCTCCCCATGGACTGGTTGAGAGGGGAGAGCACCTTCCTGATCGTACCGTAGTCTTGAGGAGAGAGGGGGGAGAGAGGATTTGGTGTCACAGAGGAATTAGGGGTAAGGTGTTTATCTGCAAGAGGAAAGGTAACCTCAATGTTTAAAGATGGAGGGAAGAGAGAGGGAGAGTAGAGAGAGAGAGAGAGAGGTATAGTGGAAGTAGAGAAAACAGAAAGACAGGAATATATCCCTGGATGAGCATAAATGTACACAAGCTGACGTGAACTCAGTGTGAACCACACAACGATCACTCCCTAACAGTGAGGCTCTGAAGTAAGGCTGTCAAAAAGACCTGGTGGCCGGTTCGCCAAGCTTGGTTATGCCATCAACATGCTGTACTGTATTTGCAACCAGGGGATTTGTATGGCACCTGAATACATGAATTGTGGCCTACTTTTCTTTCACGGGACGTTCCAAGAGATGAAATCGCTTTGTAGTTCTGAGGGAGGAGACGGCCTAAATCCCATGTCATTCTGAGTATCTCCTGACCTTGCAGTTTCCTTTATTTCATGCAAGGGAGGCCCCCGCGAGATTAAGTTATGGGGAGATTTTCTTTTGGGATGAAACTCAAACAAACATCATCAATTATACATGTAGCCCCCCGGGGTGAAGAAAAAGTAATTAGGTGCACGGTGATGGCAAGGGAAGAAGGGTGAATTGCTAATACATGGTTTCAAGGTGGGAAATGAAAAAAGTTAAGTAATGCCCTCAGGTTTTTCTTTCTCAAGGCATTTTTTTTAGACTTGAGAGGCTTGACGTGCCTTCAAGTGAGACTCAACGCTGTAATTGGGCAGAGATGTGGCAGTGTGGTGACACCAGAATGCTTGACAACATTTTGCCTCGTAATAACTTAACTTAATTCTCTTCAAGCCGGCCGCGAGACAAAAAATGCTATTGTGGAGTCATTAATGAGTGCTAAATTTAGAGCGAGCACTTGAAATCAGCTGCAACCCCAGTGGGTATGTACAAAAGGCATTCTGGGAACACTACGCTACAATGCCTTAACATTTTTGGAGCTAAATTGAAGCTATCTGGTTGCACACAGTGGCCCCAATCAGCAGAGCGCGTTTTAGCATTAATAGCATGTGATTAGCTCTGCGTGCTAGCCGGTGCTAATGGCCTTGGCATTGTTTCAGATGTTTTCATTATCGTCTGGTTAGCATCCAGGGAACTTGTGGTGTGGGCAGCTCTGGTCCTAAGCTGCAGTGATCACAGTAGCGTGGAAACAATGAGAGGGGAGTTATGTTAGCACGACGCCAAGCACAGAGCCAGTGATCTGGAACAGGTGTTTGAGTGTGTGTGTGTGTGTGTATTTTTTTTTTTACTTGTGTAAGGGATGTCCTAAAATAACACTGATGGCACAACAGGAAGATCATGTTGACATTACCCAGTAGGGCTATTGTACATTAGGACAGTGATGTCTGTTGCTTTGTGCACGTTCTCTACAGTACCCAGCACAATCCAACTATAACGTACAATGTAGACTGCAGCGTGTGAACATTTTCTACATGCTACAAGGACGATGTGTGTCTAGCATGTGTGTTGATGCCGTTATCTGTGCTCGGCCAAGTTGACCATCACATATTATCACATAGCGCTGGGTTATTATTTTACGCTACCAATTTCCTGTTAGTATATTGTTGATATCTACTGAAACAACACACCAGGAACATTATAACCATTATAAGCATTCACTGAAAAAAAATCACAAAATTGCCTACTAAACCATTTTAAATCCAGTGTGATCAAACGGTCTACTGATCAGCAGGCACTACCATGCAGTTCAGACAGTGTTAAACCATAGCTGTCCTCTCTGTAACTCATGCTTGGCAGTGTCTGTGTGTGTTATTCATTACCAGCCTGTCTTTTTTTTGACAGATGACTGTTTGCAATTTCATGGTGTTTACAATCTCTCACACATGTGAGTGAAATGTGGTGTTGTGTGTGTGCGGTTGTCTGTGTATCTGCTGTGCAGTGTATGTCTGTGTGTGCTGTCAGTGCATATGGAGGACATATGGAGGTAAAGAGCTATCACATTCATGTCAGAATGCTCAAAGCTTTGATGTCTCCTCGGAGCTACAGATCTATTGCCTTCATTTTTCTTCCTGCTGGCCTGTTTCTTCTTGTGTGCAGGGTGCAATTCAAGGGCTTAAGAAGTCCATACGAATACAGCACACGCACACAAGAATCCAAAAACCCCACACAGCGATAAACCCCAAGGGATGCACAAAGAGACACTGCTATGCATGTGGCCTCGGTTCCTTTAAATGTGCCCTAAATCACAGACATGCACAAACACACACACACATGCACGCACACACACACACAAAGAGTGCCAAAAACCTACCAGTAGCCAGGTAGATGATGTGGAACAGCATGTCTTTGCCCTGCACCACGTCCACAGCCACGTGAGTGAAGCGCACGTTGTCCTCCATGAAGTAGGGCACGGGAACCACGGGTTGGACCACCTCGTGCATCAGGAGGAACTTCTGGGCATCCTGCAGGTTCCTCTCGGTCAGGTTCACGTAGGAGCCGTAGTCAATGGTGCCGCACTGTGGAGACGGGGGAAGTCGGGGGGGAAGGCATTGATTGACTAAATGGCTGAGTGCTATAAGTCAATCGTCACCTCTTTGGATTGGCTCGCTAAATTGATAAGCTTAAGGCTTTGTGGTCAGAAGTACCACAAGAGATGAGGGAGGACGGAGGGATCGACTGATTGAATGAATGAGGCGTAAAAGTCAATTACCAGCGTGTTCTGATGGCTTCCTAATCTCACAACCATAAGGCTCTGTAGTCAATACTGTGAGGCTGATGGAAGGAGAATAAATGAATGTTTGACTGAGACAGTTGTTATCTTTTATTAGATTTTCCCTCATATGCATATATATTGCTGGTAAGTTTCATTGGTGTCCCTTGTAATATTTCTTATTATTCATTATTTCCTCAAAAATAAGCTGAACTTTTTAAAGGGTTTTCATCTTCAGAGCCTCATTATTCAGATTCTTTATATTCCAGAAAAAAAAATACATTGTCTGAATGCAACAATATCATTCGAACAAAGGACACTGAAAAAAAATGACAGTGACAGCATTGCTAGCACACAAGACTTCAGCAGCAGGCTGGAAAACTTAGTCTCTGGGAAAGTTTCATCCTTACAGATCATCATGGTTTTATCAAGCATCGTTGAAGTTCTCACGCCACCACAACAGGATATCTGTTTTCCCATAGTAATTCATTTGTTGCAAGGAGTTCACCATGAGTGCACTATGGCTAACTTTAAGAAAAGAGCTGAGAAGGTGGACGTTTGCTCAAAATCAAAGGCTGCAAAAGTTTATATGTGGTATTAATAGTTTTCGGTGGCAGTAAAAATATTCTGGCCGTTCGTTTGTTTACTTTTTTAGTTAAAATGTAAATGATTTTTATTCCCTGAGAAAACAATGAAGCTGTGGAGATCATATGTTTTTGGGATCTGTTGAAGAATTGCCTGCCAAATAATGTTCCAATAATACGTATATCTTACTAAACACAACTAATAGCGTAAGAATAAAACTGACTACAGGGAATACGTTTGTTTTGGTAGGGCATGTTCATGTTAGGATCCTCAGTCATTTCTGTTTTGCCTTCATTCCCTCCATTTCTTCGTGCTAGTCGGGCCAGTCCAGCTGAGGGAAGGCTGGATGGATAAAGCTAACCATGCATGTCCTTGTGAGGAAACGGGGTCCCAGGCCGGGATTGGCATTGTGGCTTGAGGCCCCATCCACAAAGTATAGGCCTACTACAAAGTATAGGCTGAGGCTGAGACTAGACCTTGGATGGGAATAGGTCATCGTCCAGTAGCTAGCAAGAGGACAGACACTTTATACAAATCAGTCCTTGGCCTTCCATGGCCTGACAAATGAGAATCATGGAGGGCTTCCCCGGGACGGACAACGGATCAGTGCCCTCGCCACACCAGGAGATGGGAAATTAAAGCCGTGAAGGACAGGGAAATGTGTGTGTGTTTGTGCCTCTTGCTTATGAAGATGTGTAGCAAGTGTGGTGTGAGACCTACAATATAACACATGTATAAGGTTTCCATTTGTGTGAGTATGTGTCCTTGCATGTGTGAAGTGTATGAGCAATCTGGGTTAGACAGGTTGACTGGTGAGGGTCTGCGGCATGTGTGAACGTATGAGTGATTGATGTGCGATTTCCCCAGTAGAGTCAAGGTAAGGGACAGAAGCATCATTTGGCTGGGGGCCCGCCCGACACTCAGCTGTCTCTCTCATCATGAGCGCATTGCGGTCTGCCAGGCTGACGCTAAGCCCCACACGGCACTGAGGAATGTGGTTCTGTTCTTGTAAAATGTGCTTTTGCTTAAAATAGCTATCAGATCATATAATATTTCAGCATCACATGATTTTAATGTTGCCTCATCAAGAGTCAGTTTCGTGTGTAATTGATCGTACATGGGAGAAATGTGTTAGAAAGTCATAATGCTAACCAGGAACGCTAAAGCTATTGACACCTCTCTTCTGTTAGCATGTGGTTTGGTTTAAATGATCATATCTCCCTACATATGGAGCTAAACAATGAGTGGCTTTTTACAGTAAGCAATTACAGTATGACAGAAAACCTATACAACACAGTAGTGGTATTACCTCCTAATGCCCAACGAACATGACTCATAGCTTGAATAAACCCAGTGGGATCAATCCGTACTGTTTAAATGAATGGGGGGATTTTCTCTCCAGACAGACAGGGAATTAAGCTCTCAATCAATGGCCAATGAGAGTTGAGTGATGAGTTCACAGTCATAATTATCCCTACTTGGCAAGAATCTATAGCTTTCTATGTGTGTGGGTGTATTTGTGTACAGTATACACGGCCAGCAGCTTTTATGGGTGCAAGCCTCCTGACAGTGTACGCCTATGTTTGTGTGTAAGTGTATGTGTGTGTGTGTGTGTGTACGTACGCAAAAGGCCATAAATCCTGTGCTCGTAAATCTAATCCTCCAACATTGACAAATGCTTGATGAAGATGTCACTGAAACCTAGATAAAGTGTGCTTCGGTCCAGCGGTGAGGAGCAGCAATTCTGCCCGAACATAGGTGGGGAGATGGGGACAGAGAGGAAGAGCAGATCCTGGTTCATCCTTGTGGAGCGTAGCCCCATAAAAGCCTGTGGCACATATAAATCCCACTGTCGTGTGCCTACAGGCGTGTGAACAGGCCAAATCCGTGGTCAGAATTGACCAGATTGAGGAAATTGGTTTTTTGCGCAGATAAGTGACTTTCACTCAACTGGAAGTGATATGCTGACATAGATGTGTGAGAGTGGCGAGTGGTATTATGTGTGTCACGGATACATGCTTGGGTGGGCGTGCCTTTTTAGTAAACTGATATAGCCAGCACTTTTTCTGCATGAGCATTTCTGCCTGTTTGCATGTAATTGTGGATAAAGTGTGCGCGTGTGTGTGCAAGCGCTCGGATGGCAGGCGTTGCGAATGCCCCGTGCGTCCGTCGGGTTGACAGAAGCATCATCGAGGGGCCGCGATGTGTGGAGCGAGACATGTGTCACCACCACTGGCATCCAGACCTCAGAGGGAATTCAATCCCACTTGGAAAGCTGTGTGGATTAGCTCCCTCGCTATCTCCTAAGCCTGCCACCACAGAGAGCTAGCTCTTCTGGTAATAAAAACATTCCCTCGGCGTTATTGGTAAACAGCAGCGCATCAAATTGGGATAAGGCAATCCGGTATTCCCTTGTTGGCCCTTCTGGGGTTGGGAAGGAGTACGAACATAAAGTGCCACTCGTACAAGACAAGAGCAGTTTATTAAGAAGGTCTACAGTTCCTAGAATGAGGCTATGCAACGTTGTAATGGAACGTTTGTGCCACTGTAAAATCACTGGATTTCATAACGAGCACTCGTAACGTAAGTTCATGAGCAGAGAGAGAGGCGACTGAATGAGAGAGGAAATTAATGTGAGGGAAGAGTCTCCTGGGACTCTGGCTCATCAGTAAGTACACACATATTTATTCATGAAGACACACACACACACACTGGCCAGTGTGCTGGATCTAAGCCAACACACTTGTCAAGCATAAACAAATGATCATCAAAGGTCATGTCTGAGATCATCTGTTCACCCAGATCTACTGAACTCATGTTGACATTGTGTTGGGTGTATCTATGCAGTTCAACATCTGAAGGTAGGTTTGTTACCTGGAAGTCTGGGTTGGGGTTGGGGTAGGGCAGCCAGGCCGAGCGTGAGTTCTCCTGGTATTTGAAAGGCCCGTTGAAAACCTGCGTGATGGCACTGAGATTGAAGGCACATACCGCAGATGCAGCGATGCTGTTTCTAAATGTCAGAAACAGAAAAAAAGAGAGACAGAAAAAAGGTGGATGGGGGCATGGGATGAATGGTGAAGGGGATGATGGATGAGGGAGGAGAAAAAGTGGAAAAAGTTAGAAGGGAAAGATTTAACAAAGGACATGGTAGTAACCATAGCACTAGCTGTTCAGATTGTGTTGATCCACCCCAAGCTGACCTCCGTAACTGTTTATATTGCTCTCAGCCAACAATGCAAATGAAGCTCCTAACAAAGACAGACACAGATGCCTTTGTAAGGAATCGTCATTACTGGATTATAAATCCGGCAATGGGACACAATTAAGCTGTTCTAACGTCTGATTAACTATGGATCCCTGGTCTGAAATACAGCTTTGACTTTTCAAGCTGTCATTTTCAACAAGTACCTGGTCTCCTCCCTCCGATGAGAAAGTAAAGAATGAGGGTATTAACTCTCAACTCAAACTGTGAGACTTGGGTAATGTGAATTATAATCCAATGCAGCTGTTCATTAAACTCTGTGCCTGCAGGGGGAAATGTTTCCAGTACCCTTCAAAAGACTTCTTTTTTCAGCCATGTGAAGGCATTGACCATAAAGAATAGATTACTCAGCTTTTAATAATGGTCCACCCATGCGTGTGTGTTTGTATGAGCATGCATGCATGTGTGTGTGTGTGTGTATGTGTGTGAGAGAGAAAAAAGAAAGATGGAAAGACACATGAAGAGAGGAGATGCTGTTTATCAGAATAGAGTCTAATAGAATATTCCAGTGTTGTAGTCGAGCCAACATAGCTTAAGTCCAAGTCGAGTCCTCAACGTTGCAGTCCAAGTCTGAGTCTGAGTGCTCAGGTTGAGGTCACGTCAAAAGCTAGTTCATTGGTTATAATGGCAGCTGGTTATAAAGTTGTGGATTTCAGTCTTTGACATACTAAGACATACTAAGGGCTTCTGAATTAGATTTGTGTTTTGAACTACACCAAAAATGAACAAGCAAAAATTTTAAAAATATAAGATGACAGCCATTATATTTTAACAGTGTATATTATAATAAAAACATTTTACCTGTGTAAATATCATCGTTCCTACTCCCAGGCAGCGCTCGCTCACCAATATGTTACATCATCCTATCAGTGTTGTAAGATACATTTTCATAGCCCGAAGCCTGCACGGAGGCCTGTATTGTTAACCAATCAGATAATCAGGCACAAATTGTGGGTAACGAGCAGCCGATGTCGAAGGTGATCGAGGCCCAAGTCCAAGTTCAAGTCCTTGAGTACTACAACACTGGAACATTCACCCATGGGTCCCGTCTCTTTGTTCCATCTCCCTTAGGCATTATACAGTAAGCACTTATCTTAAAAAGTAATTATAAGCTCCTTTTATTTGAAGTAATTGTGGCTTGGTTGCTGGAATGAGTGATCACAGTTGTAGCTGTGCTTTTGGAGTGTGTCTTTCAGGCCGCACAGCTACCTGCGTAACTGGGCACGTCAACTTGCACACTAATAGGCTTTTCACACTTGAATATGTTGGCCCAGGGTTAACTTTAACCCTGGGTTATAATAGCCCTGGGTTAATTTATCTCACGTTTCACACTAGTTTTCTTTAACCCTGGGCTAACAATTGACCCCGGGTATTCAGTGTTCAGGATTTCACACTGTAAGCTTGTAGACAACGGGTTAACGTTTAATGCTAACGTTTAACTCGCTGTTACATTCTAACCCCTGTTACATTCTAACTCCTGTTACATTCTAACCCCTGTTACATTCTAACCCTGTTACATTCTAACCCCTGTTACATTCTAACCCCTGTTACATTCTAACCCTGTTACATTCTAACCCCTGTTACATTCTAACCCCTGTTACATTCTAACCCCCGTTACATTCTAACCCCCGTTACATTCTAACCCCCGTTACATTCTAACCCCTGTTACATTCTAACTCCTGTTACATTCTAACCCCTGTTACATTCTAACCCTGTTACATTCTAACCCCTGTTACATTCTAACCCTGTTACATTCTAACCCTGTTACATTCTAACCCCCGTTACATTCTAACCCCTGTTACATTCTAACCCGTTACATTCTAACCCCCGTTACATTCTAACCCCTGTTACATTCTAACCCGTTACATTCTAACCCCTGTTACATTCTAACCCCACAACGTTTCACACTATTGTTCTTAGCACCGCATTTTGGGGATAGCACCACAAAAGCGGTGCTAACCCTGCTTCGTAGCAGGGTTTGTTAACCCAGGGTTAAAAGTGTTAACCCTCTTTCAAAAATGCAAGTGTGAAACGCTGCTTAGCCCGGGGTTAAATGCATCCTTAACCCAGGGTTAAGAAAGACGTTAGCCCGGGGTTAAGTGTAGTGTGAAAAGCATATAATAATCCGATCTTAACCTGATTAAAGAAATACTCAAACTATAGCAACTGGCATGGAAATGTTTAATTTGAAGTCCATACTTGAGGTAAGCATATCTTGATTATCACGTCTAGATTTCCATCCAAGCTCTAGATTTCTTTGGCCATGTAGACACCTTTTTTTAAATGTGTCAAGAAGGTCAATGCCAAGTTGACCTGGATAAACTGGTGTGTTTGGTTTATTTGCTTCAGCCGTGCAGATGGAAACGCACCTGATTCGCCTTATATTTTTTGATATACTTTTCGAGTCGGATCACTCACACGTTAGTAGTGAAGATGCCATAGAGCAGCTCCAACTCGGGCAGGTAGAAGGTGCCCTGCAGCTCGTTGTAGTTGAAGGGGATCTCTCCTGGCCTGGAGCAGTTCAGCCTGGCTTTCATGAAGGTGGTCCAGGTGTCCTCCAGCAGGAAGCGGCCGCCGATATCATTCTTGCAGACGCGACCGGCGCGCGAAAAGACGGTTCGTCCACAGTCGTGCTCCACCGCGTTTTCCCGGAAGAAGAAGTAGGTGAAGTTGCCGATGTCGTAGGAGGAGACGAAGTTAGGTTCTGCCGAAGGAGACAGGAGGTGCAGAGAAGAGAGAAGGGGGGGGGGAGACAGGGAGATGGAGCCAAAACATACAGGGAGAGGGAAAAGGAGAGCAGGGGGGAAATACATGGGAGAAGGAAGGGGTAGATGAAGAGAGAGCCGAGAGAGATGGGGTGTACAGAGAGAGAAAGATAAATAGTTACGGTGGCAGGAGTAAGTAAGATAGAGAGGCAATGACAAAGAGTTGCGACTGATTGAGGTATGTGTGGGTATGTAGCCCCCACACCAGCAGGTGATCGGGATTAATAACTGTAGGCTGTGTTATTAATGGCGTTGTGTTGTAATAAGAAAACTCATTTTTCATTCCCCCGAACCTAAAGGTTAGGATGAGAAATGACCAAAACAGGTGCACTGTAATAGCTCTCACCCTATCTGAAGCGCGCGACCCCCGCGACACTGTCACTGCTAAGGCGTTCATCTTTATGTATGACATTATTGGATCTAAACCGCACACTTTATTCTCCCTGACAGTGATTTAATTCACTTTTAAATGAAAGAGCGTTTGCTCCCCCTCCCCCCTTTCACCCCTCTTCTCCTCTGAACCTTTGGCTGGCAGCGCTGGGAGAGAAAGAGTAAAAAAAGAAAATCAATTTGCCATAAAATTAGTTATTAAACTTTCCCCAGAGGTTGCTGCAAAGCAATTGCATATGGTGGCTTTTAATTTATTTTTTTCAAAATAGCTTAAATGTGAATCAGATAACAGATAACAAGTCACTTGCTGACAAGATACCGATTGACCTGCTCTTCTGTAGGCTGGACAACTTAAGGTATCTCAAGTTCTCCAATCCATAGTTCTGCTATCCAGGTGAGATACTGGGATACACTTTTATGCCCCTCAAAGAAAAAATAAGGTTTTCTAGTTGCCTAGAAAACCTTCTGCGAAACTTTCTTCAAACAAAACAATTATTATATCATCTCTTTGGGCAGCAGGGTGAGGAGTGAGGAGTGAATAGGGAGGCCATCTTTCAGCTGGAGGACACAGGTTCAAGCCCCCGTGTCCTTAAGCAAGACACTGAATCTCTACCAGGGGTGCTGACCCTGTCCTCTGACCACCCTGTGGACGGATCAAGCGAAAAAGAGAATTTTTCCTTAAGGGATTAAAAATGATGGCTATTCTCTCTATACCAAAGAGCAGTTTATCTATACTTAACACCCAACTTTGGCGGCCCCCTACCATTGAGCCACTTGGAGTTGTACTGGGCAGTGCGGAGCGGTGGCAGCCCCCCGAGGCTGCGGTAGATGGCGGGGTCTCGCCCAGAGAAGTCCATGGCCGTGGCGGCGTAAAGCTCCCCGCTGGAGGTGATGAGTGCGGTGGAGTTGTGGAGGGGGTTGTAGGGACACCGAGCCATCCCACTGATCTGGTCGTGGATCTCTGTCAGGTTGGTCAGCTGCAACAGACACAAACGGGAAGAGGAAGATGAGATGGAGAGAGGGAGGTGGAGGAGGAGAGGAAAGAGTAATGGGAGGCATGGATAGTTGACAGGAAGAAGGGTGACATAGTGGGGTGGGGGTATATAAGACAAAGTTGGTATACGTCTCAGTAGACACTAAGCAAGAACATGCATACACCCCCACCTATATCAATCTCAGTGCAAAAAATGATTGGTTGTGATTAGTTGTAGTGAAGGTATTGCTTGACATAACAAGCTCAACAATAAGCCATAAACGAGCTTCTTGGGAATAAGGTTTCCACTTTCCACTTTCTACTAAATATCTGATCATAGCATGAATCTTGTAGAAAAAAATGTAGGACAAAAGTAGCAAAGGGCAACATTAAAATGCAAACCAGACAAGTCTGGTGTGTGTTGTTTGCTTCTGCCAACATGCAAATGCTGCAGAAACAACAACACTTCATCTCATTATGTTTCTTTGGTTCACATCCACTCCATAACACACACACACACACACACACACGCACACACACACACACACACACACACACATATATACTGTATATGAGAACCTTCAGGAGCAGGATGCATAATCAAAAACCATATTTGGTGTCATTACTAGCATAAACACAAACAATACAACAGCTGCCTCGGGTGCAAACTTGAGAAACCACCTGTGTCTTCAGCAGAGTTTCAAAATCAAGTCGATGTCCTAGTCGCAGCGTTTCCACAGTTTGGTGTCTAATGACAGTACAGGCCGTCCATCTGCTGGTCTGGCTAAACCGTCATCACACCACATCACTGCAGCAGGGCCTCTCCGTTTTCAGAAGAGACTCGATGTGAGATGCAGTCTTCCTTCACATGCTGCCTTTGAATAGGAGGCCAAATCCAGCTCGCCGCATTTAAAAATACTTTACAGCATGACCCGGGCTTAGCCCTGACCTGACACAGTGCACTTGTTCCCAATAAAAGAACGGGGCCATAGCTCTCTGACTCAGCCTCGAATCGCAAGGAGGGCTAAAGCATGTTTTTGATCCAAGATGCAATTATATTTTATGGTGCAAAAGCAAACAGAGTATAGGGAGATTAACTTATGGTTTCCATGTAAGTTCATCTAGGTTGTGAGGGGAAATCCATGACGAGGAGGACGAGGTTAAAAGCTTGCGGCAATGTAATGATTTTACTTCCATAAACTATAATGAAAGTCTAATTAAAGTCTTCTCTCTAATTCCACAATGTGAGGTCCATCTAGCCAACCCGTCACATTACGCCACTGGTGTTTCTGCTTGGTGTCACAGCCTGCAGTACCGTAGCCTTCACGTCTGGAAGAACCTTCGGTGACGGCAACAGAGTCTCATCCTGGATGGATTTCAAAGCCTCTCTTCTCATTGTTGGACTCGTTTTCAGTTTCAA
This sequence comes from Hoplostethus atlanticus, assembly GCA_034670405.1. Taxonomy (NCBI): domain Eukaryota; kingdom Metazoa; phylum Chordata; class Actinopteri; order Trachichthyiformes; family Trachichthyidae; genus Hoplostethus; species Hoplostethus atlanticus. Next base: position 5,470,690 of record JAXDDX010000012.1, read on the forward strand.
AAACAGGTGGACGACTATTCCTCACAGAATGCCCTGTCCTTATTCAGAGCATGCGTTGGGGAAACGGGCAACTTTTTAGCCACATTTTCCCGGAGCGGGTCGATTTGGATCAAGGGTTCCCTTAACTCCCACCACCTCCGCTCGGCTCCAACCCAGCCAAACAGAGCAGCCCTGTCTTTGCTCTGCCGGGCTGAGATGAAAGCCTGGTATTGAAGGGACTCATTCTGCAGGCTGGGATAGCTGTTTCTGGGTCAATTGCGCCTTTTAAAAAAAAAAGAGGAGGAGAAGTGATAGATAGCATAAATAGATAGGGAGACTAGACTGCATCCGCCATGCACATTGAGGCAGTGGAGTGAAAAGTCTTCTCTATGGTGCACCCAGCAGCTGTGCTAGAAGGACACTGGAGTGACTTGAATGCCTCTGATAGAGTCTTAATAGAAAGAGGCTGCTGTTGGAGCCAGCTGGGCGCTACACACTGTGCTACTGAGAGACTATTGTGGCTATTGAGAGAATTTTCAACTACCCACAATATATGGAAATGCAGCAAAAAAGCTCTGCGTAAGAGCAATTTGAAATCTGTTAGCAGGATTTTCACTCATCGATTTCCCGCCACGGTTAGCTGCCCTCCTTGTAGCTATCTGTCGTATAAGAGTGAGCAGCATGAATGAGCCGTCGCAGTAATCGCCGCAATATCGTTGACTCCATTGACGTACAGTTCTTCCTCCTGATCCTTCTCCTCTTCCTCCTCATCCTCCTCATCATAAATTACGACATAATTATCACCATCTTTATTATGACTAGCCCTATGACCATCATTGTCATCATCACTGCAACAACCATCGTCATCGCTATCGCCATCGCCATCGTCATCGTCATCGTCATCGTCATCGTCACCATTGTTACATCATCATCATAACACCATCATCAACGTCATCATCATCATGACCACCAACATCATCAACACTACCACCACTAGCATCGTCATCGCTATCATCATAACTGCCATCATCATCATCATGACCACCAACATCATCACCACTACCACCACTACCATCATCATCATCAGTGACATCATCATCATCAAAACCGATTGGTAGCTGTTGAATCTGTAACATCCCACTGCTCATTCAACTTCTCCGTTCATCCATCTCAGCTGATAGTAATAATCGGTGTGGGAGTGAGTCCACGACTGTTGCTGCGCCCAACCTGTCTTTCACATTAACAGACATTCAGCGGGTAAATACGACAGCGTCTGATGAAATACTGCTATAATAATGTCATGACATTTCAACTATATGTATTTTCACAGCGGTAAACAGTCGTTATGAGCCTGTGACCTTTGAATTCAGTGCTTTTGGAGAAAAACAAATGTCACCAGAACAGAAAACTCCCGCCTCCTACTTTTGTGAAATCCTACTATAGCAGACCCAGATATCAGAAACAGCCCGGTCTCTGCTCTCAGGTAGGAAGGACCCTGTGACATTTTACATTTTGAGCTGTATTTCACTTGACTGGGCACTTGTCACATACTATAGTGGATGAAAAAAGGTTTCCCTGCTGACACCTCAGTTACCCAGCAGAATGGTTGGTAGCACTGTGACCATTCCTAATAGAAACTAAATGGCGTACACACAATATATTTTTTTGTTGTCCTCACTTTGCGTCAAGAGCCTGCTGGAACAAAATAGCAAACCAAAATGAAACGGCAGACGAAACGTCCCTTTAAAGCTGTGGGTTTCAGAGCTGCAGGGAATGGCTGGGAGTAGGACAGCAGAGAGGGGACAGGACGGTAAATATAGAGGATGAAAGGACAGGAGAGAATAGAGGCAAAGGGAAGCAATGATTCACGAGGGACAGAGAAGATGAGACAAAGAAGGGCAGAAAGGGAGAAAGGAGGAGCCAGTTACTGTTATGGAATCGGTTCGTACCGTTCGGTTGGTGCAGATGGGCGTGAAGGCGTTGGTTCCACAGGTAAACAACCTGTTACCGTTCACCAGCAGCACTCGGATGTAGTTCTGGCACTCCTCCTGCGGACACACACACACACACACACACACATCACAGTTAGCACAGCGACGGCACCATTATGCAGCCATTGACAAGCAGCAGCATTAGGCAGAGGACAGAATAGACTTAACACCACTAAATGAGACAAAACACCTGCAACCACAGGACGGCGAGTCTAGAACGTGGCCAAGCTTCGCAGAGGCAAATCAAGGCTAATGCCCTGCGCGGCTTAGCCATGTCACATCTTAATTCAACAGGGAACAGATTTTGGAGGGGAAGCTGAATGAGGTGGAAAATAGATAAATGCAGCGGGCATGGGAGAGGACAACTCAGGATTAGATCAGAAAATTGCCTTTGCCTTTGTTGACTGGTAAAAACGTGAAATGAAGGAGCAGGCTATCATATCGTTTATTGGCTTGATTTCATCGTGTTTATTTTAGCCCTCACTCTCGACATCAATCAATTAAAAGCGCCGAATTCTCTAAATTGCGCTGAAGTACACGCTCACCGCCACTCTCTTGGCTCGCCGAGAGATTTTGGCCTGGGTTTCTAGCGAGCCACTCAGCACTTGGTTAAAAGCTCAGAACAAATAAAGTGTGTCTGGCTGAGTGATTGATTGATCGAATGATTGATTGCTGCAGAACAACATGAACTCTGTACACTGCTGTCAGGCTTTGCTGTCAGGGCTGCCGAGGATTTCCGTCAGCAGTCATGCCTGAGCGCTGGGTTTGTTTTTGTCTTAGGCTGGAGTAATAAACCACTCATAAGGTCTCCTCCATCTAAAAGGGGCCAATGCTGTGTTGGTGAGGGGCCCTCATTGAAATTTAAAACCCTATAAATCAGCTTTTGTCTGAGCCACTCGAGATACCCTGGGCAATGTGCCCCCCCCCCCTCTCTGGGGTCTGATTTAAAAGTGGAGGGCACCACAGGAGAGATGGGGGAAGGAAGGAGGGTAAGAGCTTTTATTTCCCCCTATGAAGATGAAGGCTGACTCGTAAAACGCCTCGTTTCCCAAGTCTACAACTTGTTATGTTTGCCTGTTTATCTGTACAGTTTGTGTTATATATGACTGTATGTCTGCCTGTGGGTGTGTGTCTACAGTATATGTCTAAGTAGGAGTGCACGTGTGTGTGTGCATGTGTGTGTGTGTGAGCAGGGATGGGGGTAATTCAATTCTTTTCTGCGGTTTGTTGCTACGGTAAATAACGGCAGATTTAATATTTGCCCAGCCTTACAGTCTTGACTTGTTTATGAAAACTTCCTGACAAATGTTCCGCGTCCGTACAGTAATGCAGAGGCTGTTATGCTTGGCTCGCGCATTATAAAACAAAACAGAAGCAGCAATCAAGTCCCGTCGAGTCAATTTAACTCTCCTTTCGTCTCCCCGGGCTGAAATAAATCAAATACACAAGAGAAGAGCAGACGTGTGCATTAGGAAAAAAAAAAAACTACAATCACTTGTAAATTCACTCAAGGCAGAGGCACAGTATCTGTGTAATAGCTTAAGCAATGGTATATTGCTGCGCGCTGAGCTAGGTAATAAACCATCGAAAGCCCTGTCAACTGTGGGAGAATGAAGTCTTTTAATGCTATTCTTAGTGTACATCACAGGAGCTGATCCTCACAAGGGAGCGGATAACAAAACAATTCTGCTCCGTGAGACAGGAGCGACTCAAGGACTGAGGTGGCTTTGGTCTGTAATTCACAACAACCATCACTTGCTGGCCAGCCTGTGCATGCCTATTATGGGTCTCTAACCACCTTTCACAGGAAGATAAATACACAGCGGCCTACACACACACACACACACACACACATGCAGAAGGCAGGGCTGGGCAGTTCACCTACAGGTTAAGTTTGCGTCTAAACCATCTGTTTGGGAGACAAGTGTATGCCAGCTAACCACATACAAAAACACACACATGCCCACATTGGGAAATAAAGAAAAAAAACAATAGGAACTCCCTTTGTGCAAGGTCTGTAAGAGCTAAGGTGTGGCTGGGAAACCTTTGTCAGTTCGCAACAAGTTGACTCGAATCCTCTCTCAAGTCAACCCCACATTCAAAGCACTCAGGGATTTACAGTGAGTCTCCATGTTAAGGCTGAGTAATGATGTCTGTGTTGCTTTCAGGTTTGAATACGTCGTATCAAAGGGATGCTTTGACATATTTGGATTTCAGTGTTTATTTTACTTCACCAGGAACTTGTCAGATTAAAAGTCCTGTCCTAGTTGTGATGTGTTCGCTAGTTTGATACTGCCTGTAAAAATGACTGGAAATGACTTGAAAATGCAAGAACAAAATACTAGAAACATCACATTCTTATATTAGGGCAATTTAAGTGCAAATTCTACATTTGTCCTACTCTAAAAATGGCTTGTTAGGATTGTTTGGGGCGCCAGGGAGGCCTAGTGGTTAGAGAGACTGTCCTTCAACTGGAGGGCCTCTGCTGGCAAGCATCTGCCCTACTTAAGTGTCCTTGAACAACAAGACACTGAATCCCTACCAGCCTCCAGGGCTGCTGTTATGTGGCTGACCCTGACCTCTGACCTCTCTGTGAAGGGGGACAAGTGAAAAGAGAATTTCCCTATGGGGATCAATAGTGTCACATTATTATTATGACATTATTAATGGACTTTTCCGCTAGCTGCAACGTAACAAGCTATCTTAATGCCAGAGGTACCTGTTGATTTCAGTGATGAATGTTAACAACAAGCTGTTTTCAGTTCAGCACAATACCAATACAGAAAGAGCCCGATAAAGATAAGAAAAGATATCGTTTAAACTCACCTCAGATTTTCCACGGCTGAAGCAGGCCCCCTTGGTGAACTCATCGCAGTGCCACTCGGCCTCCTGCGGAGAGAGAAAAGCAACATTAGGTACCCAATAAACCCTCAAGAAACAACATCAGAAACACTCAGCACAATGAACCACTTTCAAAACCACTCAGGGAACCCAAACAAAACAATGTCTGACTCTCAACGGTGAAAGAAAATCTCTACCTTTTGAATTCAATTTGACATTCTGGAGACATTCTCCGAGATAGCCCGACTGCCAAAATGCCACAGAAGACATGAAAACGGCTACAAATAGTAATGGAAAACCATACAGTGGCGAGTTTAATAGCAGTGTGCTGCCTGTTCTTTGACTTGGGGAGGAGGGCAGGCAAGCAGCGGCAGACATCAAGCAGAGGATACACCTTGAATATACACTGTCATTAACACATGCACACGCACACAAACGCATGCACACACCCACACACAGCTTATGAGTCATGTTAAATACAGACACAGAATCCAATTAAGGTGCACACCGAGCAGGGAGAGCTCAACACATGGGAGGTAAGCGAGGACAGCGCAGAATGCCGATTTGATTTATGTGCAGGGGAAAATGAGGGATCTTAAGATATAAGAGAAGTCCCCAGAGTAGGATGTCAATGTGATTTACATGTGAGGACGAAACAGATGGGCGCCTTTTACATTTTACTACAGGAGAAGATAAAACCTGGACTCGTCTCCTCTCAGGGTGGAGAGTCCAGAGCGCTGCAATTTCTACAGTTTAATTTCAGTGTGACCTCCGGGGGGCTCTCTCATTGATAAAAGTTTTCTATTCATGAAATGAGTGTTGGCCCCAGGCCAGCACAGGGCCACTAAGACACTCACACTCTGACAGGCAGAATTACTCGTCAATGCCACCAGCTCAGCGTGACAGGCTAAAAGAGGAATACTTGCCACTGGATGCCACTCTAACACGGCTACTGCTAAGTCACGAAAAAGTCACAAAAAAGTAAAACTATTCCACCTCTCTTTGGCCACAAAGACACAACTCTCCTGCAGTAATAACCTGGTGAATAGCCAGAGGCGACTGACTTCATTCTCTGTGGGACGATAGTAAATATCTGTCACTGAAAGAGAATATTATATTTCACCTTGGCATCAGGATTATTTGATGCAGGGACAGGAGGGGAAGAGAAAGCTGAACCCCCCTCAGCACTTAGGAGAACTTCTTTCATTTCCTCATTGACTGTGTGCTTCATGAGCGAGCTCCTCTGCCTCAACGGCCTTCAGCGGGCATAGAAACCAACTTACGCACGTATGTACAGTTACATGCACACACATGCACCGACAGCAGGGAGCTTAAAGTGAGAGTCTTTAGGGTGTGTTGTACTATTCAGGGAGAAGTTAGAGTATTAATGGGAGTCGGCCTCTCTCTTTCCCTTGTGTGTGTTAGTGTGTGTGTGTGTGTGTGTGTGTGCATATGTGTGCCAGTTCACATTCCAGGCCAAAGCCCGGCTATTTCGGGGCCAGCCACCCCAGACACAAACCACACACATCAGCACTAACAGCGCAGCCTGCACACGCAGCACCGAAGCCTGTCCCAGCAGAATTCAACGTGGGCACAGGAAATGCTTTCACTAATCGCAGGGGGGTTAAACCCGTTAATGGCTTGAAACCTTACTTACTCACATTCAGTATCAAAATCAATCATAATATACTGCAAGATTACAACTTGAGATCGCATTAATGGGACCAAAGTGGTTGCCTTTTATCATTACGAGGAGAGTGTGCGATCTCTCATCACCCTACGTAGTCCGAAGCAGGTTTTCCACATTGTAATGCATCCACATTACAGCTTTAAGACATCAACTATTTGACTACTGAGTACATTGTTGCCCATAACCCTCTAAGCGGGGGAGGCGCTGGCATCATTTACCGCTAAAGCCACCCTAGCCTCAAATGGACCAGAGTACAGAACAGAATCGCAGCCATGCTAAGGCAAGTGCCAGGTGTCATTAAGACACATTAAAAGCCCATTAACATGCTATCGTTCAGCCTCGGCGTGCCTCCGAAAATGAATCTGTCTTAAACTGAAATATGTCTGGAATGTGCTGACTTCAAGAATAATTCTCGGCTTTATCAGACAAAGCCGGTATTAGAAAAGACCCTTTTCACACTTTTTGTCACCTAGGAGAGAGAGAAAGGGAGACTTAGAGGGGAGAGAAAGCAGCTCAGTTACTGAGCATGGCACTAACTTTGTCAGGGTAAGGGGCCTGATTCCTAGCGGAGCGACGCCAGAAAATGCATCCATCATGGTACTGTAATCAGCTTCAAATGGCATATGTTTGATTAGAGAGGGGGAGAACGATGCACTTAAGCAAGAGAGAAAGTTGGAGTGTGTGTGGGTGGGTGTGACAGAGACAGACAGAGAGACTTTAACACAGTCAGTAGCAGTCATCCGCTGCTCTAGGGAAGCTGAAGAATAGATTCCTGAGCTATGCATGTTCCATGTGTCCGCCCTCTCTACTGTCCCCTGTAATGAGTGCAATCCTCAGAGATGAACCATTGTGCTCCAGCCTCTCGGCGTGGCCCCTCACACTAAGGGGCTATTGTCACCACAAGGTGGGTGCAGGAGACAAAAACAGGAAAACAGAGAGAGAGAGAGAGAGAGAGAGAGTGTGTGTGCGTGGGCAGAGAGAGAGAGATAGAAGGAGACAAAGAAAAGGACAAAACAAAAAAAAAAGGAGAAAACAGAGAGCGACTTAGGAGTGAGCCCGGAGACATGAGAGGCAGTGTGGGCAGAGGCAGAGCGGGAGTGAAGTAGTCAGTGAGATGGAGGAGGGACGGAGGAGCTGAATTCCAAAACAGCCCAGACATGATATTGAATATATTCTGCATAAAGAGGGTCCGGAGAACACCCTCTGCTGACAGCTGTCTGGCTTTGTGAAATGACTGACTGTGTGTTTCATTACAAGGGGATGGGGCGGGGGGATGGGGGAGGGGTGAGAGTGAGAGCCGGACAAATCCAGCTGGGGAAATTTAATCTGTCCTATGCATAGCTGATATTACCTTTTGATGTGCTGGCACAACATTTATTATTCAGACTGATGTCTGCTGATGTAAGCCGCTGAAAGATTTGCACATGAAATCGCTCTTTGTGTCACATCTGAGTTAGTGCCCGGTCCGCGTCACTTACCATATCATCACAGCCAAGTAAAAAGATTGGGAGAGATACAACAACTGTCGAATCAAATCGAGTCAAATCAAATGTGTTTGTATCGCCCTTAATCACAGGGTACAGTCTCAAAGGGCTTCATCACAACTGACCCACCTACTCTCAACATGTAGATGCATCATCCCCTCTTGCCCAAACATGGTCCATCAATTCCATGACGTCACTGATCCTGTTGGTATCCATATCCCCAATGCCACTGCTTTTTACTCTATGCATTTAAATGGCCAAGTTAGTGGGATCTAATAATTGAATTAGCATAGCTTCCAGAGCTATAGAGGGACGGTTTCCGTTAGCAACTGATTGGCTAATTGTTTGGCTGATGGAGTGTAACTGCACGAATGAGGTACAACATGTGAAACTGGCGAGGGCTTTTTGCTTTGTTCCCTTACCTTAACAACCTTACAATAAGAGAGGGAAGCAAAGAAAAACAGAGGCACAATATACACCTCAACACCATACAGTGTCTGTCAAAGGGAGCTGTTATGGATAGTGTTTTCATCTTTTGTGCCAATGCAGGTGGAGAGAAGCTGGAGTGGATATCCGCTGTTTTGTGCTCCTTGGTTTCTATATTGAATGGTGAACAATGCCACTGATCCACCTCATCCCAGTGCTTATTGACTGATGCTGTGATCACTGTTCCTGTTGAAACATTGAGCCTGTCTGCATCCTGTTTAGATTTACCACGTCGAAGGAAACAGCGCAATTGGATTCTTAAAGGGGGATGTTTTTTTTTTCTCTGTGGACTATTTGGGGAGCTCACGGGCAGACAGCAACACAAGGCAGTTCTACTCCAAGCCGGCTCGGTCATTCATCAGCCCTGGCAACACAATGGGATGTGAACACAATGCAAATGCAGAAGGGCCGATTTATCAACGCTTGCCCCTCTCTGCAGCAGGTACAGCGGGCAGGGGGCTCACGGGAGTCAAGCAGCGGCCATGCCAGGGTTGATTCGGCTGGCTGAGGTTGGCAGGAGTTGACGGCGGAGCGCAGAAAGAGGGATAGAGGGGGCAGGAGGACAACACTGAAAGAATGTGGGATATCTCAATACTAGACCACCATAAAATGAGAGTCACCTGTGGTTGGAGGAAGAAAAGGGTGCTTCATATCTGCTTTTATTTATAAGCTTTTTTGTCTAGTAATGCCTTCCCGCAACGGTTGAACAGTCTGAAGTCATTCCCTTCCTTTTTTTTTCCTTTCAGCTGCACCAAATTTGAAAGTAGACCAAGGAGAAAAGGATCCACCTTTTGTGCTCGACAGTGTTTTTCAGATCAGTGCGGATGGGGATAGAGGTTGACAGGGAGAGGAAGGCCACTTCAAGCTGTTGAGGCACTGCAAAAGGGATTTCAAGTGCCAGATATTAACTCCAATCAAGGCCATAGGGATGATGTTTGAAGGCCTAACTCTTCCCACTTCAGCCCCTGATTGCCATTCAGTTTGAGTATGATCCTTATCTCTTTGTTCAAGTCAATGTGATGCGGGAGCTTTTCTACTTGAACTGTTTATGATTCTGGAAGAGTTCCACTGTCTTGTAAACAGTTCCTCCAGACAAACCTTTATATCTCTTCTGACTGAACCTTCTACTCTCAGGACTTACTGAAGACCAAATCCGAGAGGGGCGCCCTCAAAAGACACCCGAGCAATGAAAGAGGAAAAGTTCTCAAATGGCTTAACATCATCTCTTCTTACAAATGCCCTCTCTCTCCAACTTCTTCTGCTCTTCTTGACTTTTCTATTTTTCATTACTTCCAGGCAAGGAGGGCATTTACTGAGGAGATTATGATTGCTGGGCTCAGGCTGTATCGATCTCCGGGTCTGAGCTCAATATGTGCAATAGAGCAGGTTAGACCAGCAGTGTTTAGCTACCACCTCAAGTGCCACGGCTCTCAGAAACCTCCCAAAGAATGGCATGACTACCAGTTGCTCAGAGTTCATTTTTTTCCGATGCGAACACCTGAACACAACTAATCATACTGCGACCGAAGGCAGTAAAAGTGGGTGGGATTCACTCATGCAACAAAAGTCCTTGGTGGCTGTTTTTCCTGCTTTCATAAATGTTTCATGCAGTTGTGTTTATACAGGATGAGATCAGGGCATCATCGATCATATGGTAATTATATCCACCTCTCTCACATATTATGGGCTGCTTGTATTGCACTGGCTCGAAGCCTTGTGCTCTGTCAAACCGTACGCAGGCTTCCTCTTAACGCTGCCAGCCATGCAAAAGCAAATCACTGCCACAGGGCGTTATCTGACAGGGCTGATGAATGGGGATTGGGGGGGGTAAAATCCCAGAGACATGCGTAGGTGTAGCTTGTAGCTTGTTTTCCTTCTGCGGGGAAGGAAAAAAAATAATAATCATGCAGAACATCAGTGCAACAGAAAATACAACACACTAAACTATTAATGACTGTTTGTTTTTTACTGGCACTCTGCACCGTATCCCCTTGTAAATCCATTTGATCAACCAGTAATGCAAGTAATGTAAGTGGAGCGACAATGCCAAAGGGGAAATTCATTGGACTCTTTCATATCTAACAACAATAGGGATGTCATATATAAACCCAGCCACGGTGGCAGCCAAATTTCTATGCAATTAATCCCTTGTTCTATGCCAGAAAAAAAAGGAAAAGGAGGGAGGCGAGTGGAAGAATAGGACTTATGCTCCTGCAATTCAAGCCCTGGGGCTTAAATAGCCTCCTCCTTAACTCTGCAGCCCTGGTTCAGTCAAATGCAAAGCAGGGACTAGTCCACGGGTCAGTTTAAATTGGCACCAGGCCTTGGTGGGGATTACTAGGTTCTCTCAAGAGAGGAGGCCTTGGAGATGAGGGGTTGATTGGGACAGTGGAATCTCCCCTCTGATTCTGCAGCGCTGGCCGAGCGAAGGATAAGATAAAGAAAGAGGGATGATTGGATGAAGGGATGGAACAGAGCATCTTTAAAAAGCGTCTGTCCCAGTGAGCGCCCATAAAGGACTGCCTCCCCGTGGATTCTCATCTGTCTCCGTGGGGGGTTTCTCTGCTTTCTTCCCTCTGCCTGCTTGCGCTCTCTGTTCTCCCTCATCCCTTTATGTGTGCTGCCCTCTACTCTTTTCTGTCCGTCAAATCCAGTCTTGCTTCTTATTTTGTCTGACCATTCTTCGGCTTTTTCCTTCCCAGATGGATTTATATCAACAGTGCTCCCTCCATTCTCCCTTTTGTTCCACCCTGCCACTCTTTCTCTGTCGCTCCCTCCTCCCTCTCTCCTCCTCCTCCTCATCTCTCCTGGTTTTCCAGGGTGTGAATGGCGAGCATCAAGCCTTGTCCAACCATCAAAGGAGCCTGCTGCTACCACCAAGAAAGAGGGCCCAAATACACCCTGAATGTGTCGATGTTTGCATGGTTACTCAGTGGGTCACAAAATGCTTAACTCCACAGGGAAGGTTGTGGGCACATGGGTACAAATGATAGAAAACATGAGAGAGCCTACAAAAAAAAATCATAATGCTAATATGTGGGAGCAGGAAGGATGGAGAAAGGAAAATTACTACCCCAGAGGCCAATATTGCGAATTTATGCATGTTCTGTGCAAATACAAGTTTGTACAAAACCAACAACAGGGCTGTCTGATCACGTCTATTCAGGGATAATTCTCAACACAAGCAGAAGTCAATGTTCTACCGAAGTTGAATTCAATGACTCAAAGCATTTCATTCTTTCCCTGGTAGTAGATCTACTGCCATCTACGACCCCGACGCCTCGAGTAGAGCAGAAGAGTTGAATTTGCCGAAACAGTACAGTATCATCTGCTGAAATACCCTGACAAAACCTGCCATAGCACCACCAGTAAAATGGGGGCTTCGTACCACATGTCATATACAGGTTCGAATTTGAGTTAAACACACAGGGTATTAACACTGACTCCACTCAGTTGTTCAACACTGTATTCCTACCCCCCTCTGTATATCAAACACTTTGCAATTACGACCAAACCCACTGTCACTCACCGTATGGGAAGTTGTTGTGACGCGTGAAATGCTAAGCCATTTTACTGTGACAGCTTTAAGTATTCCTACCCCCCCTCTGTATATCAAACACTTTGCAATTACGACCAAACCCACTGTCACTCACCGTATGGGAAGTTGTTGTGACGCGTGAAATGCTAAGCCATTTTACTGTGACAGCTTTAAGTTGGCAGCACTCTATGACTACGCTGGTGTCTGTCGGAGGCAGCGTTCTGGAGGCTTGTGCCACTGAGTGTGTCTGTAATTGCTGTATCTCCAGACATAGCCCCCTCCATAGGGTACACAGTCCCTCAGGAAACTGGATGAGTCAGGCAGAGAGTTACAGACAGAGAGAGAGAGAGAGAGAGAGAGAGAGAGAGAGAGAGAAAGAATTTGTCTTACCTGGATCAAGGTCAGGTCTTCCAGACTGAGCCTGAAGAGGTGATTTCTGAAAGGGAAAGAGGGGCGCATGTGAGTTGAGGATGCCATTTTCTGTAAAACAGAATAAACTCAAAAAAAGGATGAGTGGACAGAAGAGCATCCCTGCTGAAATGCCGATGCTCTCTCTATTTAACTTCTCTTCACTCATTTCCAGTCCCTCACAAGCCCCTTTCATCGACCCCCCCGTCTTCAGAGTGCCTACAAAGGCATTTCTATTGACGAATGATGCATTAGACTGTCTACTAAAACCATCACACACAAGTACAATAATGACGGCATATAAAAACACACATTTAAGACTAAAAGCATCATTTGTTGTAATTTTCTTCCTTTGAGCCCGATATAGTATCTACATACATTTTGCTCCATGGGCCAATCACGATCCAAGCTGAAGGCCATATTGCCCATCACCTTCATCACTTCACTACTTCACTACTTCACCAAGTCGCCCATGCACTGCATTTCAGCATGAGCAGACATGATGACTTTGAGGTTAACGGTGGATGTATTGCATCTTCACGATGAAATTGCTTTTTAGTTTTCATTCCAAAACTTTATATACCTATTTTGGAAAAAAACAGTTCTAAGAAAGAGAACTATTCTGTCGGCGGAGGTCTTGAGATGATTCATAACTTTAATAGTAACCCATAATGTGCTTTATTTTCATATCAGCAATAAAATGGATATCTTATTTTGGAATCAAACTCTTCAGATGTACCTGCACGAATATGGATGCCCACACACGCACATGCACACACACACACACACACACACACACACACACACACACACACACACAGACACACACACACACACAAACAGCGGCACAGAGATCTATCAATCTTCTGAAGAGTGGCTATCAGCCAGGTCCCAGTGTGGCCGGGCCCCCCCCTTTCACTGTATTGATATTTGCATCGATCCCTCTTTCCTTCCATTATCACTCATACTTCTAACCAAGACCGCAACCATCCATCCAGCCACAACGCTTTCACAGTTAGACACTCAACAGCCGTCGTGTCGGGGACCGAGAATTGAATTAAATCTCTTATTTGAGTTGTGTGCTCTAAACACCAGGCGTTGGTAGAATTGCCTGCATTGCAGCTAAGAATAAGAGCTTGCGGGTAAAACCATTCCTAAAAATATGGTCAAATAAAATACAAAAAACACACAAACAAAAAAATCAAGGAAATAATAATAATATAAGAAATAATATTCTTTGCTACATATTATATTATATCTTCATTGATGGATAAACCTTTTAGCGTCACGATTTTGACGTTTCAATTCACGTCCTTCCATCTGTCCATGTTTGCCAATGCAAACCTTTCCTGATTACCCTTTTCCGTCCAAGTTCCCGAGGTGCATTAGTAAATTCCCCAGGCTCACTTTGTGTCTGTTTGTTTTGTTGTTCTCCATCCTGCTGGCTCCTCTGTTATCTCCTGTTCACTTTGTAGTGGGTGTTTCTTTGTATTGACAACCAAGCCATTAGCAGAAGTGCAGAACACACTTCATCTGCTACCAGCCAAAGACTCAGGGAGACCATATAAGCCCCATCCTAGCCCACATGCACCTCAGAAGAACAAACACACACACACACACTGGGCTGAATTAAAGATGATGGCTTGACACAGACACCGGACTTGGAAACAAGCTCCACAGACATTTTTCTGTGGCATATGAGGGCGTCTACGGAGAAACTGATTATGATTTATGCATTGCACTGAGACACACAGAAAAAAAAGAGAAGACAAAGAAAGAAAGAACGGACAACAAAAGAAAGAGACAGGAGGGAAGAAAGAGGGAAGGAGGGAGGCAACAGAGAGACAGAGAGACAGTGATGATATTGACACAGACTTGGGTTACCTGGCTCCGACAATCAGTTCGTTCTGGCCAGGGTCAAAGGTCAGCTGTGAATAGTCCACCGTGCCTTCCGCCTTGAACCTGAAGATCCACGGCTCCATTGCTGCCAATAAGATCACAGGACACGACACCGGTAAGCCAATCAGAGTAGAGAATTAAACCACGAATGAAACATGCTCTAACCCCACTACTGGCTGTAGTTACGTGTTGATGAATTGGACTGAAGACATTTTTTCACCCTGATTATTGTCTGAGCTTTTAAAATAAGGACTTGCTCTTGTAATGTATGTAAACACTGGGCCAAAACACATTTGTATTTTGAGAAAGTTACAAAAAAGCTCCACCTACAAGTCAAACTGTTCAAGAACATTTGTGAATACACTCCATATTAAATGGTCAAAAAATGATGGATTGTACCATTAAAGATGAAAATGTTTTTAGGCAACATAATAAAGTGTTTTGAGCTATTACATAATATAAATATATATATTCATACATTTCAAATCACAACAAACTAACAAGCAATGTAAAGCCTGAGTTGAGTTAATGTTGGTTAAAATGAGTTTGAAGGTGAACTTTAACATCTAACTGGCTCCAGGCTGTATCACAGATCTTTGTAATCCCTGATGAGCTCCTATGAGATCCTTGGCCAGGAGGGCTGCTTGCTGTTCAAAAACAAAAGGCAGTCAGGCCTTTTCCATTAGTGCCCATTGGTTTTAGAATGACCTGCCTGAGGAGTTCAGACTAGCTGGATCAATACACAATACCTTGAATCATTTTTCTTTTAAAAATCACCTTTATGGACTTTGATAAACGACTTAATGTGTTTGTTTAGACCCATTTTTATGTCTTTTATTCTTTGTTGATTTGTGTATTATAAAGTGGTTTGGCAAGTTGTTTTATGAAAAGTGCTTTACAAATAAAATAAAATATTTTTTTATTAGCACAGTGATGTGACAAAATGATCTGTCCAGGTCTCATTTGTTATTATAGAAATTCAGGCCTTCCTACTGATGGAAGTGAAGGAGAGATTAACCAAAGGACAAAAAGGATTAGAGGCCATGGTTGATGAGGTCGCTCATTCAAAAATAATTGCGTACGGATCAAAATATTTTACATCAGTGGTTCTCAACCTCCTCGTCTCTGAATCCCCAAAACAAAGTGATGCCTACTCAAAATTTGACACCAAACCAAAAGGCATTTATCACAAAAATAAACAAAAAAGAACACAACCATCCCTTACATCATCCTTTCTGATAGACAGTACCTGGTCTGGTGAGCTGTAAAACTTAACTCAAGGGCAGAGCAGCAGACTTCCCATTCCACTAGAGACCTTCCAGTCCATTTCCTTAATCAGTGTGTGTGTGTGTGTGTGTGTGTGTACTTAATTTCTGTATACCCTAAGAGGTAGGGAGGAGTTGCCTGCTTTAATGGAAATGTATACATAGGCCAAGCAAGACAGATGAGATTCTGACTTTTCATGGAACTTGACCTCGTCTCTCCAGCATGTTATGGTGAGCTCATGAACACACACACACACACACACACACACATGCGTGCACACACACACATGCGTGCACACACACACACACACACAGGGAGAGAGAGAGAGGGAGAGAGAATTCCCAGACGGACAAAGACATCTTATCCATAACATGCCTGTCGTCATGGCGCCCAACCCATTAACCCCTGACCAATCGAATCAAAGGCCCCGGGTGGATGCCAAGCGATGAGGACGGCCCGTCTACTGTCTGGTTACCTGATACGGCTAGTCAAGGGTGGTCAAGTAGTCGTTACGGTGACGCATGCTCTCCATCGCTCAGCACATACCTGCTCCCTAGTCACAATAACCTATCACTGCTCTATAAACAGATTGGATTACACTTAAAAAAAACAACCTTTGCTGCTCAGCATATGTTACCCCCTGATAGCTTAAGCCTACTATATGTACAAATATTTGAGTAAGGTGAGTAAGATGCCACTATTCCAGCTTGGCTGAGTTTTCAATAATGATTGGTACTGCAATTTAAAATCAGTTACCGCTACATGGTTTTGAAAAATACTCCCAGACAATTTCAAAGGGATTTTTTTTTAATTTGCCAGGGAGCTTTCCATCAAACCCAGAATTGAGGAAGAGGATAGCTGAGTGTCCTCCTCGAAACACTTTATCTGCTTCTCCAGGCACACCTGTCAGACAGCATTTCAAACGAAAGCACACTCTCCCTTAGCTGCATCAATACCAAGCATGTTGGGTTTCACTGACAAATGCAGCATTTCTGAGTGATTCAAAAGGAAGCACCAGACGAATGGAGCAAGGAAGTAGGAGCTTGCAATGAACATCTACCTCCACCAGCTCTGGAAGCAAACTCTTGCTATTCTAACACAGCAATATCATCTGCTGCATGACAGCATCACTGCTTACAAAGACATTTCCCCCATCACTCTCCAGTAGAGCTCAAGTTAGGAGAGAGAGGGGAAAAAAAAAACAGCATTCAACTTTCCAAAGCTAATACATTTTCATTAGCCTCGGTGAAATAAATATCTGGGAGATCACGACCAACTCCACCCCGAAGATTTATTTTTGCTTAATGGTCGCTGCTCTCCTTATTCTGCAGGGAGAGACAAAGTTTTGGATGTGCTACTCCTTTGGCTGCACTAGGCTTGTTTTTCCACACCATCGAGAGGATCCCTGGCATACAAATGCGGTAGTGACACCCCCCGGGGGAAGACGGCGCTTGACGAACCCAGCGTCTCCCCATAAATCTCCCTGACTCACCAGGGGAGGCTTGCTAACGGGGTGATGGAGTGAGTGTGTGTGTGTGTGTGTGTGTGAATGTGTGTGTGTGAAAGAGACAGAGAGAGAAAGAGAGGATATTTGTTGGGGTGTGTGGAGGGGGCAAAAGGTTCTAATTGAACACAACAGCTCCCACAGGATTTATGGCCTTTTGTGTCGGGGCCAAGAACCATTCATAAACATTCATAACCAGTGTAGACGGGGCGTCCCAAAGCTCTGGGGCTTAAATAGGGAGCAGCGCAAAGTCAAACTCGTGGGGTTTTAGGAAGATCACAGTTTGGGTTTACTATAGGGATGGGAGAGCTGCAAGACTGTGGCACACCAGGGGAACACACATGGGAAGATTGTTAAAGACAGCACCGCAGGACACCCAGTTAGTTTGGGAAGAGAGACTAATCACCTTAATTTGAACGCTGTTCCACTTTGTGATATTTTCTGGGGCTTTTTGCAGGGTGGTGACAGCTAATTTTAGGAGCTCCCTAAGGAGCTTTCTAATACCAAAGAAAGGCTCAAAGTAACCTTAGCGTTAACCCCCCTGGAAAAGGAAACGCTGTAGGACTACTCCCATTTTAACTAAGAAATAAGTTTAAAAATACCCCCCCTCCCTTGCACCTCATCCCATCCCCCACTTTTTTTGCTTTGCGTATTTTGCAGGTTCATATCGGCTGTGCTTTAAATGCATGTGTGATAATGTAATCCCATCATAGCCATGCTTGTATTGCAGCAACCTGGATCAGGGGATTGGCTGCTGATGAGACGGAGGCGTGCTCTCACACACACACACACACACACACACACACACACACAGATTGGGGTGAAAACTGAAAGCAGCGCTAGGGACCTGAGCCAAAGAGAAACCGACACACCACACACACACACACACACGTCTTCCACCCCCTAGTCCCATTTTAACCCCTCTATCTCCCTCCTCCCCAGAATAGCATTCCCCATCACTCTCATCCCGTTTGTTATTCCCTGTTCTGACATGGACCATTTGACACGAAGACAAAATGACAGGATGTATAAATATTTACACCTAGCATCAGAGGCCACGCCAGTCTTCAATCTGCCGGCACTCACAAGTTACCGTGCTCCAGGACTGCCAGACCAGCAACAATGGCAACATGTGGAACCAATTCTGAAACGTGAATGGTTTTTCTGTGAGTGGTGTGAATTTGGGGGGGGGGGGGGGGTGGCAGCAGACGTTCGTATATATGAAGAGCCAATTCACTCAGCCCTGTGGTAATAGGCAGAAGAAGAATGGCAACTATTTGGTCAGGTTGATGTGAGGAAGTGATTTGGCCGGGCGTCTGAAAAACAAACACCTGCTCAGTTGGAGAACACAGTCGTAAAATAAAGCCAAGGTCGGTTAAGACCTTTGTACACAACTCTGTGCTAGCAGGTTTCCATATTATGTTATTTCAAGCAACAAAAACAAGCACATTTCACAGCTAAATGTCCTAACACTCAAATTACACTGGCTCTGCTGTGGCCCCGGGGCGGCGAGTGAATCATGCAAAACAAACCACTGTGAAGCCGCAAATAAGTGTGCAATAAAATATTTAAATCTAATGTGTACTTAGGAGCAAAGTCGTCGGGAAGTAGGGGTGGGGGGTGGTGGTGGGGTGGTGGGGGGGGATAACCTTTAAACAAGATGAACAAATCTCTTCAGGTTAAAAACAGATTAAAATACTGAACTAAAGAGAAACGACACGCTGGGCTTTTATTGTGGTGACAAATGAAAGACATACATATCCCAACATATGGGCGGGGCCATCTCCATTTCTTCCCCAGCATACCATTGACTCGAGCACAGCTGACCTTGTACACAAATAGAAAGGCGACCGATGCTGAGGAAGCCACGATCCAATGACCTCGGAGGGCAGTTGAACAGAAAAAAAAATGCAGCCCCAAATGACCAATTACAGGGCCTCTCGATGGAAGATGATGTACATGTGGCGGTTTGTTTGTTTTCCTTGCTTCGGCTCCCCTCTCTCTAACGATGTGCTAGCCGTTCGGGGATGATAAAAGCCGGGTCTGTGGCTGTAAAACAAGTCTGCTCGGCTCCCCTCCTCAGAGACGTGGCCCTCTGCCTGGCCTGTGAAGACGTTGTTTACACCGCAGTTTATAACCTTTAAAATACTTCAAGCCCACACGCAGGAAGACTTGTTAAATACAACACTTTATTAATACAGTGTATCTCTAGGGCTCTGGGCTACAATAACAGTACAAGTGCTCAGTCAGTGCTTTGGCCGAACCGTGTTCCAGATATGGGGTTTCAATTCTCACCATTCCTAAGATGTTGCTTTGAAAAGTCTGACAATGAAGTCCTTGGCTGCAAATTCTTCTATTGGACTGTTCCCGAAGCTGTCCTGTGTTTTCATTGAAACTCGGAGGGTGCACCTTTTTGGGGTAAACATCCGAACGCCGCTGCTGAACTGTGCAGTGTACTTTCTTTCTGAAACCATACATTTCTGAAACCGCCATAGAAAGCAGAAAGCGGTCTTTAGAGTACAGCGGCATTGCACCACAGTAGCAGTTCTGTCAGCCAAGTGTTGTGCCAAGTCAGAAAACCACTATCCCCAGTGGGGTCAAACCCATGCAAGGCACGCCCTTCCAGAGTCAGGCCACAATCACACAGGGCGAAAGCAACACTGTGTCACTGGAACACACTCAGTCAGACCTTGACCCTGGCTTCCCACAGCGGCTCACGACAGCCCTTAGCCTCTTTAACCAGGCAAGTTGAGGACACATTTTGCTCTACAGCAGTGGCCTGAAGGAGTACTTACAAAGAGAAAGGACGGTTACACACATTCACATACTTACACCTGGGAGCTGCCCATTACTACTTCAGTCTTGTACTGTTTGCCACTGAACAGCCACACTGGAGCAGTTGTGGGTTCGCTGCTACTGTAGTTGTTGAGGAAACAATTCTTTCAATTCCCTCCACCCCAATTTACTGTCTGGGGGATTTGAAACGGCAACGCTCCACTTACGAGCCGAACTGCAGAACCCAAGTCGGGTTCCTGCCTCTGGCCAGAAGACATGCCAAAGACCAAAAAGACCTTGGACTTGACATAAAGTGCAAATGGTGCTATAGTGTTTAGGCCAAAGCTCTAAATGTATGTCCAACTGCATAGGGTTAGCCTGGGCAGAGGAGTGTGGCTTGCTCACGAGAACAGTCTGACCCACAGGGGTATATTTAAAGTGTTTGTAGTCCTCCCAGCTCGGCTGAAGAGGAGCCATGGCAGCCTCGTACATTCTCGACAACCGGGGATTACACTACAGCGCATGGAGCACGCTGACTCACAAAAGAGACCGATGATAGGTTTAACGAGAGGTTTCTCTCTCTCTCACACACGGCCTGTTTGTGTGTGCGTTTATGTTTGTGTGTTTGCGTGTGCATATTCTGTCATTTTTTGAGTTTATTGCAGAAAAGCAAAGGCCTATAATTTGACAGGCTCTGAAAGGGCTTTGTGTTCTGTACAACCCTGAACAATGCAACCACGGGAAGACTACCATCTGGCCATGACAGGAAACTTATTAAAAAACTGAGCTAAAGTATAACTGTAAAGGCAAAGATGAATGGACAACTTAATGAGACCATGGAGATGAGCAATAGCTCTTCAGCAGAGGTGATGATTCAAACAGAGAGTGTAAATGAAGGCTGAATATTGGCTGTAAGAAAAAAAAGTATAATGATAAAACTGTTGAAACAGTGATAGACAGGGCAACTTTTTTGGGCAACAGACAACAGAGTCATAGGAGTTATCTCATTATTGTGGCTTTTGTCACGTTGATCATTGAGATTTTGCTTGCATTCACACTGCAAGCAACATGATCAACAATTCCCCGGAAGTCCAGTCAACTTGTCGGACGAGAAAAGGTGGCCACAACTGAACTTTTCATATTTCCATGCTTTCCTGCTGATGTGATTTTGTTTGTGCAAAACTGTATGAGAAATTGATAAAGCTCCACAGTTCTCTACAACTTTGAGTTAAAAGACTACAGAGATAAATGTCTCAGAAACGGTTTGGAGAACGGTTGCATCCATCGTTGGGGTCGATGGTAAGATCTCCTGTTCTTTTCCGATTCATGCTACCTAACTAGTGCTTGCTTAGCTAGCTATGTGACGATGTAACAAATCAATAATGTTATGAGAGGCAATACCAAAGCAGCAAAAAATACAGGATTTGTCTGTTCAAAACATTGTAGCTGCACAAGACACAAGACCACTGCATAGATGCAATCAGAGCCACTCGCATCCCCTACAATTGTTCAGAATAGAGCGACCCATCAACCATGTTGATTTCAGTGTGGACGTGGGGTGTGTCTCAACCTTGCTTATTTTTGCTGCCCATCTATAATTTATGTTTAATACTTTTACAGACCAAGCGTTTCCTCCAGAGAGGCCACAGAGCAACACTCCTCCACCAAGCTTGCATCATCGCAGCTGGTCGTTCAAACCGAAGACACTGTACCATAAAACACAGACTCGGTGAAAGCCTCCGAGTTCCGCTCTCTTTCCTTTCTCCTCTCCAGTACAGTATGTGTTAGTGAACCATATCTGATTGCTAACTGAAATGTCGACTCACTTTATTAATGCCCCTATATTTCAACCGAAGCATTAAGCCACTGGAGCTTAATGGGCCATTCTGGTACATTAGGGAACACAAACGCATTGACCACAGCTGACCCGTTAGCTGGCGTGTGATCCCCTGCACACGGAGTGCACGGAAGGAGAGCGCATCACGTTACATAGGCAGTTAGTCATCATCATTGCGCTCAATAGGCTCAGAGGAAGAGCACTACCTCAGCTAACCATGGAGTCTGGGAGGAGAGACAGGCAGAGAGAAAGACAGGCAGAGAGTTGTACTGTTTGTGTCAGGAGGTGATGTGTATGCGCTAGATTAGGAGTGCATGTTTGCATGCGTGCATGTGTGGGTGTTTGCGTACGTGCAGTGACCTTGGTCTTCCAGGCAGTTACACCCTAGACAGAATGCTATGTGATTATCTGACTGGGACTCCGCTGGAGTGGAAACGGCTCGATGGCATTTTGCTGCTTCGTGGTGGGCAGAAAGAACTGCATTGATTGCTATTGATGTTTTCTCCTGGCAAAGTTTTGCAGCATTACATTACAGTTTAGTTGTTCGATAACAATGTGAAATAAAGGAGAAGTACAATGAAATCTGATTGCAGGATATACTGAGTCTTAAATAAGCAAGGCCATGTAGAGTAGGTGTAAAAGAAGATTACAAAAGCAGATGAAGGAAGAGAGAGCGTGAAAGTGCCCTTAGACATGCTAAAATGTAAATAACAACAATCAGGAAGTAAGTCAAAGAGTGTAAGTAATGTTATAATGTGCTAACTTGCATGTGTGTGTATGTGCACCGTGTGCTTGTTTGAACACCTACCTGAGTGTGGGATGAGTGGGTGCTCCGCCTTGTGACAAGGTGATTCAGGCAGCAGCACTGGCCCTCTCCTGCCGGCCACGCCTCCAGGCCGCAGAACCAGCACGCACTGCAGCAGCAGCAGTGCATGCTGGGTAACAGGGCGTCCCATGGGGGCCTGGGCTTGGCTCACTTGTCCTCAGGCCTCAGGGGCCAAGAGCATTGGAGTGACACACCTAAAGATGGACAGAGAGACAGAAAGAGAACAATTTGATTTAACTCCAGTATAGCACCTCTATATTGCTTCAATCACCAAGGCTTAATTCAGGAAGATGAAATGCAGCAACACTAAATCCTTACAAAAAGGGAAAGAGAGAGGTGCAAAGAGAGAGAGAGAGTGACAGAAATGAGATAGCATGAGGAGATTTGTTTAGCAACAGCAGCTGCTGTGCTGCACCCAGAGACCTCACACCTCTCACCTCTGACACCAAGCACATGAATCAGACATGGTTCTGCATTACCTCACACACCTAGTGAGTGTGTGTGTGTGTGTGTGTGTGTGTGTGTGCGTGTGTGTGCATGCTCAAGTGTCTGTTTCTCGGTGTGTTGATCAATGTTTGTATAGAGATGCACAGTACTTGGGGTCTATTATAGCTGTTGTAAATCTGGGATCTCACTTATGACCCACCCTTCAAATTGCTGATGGGATTATATTACCCCACGGCAGATTCATGCTTCCCAGGGAGGTCAGGAAGAAGTGGTTTGCGCAGCTCAACTGTTCATGTTTTCCTTCTTCGTGTGGTGAATTCATGATCAATGTACATCATTTATATAATTACTTTTAAGTCATATAGCTGATGCTTCTGTCCAGAGCGACTTACGGCGAGTGCAACAGTAAATTAAGGCTAGAAGGGTCAGAGCCAGCAGGATTGTATATAGTGAGTAGAGAGGCCGTCTTTTAAAAAGAGGCCCTGGGTTCAAGGGCCCCTGACAGCAAGTATCTGCTCTGCAAGAAACTGAATCCCTACCTACTATATGATGTAAATTGAGCATTTTCACTGTTTTCCCGTCAGTGTAATTGGTGTATTATAGTACAAGAACAGGGTGACCCTTCCTCCATGACACATGAGTAGGTGTGAATGGTAGGTAGACTGCGCAGTGGTAAATCAGCAAAAACATTGGGTGTTATATTTGTTGTAGGAAGGCAAAAAACATAAGGGAAAAATTCTGCACACCTGCAAAAAGAAGATAAAGATAAATTGAACTGCCCAGTAAAAGGTGGTGACCATTCCCTCTCCTCAGACAAACCACTTCTCCAATCCCCTCTGAAGTATGAAACCCCCTTTAGTCCCAGCACCATCCGAGAGGGGAATCTCCTTCAGAGAGAAAGCGTGGAGTCGCTCTGAGGTGGATTGCGCGGCACCTCTCCGCTCCTACGTTCAAATGAAAACCTCAACACCGAGTTTGGTGAGTTTTTCTTTCATTTTCCCCTGATTCGAAAGTTTACTCAGTCCTTGATGCGCATGAATATGTTTCGTGACCTTGGGGCCCGTGAAATCTCTTCAAAGACCATTGTATAAATGCACAGGCAGCGGGGGATACGTGGTTTTCATTTTTCTACAGAGTAATGTAAAACACCCATTGGAGGGAAAGCTAGCGACAGCAAAGACCAGTTGCCTCTCTCTTTTCTCTTTCGTCTTGACTGTTCCCACGTCAGCTTCTCTACGTTTTCACTGGTTCTCTTTAGTCAACCTGTCAGTTTACATGTCACTTTGCTTTGTCCGCTAGCTTGTCTGATGCCTTTTTACCTGTTGTAGCTGAAAGTGTCATTTTCCCCGGGTAGTCAGCTCGCTAGGACATTCCACTTGTCATTTTTCTTACAGTCTTAAAAAGCTTTATGTCTGCTTTCACTCAGGGAAAATATTTCTTCATCAGTGAGGCACAGAGGTGAACCTGTCATGGTAAATGAGCGCGTAGGCAAAATATTGATTGCTTTCCATGACAATCCACCAATCGTATGAGCTCGTATAGTGTGCAGGATGAGTGCTTTTGTGCAAGCATCTGTGTGTGAGTGAGTGTGTGTGTGTGTGTGTGTGTGTGTGTGCCATCAGAGATTTGATTGGGCAGTGGATTTCTATGTGCATGCCTCAGACCTCAGTCTCCACCACACACACACACACACACACACACACAGAGGGTTGGCTGACAGGAGCAAGAGCCAAGGCCGATGAGTTGAGCGCTCTCTGCTGACCTCACTCCCTGTGTTAAAGCCCTGCAGTTGACCTTCTGTCAGTCCTAACATACACACACACACACACACACACACACACACACACACACACACACACACACACACACACACATGCACACACAGAGAGACCATAGCTCTACCCTCTTTCTGTCATTTCATCCCACCATTTCTACCCTCTCCCACCCGGCACACCAAAGCTCCTCTGTAGTGCGACAGTCACTATGAGAGAGAGAGATACAGAGAGAGAGAGAGAGAGAGAGAGAGAGAGAGAGAGAAAGATAGTGGTGTGTACTGTATGTATGCCAGGCTATTTCCAGATTACGTAAGCCACTGGATAACACATCATTCTGTCTTTCTCAAGGCCAGTGAAGTGTTTGAAATATAAAAGATGTCCAGTTATGTTTGTGGAGGAAAGAAAATGTTTGGTATATTCTATTAACCCTGTTCTGTATTCATGTAAGAATCAACATAAATGTGGATCAAACCTACTGTGAACTGTAAGATAACTGAAACATGAGAAAATAAAACTGTGCTGGTCTCGTTCACATCTTTTGGCGAAAATACGCAATTCAGGGCATCTGCCGTATTTTGTTTGCCTTCCTTGACGTGACCAAACATCTGTCAGTACCTCCATCAAAATAAAACACAATTTAAAAAAAGAACCTGTCATAACATGCTGAAAATGTAAGATATAGAAGATGTTTTCTACTTTTTAATGCCTTAAGTTGAGATACTTTATTACTTTTTCAGACTTTTTAAGGACCCGCAGACCGACAGAACCCCATGACATGATTTAAAACTTAACCACTTGAACTGTTGTATCATTTTCCCTCTCGTGATCTATGGAGGATCCTGTTTTCTGTCCTGTGGGAGAATACTAGAAGAGCTTCATGTGCTGTTCGGTGGTCCAAACTCTAAATCATCTCCAGGGTATTAGTACAAGCCTAAACCTCCTCCTCCTCCACTCCCTTTCTTTTTCTCTCTTTTACAACTGCACAAATACAGACACACACACACACACACATACAGTACACGTGCACACACACATCAAATCACCCTGGGACCCAATGATGGATAACACACCAGTACATTCAGATGAGGACTCCCCACAGAAACTAAACATGGTTCAAATGCGGTGTCATTTTAACTGCAGATATACAGCATAGCAGCACGGGGGTTAAGCTCTTAGGTTCTCAGTAAGAGGCTATGTTTAAGTCAGCACGCTATATGTCAACCGTCTCGCAAAAAAATACTGCTGGGGTCATGGTGAGGTAATGATGCAAGCGACTGCTGGCACCTAGCAGAATGTAAAACTGGAGAAGTATTTTTTGCAAGTAGAGATTGAATATTGAGAGAGATTTCTTTTTTTTGTAGCTCAGGAATGACACACACACACACACACACACACATGCATAGACACACAGATCCGCCTCCAGATCTGTGGCGTGCGGGCGGCGAGGTGTCAGTTAACCAATCAATTGAAGCCTTCCTGCAGTAATGAGGAGAGAGAAGCTCATATTAACACCGCTATTGATTTTGTCTGAGGGGGACGGCTGAATTACACTATACATAATGAATAGTCCCCCAAATAAACGACGCCTTTGTTTTCGCCACACTGACGCACTGACGCACACACACACACACACACACACACGTTAGTCAAGTGTGAGTGGTGCAGTGATGGTCCATCTGTCCAAACACAGGCAGGGGAGTGTGAGATGGGGGTCACACCACAGGTGCTGAGAGATGCTTCTCCACAACGCTGGCCAGACAGGACAGGACAGGACACACACCAGCAGAATCAGCCCAGACTTTGCTTTAGACCAAAACACACAAAGACACGACTGAGGTGTTTACAGCATGCGCTTTACTTAGCAGTATGTTTGCTTGGCAGACTGCTTGTGTGTGTGTGTGTGTGTGTGTGTGTGTGTGTGTGTGTGTGTGTGTTTGGATGCGACTGGCTGACTGTTTGTCTGTTCATCACTCAGACGGTTTATTGTTTGTTGTTCTTTGCGTCTCTCTGTCCATCGGTGTCTGTCCTTGTGCATCTTGTGTTCAGAACAATGCGGAAAGAAATCACTGAGATGATTGTACTTTATTTGGCTGCCTGTCTGTCTGAAAAAAAACAGACTGCATCTATGTGACTGACACTGACTTACTGACCAACTGACCAACTGACCAGATGAATGCCTGATCGAATAACTAACTAACAAGATGACTGACTGACTGACTCACAAGATGAATGAGTGACTAGATGAGTCACTGACAGAACGACCAAGAGAAAAAGTGACTGACTGACCAACTAACTAGATGACTGACAGACTGATTGATTAACCACCTAACTAAATGATACACCGACTGACCACATGATTGACTGACTGGCTTGCCAAGTTACTGACCGACTGACCGACAAACTAGAAGACTGACTGACGGACTGACTGACGGACTGATCAACTAATTATATAACTGACCACAAAAATGATTAGATGACCGGACCGACTGACTGTCTGTCTGTCCCTCTGTCAGTTACCTGTCCCGTCTCTCTCTCTCCACCCTCCCCCCCCCCCTCATTGTTCATGCTCATAGTTTCATTCCAACTCAGTGTGCTGTGTGTCTGACAGGCTTGCTGAAGGATGACAGGGAGAATGATGGAGTGATGATATCGCCATCAAAGGCTCGGATGGGATCTGAGGGCAGATATTTCCTCCCGAATAAATGTTTGTTCCTCTCAAGGAGGGAGGAGGAGGAGGAGAGGGGGGGGGGGGATTGGAATCAGATAGCTTGTTTGTTTCGAGGCCCTCTCTGACGAACATGGTGTGTGTTTTGAAGAAGAAATCAAACACACACAGGTGCAGTTCTCTCTCAAGATCTTTCCCACACACACACACACACACACACACACACACACACACGCTGAGTAAATAGCTCTCCCAGTTTTCTCCCCAGGTGCAGTGCTTGGGTGTCGGTGGGTAAACATTTACCACTACTCCAGCCCAGAATGCATTTCACACCACCGGCTTCCTTATCCTATACTGATATTTGTCTGCAGTCATTCTGCTTGTGTGTGTGTGTGTGTGTGTGTGTGAGAGTGTGTGTGTGTTAAAGGCTTGCATGTGAGCGCGTACTGTACACTGTATGCCGGTTATTGTGTTGATTTTGGGGTTATAGCACATCTACTGTTTACAAGTGTACCTGTGCATGTGTGCCAGTGCACTTTCATTTCTTTAGAGCAGTGTTGTATCTGTGCCTTGACATAATCTGACGTTGAGGTCCACTGCCTTCCAATCTGTTCCACAAACAACTCTAAATTGGAATAAACATTGAATGGGAAGAACGTATATCGGGAGCCCCCCATCGGAACGACGCTCCGAGATCCCGATCTGTTGCTGGGCTCCGCAAAAGTCTCAAGGTTTTCAAAACAGAATCGGCATTTGCTGCGTATTTTCCCGCTCCCGGCAGATGAAGCGAAGGGAAACGTTTGATAAAAGACAGGCGCTTGGGGAGAAGGAACCGGTTCTGCGGTGGCCGACTGAAAACAGGTGCTCAAACTCAAAAGTTAGTTTCAAAAAAACTCCTACTGTAACTTCTACAGTAAATAGTCCCGGGGTCAATTTGAGATAACGCCACCCTCCTCTGCTCCTGAGTAATGGTTGCACATACCTCAGGCTCACTGGATTTATTTTTTTTTGTGCAGCCTGAAAAACACAATGAATCTTAAACACACTATAGACTGTGTGCTGCAATGAGGTGGAAGGCTTTTTTAGACTATAGCCCTGATGGGTTGCCTGGCCACAACCACAGCCTTGGTCCAGTTAAATCTGGGACGTACATCACAGACACACACACACACACACACCGACACACACTCTCTCTACTCCCGTGCTCATACACACCCAGCAATTTCATCCCTGTCCCACCCTAACCCTCCAGAGGTTCCCAAATCCTGCTGTTATTTTTACCCAAGTCACTCAGACCTCTAGTGCTCGTGTCAATGCATGACCACGCCGCTTCCGTGTGTGGGGTTTTTTGCGTATGAGTGTCTACAAAACACAATCCCAGGCGAAGGCTTTACCAATATGCAGTATAAGTAGTAAAAAAAAGAAATGACATCATGCCTGAAAAAAGAGAAATGCTCTCACTCGCCGCGAGAAAGCCATTACCACTACGACCTTGCCCCGTCTTCCTAGCTTCATGTTCGCTGGAGGCAGTCCAGTACGAGCGAGTGACTTAAAACCATTAGAGGAGGCCATGGGGGAGTAGGTCAAGGTAAGGCAGAGCTAGAGGATGATTCACTTCATAATTACCTAGAATTCCTAATCTCTGAGGTTGGTTTGTTACTTCTAGGTTTTTGACCAAGGTAGTGTAAGAAATAGACTCAGTTATAGTATCTATTTTCGTCATTGCACACGGTGGCGAAGTGTCATGTCTGTCGGCCACACACACAGGCTGTTTTCTCACCTGCCCCAGTTCGGTACTGTATTTTGATGACTTGTCGTGAACTTGGGGAGGAGAGGCGCAGGAGGAGCCTGTCAGTAAAGGATCAAGAAACTGCAGTGGAAAAAAAAAAACAGGAAAAAATAACACGTGCGGGCTGCGGTGTGAATCATTGTCGGCACACGGTATGACGGAGAACATTGAAGAGAGTTTCTCCATACAAATGTTTTTTCTTCATCAACGTCTTACTGATGGGTTAACTAGGCCGTGTGTTCGCTGGTGACGGTTCTGCAGCTCCCGCCACAAGGACACAGTTTTCCTCTCGGGAGAAGCTTTTGTGGCAGAACTGCTCCACACTGTCCTCTTCCATCACCAAATTGTCAACAGCGCCCCGGTGCTCTCGTGCCTGTGCTTTGTTCTTTGTGCTCCTTCGCTGTGTGTCGCGTGGCACCGATTTCATGAAAAAGTCCACCGACTAATCTTTTCACTTGCGTCGACTTCTTTTGTGTCGGTGGGAAAATCTACCTCATTATTCCCATTATCCTTTAGCAGGGAAACGCGTCAGTGAGGAAATCATAAAAATGACAAAGCTAAAGGCAGCACGGATGAGGGAATCAACCCTGTGTCTCCATCGGGGCGTACCGACAGAACACCCTCTGCCTTTCAGTGTGAATTAACATTTTTCACAAGCTCTGAAAGTCTACGTCTCCGGCCGAGCCGCTGCTGCGAGATGTCTGTATAATGCAGTGTCAACGTGTGAAAAAAATCCTGCGGCCGAACCAGGCACTGATCGGCTGTTGAGGCAGCGGCACTGACACATAGCCCAGACCCGCAGGCTACTGTCTGAGCTCTTCTCAGTGTCAAGAAGCTGGTGTTCACAGGAGCAAGTTGTCACAACAACCTCGCAACACTAAAGTGGCTTAAATCTCGGAGAAGAAACTGAGAATATGTCACCAGTGTCCCAAAACTCTATTCCACCGAGGGTTGGTATTTCCATAACAACCTCGACAAGGTATTACAAAGTTACCTCCCTGACAGCGAAGCTATGTTTGTTACCAGCCCCCTTAAACAAAGTTTCTGACTACTTATTCAGTGCCAGTGTCATAAATGATTTTACCATCTGTCCTGCGTTGAAGAACAACGCCGGTGTTTTCCCAAAACCTCTATGCTGATTTGCAAGCATAAGACCACTGCAAGACCATTTTCTTGACCCCAGAGATGATCAAAACAATCCCCGGCGGATGTTTGAAGTATTTTCTGTCATTTTCCCAACGCAAAAAACAGTTTGGGTAATGCACCGGCATCAAAGATTCCTTCCACTTCAAAGCCTTTTGTTCCCTGCGTGGTGTTTTGGCTAGACAAACCCACGCCAGAGGAGCGGTATCATCTGACGGCTGATCAAGGCGGGGGTGTGGAGACGGCCACACCGCTACAAGACTTACACAGACACACAAACACTCATGACACACCAAACATGCAGGTAGATACACACACACACACACACACACACACACACAGACAGATACCCACAATCACACACATGCACACACCTGGGACTGCAGCGATAAGGGGCACAAAGCCCACCGCTGTAGCATGGTGACATTTTTAAAGCTTTAATTACATGCTTGGCTAACGGGTAGCCGACTGTCTCACCGGGTACGAAATTACACTATCACTGTCTACAGCTGTGAGCAGGAAGTGGCTCTACTCTAAAATTGTCTTGCCATTCACACCAGCACACTTGCCTTACACACCTCTGCAGCTCAGAGACGCAGTGAGGACACCGCCATGCCAAAAAGCAAGGTGATTAAGAATATAACTTATGAAGGGTAACTACCAGTTCATTAATCTATACCTCCTAAGGACAAAGTCTCACGTCAGACAAAAAATGAAATGTTACCTTGGCGCTAGCCACACGGGAAAATAAATTTACTGACATTCAAAGGGAAATTACACTCGTGCAGCTGACAAAGTGAAATCGGTAAGGGAAGAGTTTTTTTTTTTTTTGCTCTGATTGGAATACTGTAGTTTCTGAATCAAGCAGTTCAATTAATCTGTCAAACTAGCTCAAGCTTTGGCAGGAAGAAATGATCCCTTACAGTTTAGCCTGTTTGGGTACGATCTGTAAATGTAGCTTTCAACTACAGACTATTGCATCCTCTATAGCCACCCGATTTAGTGGTCTATACAGCGTTCCATACGGTTTTCCAACACCGCCATTCTGCATGACAACAACAACAAAAAAAGCCAAAACTATCTTTTTATCTCAGTGCCGATGAACTTTCAGCTTGAGTTCTGTCTTTCCATTGGTTGTTCGCAGACACAAGTCCCCGTGGTCAAATCCAATGGGAGGGCAGGGAGGAACATAGGATAATCAATCTTCCCAGATGTTTTTGCAGTCAACACATATAAGATAACAAGCTCGGTAACAGGCTGCCAGCTCCTACTGCTCAGTAATTATATGCCTGGAAAAAAATAACAACAACAACAACAACCTGTTCTTTCGTGAAAAATCACGCACAGATACACTCACTCACTCTCAAATACACACGCACAAACACATGCACCCACACACACACACACACACACACACACACACACACACATATATAGGATGTGTAGATGGGGAAGGAGCCATAAGGAGGCTGCCTTGAGATGCAATGTCTTACTGTATCTGAGGAAATGTGGCAGGAGGGATAGTAAATTAGCTCTTGGCTCCACTGGAACCAATTAATCACCCAAGTGCATGTGTTGCGTGTGCATGTGTGTGTGTGTGTGTGTGCATGTGTGGGTGCATTGGCACACACACACACACACACACTGGCCTGGCCTGTGTAATTTGTCCCGTTAACTGTAGAGACAGGCACAATAGCAGAAAGTTATTGCATTAATGAGAGGGAGAGATGAGTTTGGATAACGGGAGCTGTTTCAACAGGCAGAGGGTGCAGCAGAAGTTGTCTGTGTGTGTGTGTGTGTGTGTGTGTGTGTGTGTGTGTGTGTGTGTGTGTGTGCACCCGCGTCTGAATCTCTGTCTCCCCCGAACGTTTCTCTCAAGGGTATACTGAAACAACGGAGGAGTAGAGTCGAGACAGAGCCTGAAGGCATCCGATGTGATCGCGCCTTGACTAGACCAAGCAAACAGATGTAGCCCTTTGTCTCTTCTAGCTTCTCTCTCTCTCTCTCTCTCTCTCTCTCTCTCTCTCTCTGTGTGTGTCTGTCTCCCTCCCTTTCTTTGTCTGTGTGCTAGCGAGGAGTCTGAAGAATCGTGTTTCACAGAGATGGGAATGGACAAGTCCTCTTTGACAGCTAGCCTCTTCAAAAACAGAGAAGCTTGAAACTTGCAGCCACTATCAGGCCCGGCCTGCACACCCTAGCCTCAGGCAGCTGGTGTCTAGATCTATTAGGCCCCCGCAAAGGTATAAAACCTCAACCTAACTACGGTAAGTAATGTACCAATTCAACCATTCTTATACCTCTTTTTTCTTCTTTTCAGTTCTACAGGAGCAGTGCCTCAGGGTTCGGGCTGTAATTGGGCATTTGACTCCAAACTGGGATCAGGACGAAGACTTTATTTGTGTGTGGTAGAAGTAGGAGTCTGTTGATTCTGCATCCGTATGTTTTATATGCACATGGACTGTGTATGCATCGTGACAGATACAACCACAATCACATATTGCAAGCAAATGCCCCCCTCAGTGGTTTCAGGCACTGTCAATACTGGGAGTCAATCCAGACGCCCCCCTGCAACCCAGTCTGCCACACCAGCACATCTTTTTTCCCACATTCCAGATGTATTGACAGTGGGGGGTCTTACCCAGACATACTCATTGTAAGTATATTCATTTTGCGGCTTTCTCCTCAGAGACCCCATTTAAATAACGACACTTGTTATTTCGCCGTTCTTTTTTCTTGAGGTCAGGGGAGGCACATATTAAAAATGGCTGCTTAATAAGCTTATTTACATCCTACGAGGATGAGACTGAGTAAATCAAATAATTTGTGCTGTGTCTTTGAAATTCCACCCATTAAAAGGGCTAACGTCAGGGCTCAGTGATTAGGGTTCTTCTGGGAGACGGTAATTGCATTTCCTTCTGCACGATCCGATGTATTTTCCCCGTGAGAAAAGCCGGGCTCTTTTTGAAGAAGCACAACAACGTATCTCATCCCTTTCCAAGGACCTAGTGACATAAGGAAACCTCGGGAAACTAGGAAAACTTCGAGGAAAGGCTTGGTAAAGTAGGGCCTTTGAACACAAATGATGATAGACGGGGTGAAGCAAGCGTTAACCACCGTTGAGCAAGTCAAGTTTCTTTTCGTAGCCCTTAATCACAGTACCAAGGGGCTTCACAACGCCCGCATTAAGAAACAACAACTGTCCCTGATGCTATTGTCCCAATGCAATAGGGGTGTCCATCACACGACACACTCTATTCATCACCACCTCGGCTGAATAACTTTTTC
Source organism: Hoplostethus atlanticus (assembly GCA_034670405.1). Classification (NCBI taxonomy): domain Eukaryota; kingdom Metazoa; phylum Chordata; class Actinopteri; order Trachichthyiformes; family Trachichthyidae; genus Hoplostethus; species Hoplostethus atlanticus. The sequence goes on from JAXDDX010000012.1 coordinate 5,504,318, forward strand.
TTCTAACTTTCTTTGACATTTTCCATGGCTTTCATGTGACGAGAATATGGCTCATCTGTTTCAACACAGTCCCTGATGCTGCCACGCATTACACCCGCTGCATGACACCATGTTTAACCCAACGTCTGCCTAATGACTTCGTTGTCTAAGCAGTTCAGTTCAGTTCACTCGTCTGCCTCAACGTTCACCACCACCCCACGCACTCCATTCATAAAGTACTGAAGCTGGTAGACGGCCTTAACAACCCTTCTCTTTTAACTGACACTGATGACACCCACATCAAAACAAACTGCAGTATCGTTGGGTTCAAAGACCACGCAACACATAGCCCCGTCGTTATCTCACCCACATCAATAGCTGCCATTAGCAACATGCTATGGTCCATGCTTAATGGCCAGGCTGTCCTTTACCATGTGCTCATTAACCACCGCTACGAAGACACTGGGCCTTTTGTGCAGGTATGATTATTTTGTAAATGTCAACTGGAAGGTCAAGAGAAGGACTGCATTATAGCATATAAGCTGACAAAGTGCCAAGGAAAATGGTGGTTAATTGAGTGTTATGCCCTCAAATAACTAAGCGCTCACATGGCACATGGTAACCAAACCAAAGGTGAAACGTAAAAAAAAGTTTCGAGGCGTTGACATTTCTCGTTTGTCAGCTTTTCCAACTGCAATCCATAACGTCACGATTACATGACGCACTTTCAAAGGAGCGTCGGGAGAAAGTACATTTGTGACGCTTCCGCACTTTGTAGACGAGGACAGCAGGGGAGGCATCAGACTTCTTACGGGGGTAAAAAAAAAAAAAAAGAGGCCCCTGGAGATTTTCTGCGGGTGTCGTTATTGATGCTGATCCCCCAGACGCGTCACGCTGCACTCTTACTAATCAGGTCTCACTATAATGTTTCCACACTGTCTAGAGCTGCTTTCTCTGATCAATGACACTCTACCCTTCTTAAAAGCAGAAACCTCAGACACATAGCGTGACCTGAACCCTTAATGCACTGTACTGGTGTGCTGCTAAATCATCCACATCAAACACGAGATGGACAGGGAGACAGACAGAGGGTAAAGTAGACCAAGGCTGGATGAGGGATGCTTAGACTGCAGAAGGGCATGTAAACACACACACATGCACACACACACGTTTGTGTAAGTTTCTCCTCCAAAATTTCTGTTACCATAAAAACATAATTTAAACTCAGTAACATATTTTGATTACTTTCACTTGATTTACTTTTAGATTACTTCGCCATATTTTAGGTTTTGAGGAAGCGATAATGAGAAAATGTGAAGATTTAAAGCTCGCCATGTGGAACATTTAACATCAATAAATCATTACCACATTCACTTTGAGACATTGTTATAATTACAGTCCAATAAATGAGACTGATTTTTCATACAACCCATAATTTCCTGTTGCAAAGATTTTTTTTACAAATCATTTGCTAATCATTTATAAATACTTAACTAAGTATTTAGAATAATAACAAATGATGAACTAAGGCATCAAAAAAAAATAAATTTTTTTTTAATTTCAGCAGTTTAAAACATATAAATGATGAATTGCTTTAGATTAAATAATGTACATTATATCATATACTATTAATAAGTGTAACTATCAGGTATTAGACAATAACAGACAAGTTATTATCCAACCCTGCACAAACACACACATGCGTGCGTGTTGTGTAAACACTGTTGTAAATGCTTTTGAAAACAACGATCACAGAGACACTTTACAGCTAATGTCATAACTGCCCTGCAGCAACAACGCAGCTTTTCAAGATTACAAATGACAAACGTTTGTGAATATTTTCATTACAGGCAGACGACTAATTGGGAGTCTTTAGGGGTACGGTGCATTGACAACATGAAACAAACAAGGTTTCTCTAATTGACCTAAATGAGCACGTAACAAACAGAAATCACTGATAATGTGTCATCATTTCCCTCGGAAAAACTTAGAAAGCGACAGGGATTAGAGAAAACAAACAATGAGTGTACACATCCTGCCTGTGAGCCCAAGAAAATGTACTGTGTGTGTGTGTGTGTGTGTGTGTGTGTGTGTGTGTGCACATGCAATCACAATCACTAACCGTCGGGAGCAAATCCAATATCAAACAGACTTAGAAAGCTGTAAATTGCCATATAACACAGATACAGTCTGTCTTTAACATTCCTCCGTCTGGGTAAAACAACAAAGACAGAATCATCAAACACTCACCTCTCTGTCTTGCTAGGAGGCGAGAGGACGGTCTGTAATTGTCAGAAGAATGCATGTGTCAGCAGGTATACGGCAGTACAGGGAGAGGAAGGCACCAGGTGTGTTTGTGTATCTTGTATGTGAGTGTGTGTGTGTGTGTGTGTGTGTGAGTGCAACGAGCAGCTTCAGGCTTTGTGTCTGCGTTCAATGAGTGGTGGTGGTGGTGGTGGTGGTGGGGGGGGAAACTCCAAGGTTTCCGGGATAAAAGTACCGAGCCGTAGTATCTATTTGTGACCGGGCCAACATTAAATCTTCGAGCCTCCAAAGCTGCAGGCTCTTCTGCTAACTTGATTAGGCAGGTAGAGGCCAGGTGCTCTCCTCAGCGTTCTCCACTGCACTGAAATGAAAGCTCACACAAGGACATGCTGACACATACTCACACACTCTCTCTCTCTTTCTCTCTTTCTTTCTTTCTTTCTTTCTTTCTTTCTTTCTTTCTAAAGCCCCTCTGCGAGCCAAAACAATGTAATCTAATCTAAACAGCGGCAGCTACATCAACACGTTGAAGAGACGCAGAGCCCGGTGTGGCATGTGTCGATAGTTTTGACAGGTCTAATTTAAGCCCACGGGCTAAATATACGGCGCGGTGCTGACCCAATCAGCCGCGCTACCTTTGATGGCTCGACATCAAAGCCGAACGCCCTCACTTTTAACTCCCACATATTAATTCCCTTTCTATCTTTAGGTTTCCGCCCCGTATCGCTGCAGAGATGAAAAAAGGCAAAAAAAAAAAAAAGACAACTTGCCCTTGCGATGCATATTCATGTGGTGTATACACAGAGTCTCAAGCCTCCTCTGGTTTTGTTCGACTGACCTAAATTTCCCTAAATTATGCCCTGAATTAATTTGGGAATGACTTCCAGGGCCATGATGATAACAATTATAGGTTGTGGCCCTGGTTAATAACCCTCCGCCACTCTAAACCCCTCAGGAGCCAATCCCAAGGATACTGGGCCTATTTAATGTGTGGTCTCCACAGTTGTTGACACACCAGCCCTGAGGTCCATCTGGGCTTGATTGTAGGCCAAAAACAGATGTTCCTGCCTGCCTGTGTGTGTGTGTGTGTGTGCATGCTTCCTTAACGGCCCAAAAGTGTTTATGTGTGTGTGTGCATGCTTCCTTAACGGCCCAAAAGTGTTTATGTGTGTATATGTGTGCACACTTGTCTACCTGACCCAAATGTATCTGTTACCGTTGACATGCCTCAGTGTGTGTGCATGTGTGTGTTTCTGCACAGTTGTCTACCTGACCTCAATGTATCTGTTTCTGTTGACGTCTCTTCCGCTACATGTTTGTGCATGTCGGTGTTAGTATGTGCCCACAAACCTCCTCCTCATATCTGTTTTTTAACCTGAAATATCTGTGTGTGTGTGTGTGTGTGTGATATGTATACCATCGTGCACCACACTACCATCATCACCTGTACTGTTGGTACGTGTGCAGTCAGTGGACAAAGACATAGAACAGGTTTGTGTGTGTGTACGTGCATGACCGCTCTGTGATATACATGCTGCAACTACACACTCCGCGTGTCTGGGGGCGTGTCTGTGTGTGTCTATTTGTGGAAATGTACATACGTGTACATACGCACGTGTATGTGCATGAGTATCTGGGCGTGAGTATCTGCATGTGAGTATATGTGTGTGTATTATGTGCTTGTGTGTCTGCCAATGAATTCTAGGAGGTATCAAGCTGCACCGCTGTCTGGGAAGACTGATATTAGATGGAGTAATGGCTTACAGGCGCACACTGACCTGCTCTCCAAAACATAATAAAAGAAAAGGGAGAGAAGCAAAAGGCTGCGGAGGAAGAGACTGAAGAGAGGGAGAAGTGAGGAGAAAGGCCACTAGGGTCACTTGAGGTAGATTAGTGGAAAGAGGCTGGTAATAATGAGAGGAATAGAGGAACAAAGGATGAGGGAGACAGGAGAGGCTGGAGAGTAGAGCGGTTAGATGAGATGAAATTAGGGAAGCGGAGAGGACGGGACAAGGATAGAGGAGAGGGAGGAAGGGAGAGGAGAGAGGCATTAAAGAGGTTAGACAGGAACAAAAGGAGCGGCGAAGGAGGAAGAAAACGGAGGGAATTAATAGAAGAGGAGTTGAGATGGGAAGAAAGAAATGGATGAGGAGGTGAAGAAGAGCACAGAGGGAGTCAGAGGGGGAGGAAAGAGGGGCAAAAGGGGAAAGGGGAGTAGGGGTGGAGAGTGTGGCCTTGCTATATAGAGCGCCTAGGATCTCCATAAATAACACACACCACATGCCAAAAAACTGCAGTCCCTCACATCTCTCCCTAGTGTGTGTGTGTGTGTGTGTGCGTGTGTCATGTGTCAGCAGAGTGGTCCCCCCAGGTAATTGAAATAGGGCAGGGAAAAAAACAAACAGGGGAACAGATTCAGGGTGAGGGTGGACAGGCACAGCTGGAAAAGCAAGAGTTCCTCCCTTTACACTCGGGGGGGGGGGGGGAGGGAAAGGAAACACCAGGGGGAAACTGTGGTATTTGGACTAGCTTGGGACCGCGGCGCCCAAAGAGCTGAGTCTGCTCGGCCGCTCACAAGGGGGCCGCGACTCCCGGAGAGCGATGCAGCGCAGCTCTGCTTAAGATCTCTACCTAGTGTGTTTCCATTTTTGCAAACTGTTTTTTTTTTTTTTTTGGAAACTGCAATCATGCAGCTGTAATCATCCATCGTTGTGTGGAATGATCATAGAATGGGTAAATTGACTGAACTATCCCCCTGACTTGGATGGGTAGAAGCTGAAATAAGCCAGTTCCTCTGAAAAATACCTAACAATCCACCTCGCTTTTATAGGTTTGAAAATACCGTGGCGGGGGGAAAAAACCTCAAATTGGGTGAGAAGGAGCAAAAAAGCGCTGTGTTTTTTCGATGGGTTTTTATCTAGGCTTGTCAAGCAAACAGCAGCCATTGTAAAGGGGAAATTGCCTGTAAAAACTTCCCTCTGCTCCCTCATGCGTTATATCCACAAATTGGACAAATTTGGAAGCGAAAGTTCATTCTTGGAGCAGCGTGCAAAATAAACACAGACCACAACCAGGTGCAAGAGAGCCGGAGAGGAAAAATAAGAGGGACGGAGGTCTCCTACACCTGGCCCAGACTGTTAGTGTCTGCACTTTTTCAATTAGAGGAGACCCCCCCCCCCCGCCGGCCTATACAATAAGTTATTCTTCTGGGGCTGCGAGTGTGGGCGTCTGCATTATGGCTGTGTCTGGAGGTGATAAAACAGCAGAAAGCACATAAATAATGACTTAATGAGCCCCTCCACCCTTTGCTATAATGATGACGGTGGAATTTTCCACCCGGGACATCAGGGGGGGGGAGGGGTGGAGTAATCCACATGTGGCCTCCAGGTGTGCTAAACTCCATCTCCCTAACTCCTGTGTCTTAACCCCCCGACTCACCAGGCGGCATGTGTCACTCTTTACTTTGTCCGTCTTTTATTGTCCCCCCCCCCCGGTCTCGTATATCCATCTGTAACTTTCTGCTTTCATTTGTGAGCATTAATCTTAAGCTGCAATTGTAGAAATATGTCATATGCAAAGAGCTTCCTTTTCCCAAGAGGACGATGCATCTGGGTGATTTGGGAGTCACAGCATTAATCATCCCGTCAAGTTACATTCTAAACTGAGAGTGGGCCAGCGGGGCCAGCGAGACGTGTGTGTGTGTGTGTGTGTGTGTGTGTGTGTGTGTGTGTGTGTGTGTGTGTGAGACTGGAACCAGACGCAGAATCAGACGTGGAGTAACGAGGTGTTTCTTTGGTACGTTCTGCCACCAATGCTTTACAACAATGGCAGTAAGTCTCCTGAATGCACACCGTGATCAACAGCCTTTACCTCTTTCAGCTTAATTATGGTCCCTAGCGCTGCTGCTTTGATTTGAAGTGTGTGTAGTGTGTGTGTGTGTGTGTGAGCGCTCCACTTCTTAGAAACATTTTTCAACGCTTGGCCACTTCTGCCGCGGAGTTGTTTTTATTTATTTGCCAAAAAGACTGGCTGGCTTTTTGTAGCTACACCTTTTGAAATTCATAATCTCCTCTAGAGTTCAGTGAGAAGTCTCAATCTCACTAACTCACACTAATAGTACAATCAGCAAACTACCGGCAGCACAAAGCAACGACAATTAAGGAGGGTGGAAAACTGTGAGGGAACATGTCAATTACAGTAATTACTGCTGCGAAAAAACTGACGAACCACGGATATCTGGGAAATATCACACGTAGATTCATGCACGCACGCACACACACACACACACACACACACACACACGCATGCATGTAGAGCCTAAGCTATCAATTACCCCGCAAGTGTGAGTGTTCCTTTGACATCTTTTTGGGATCAGACCAAAAAGAAATGGAATGACAAAGTGTTAATTGGGAGCCCGGGGGAGTGGGAGGCAGCGTGGGTGTGGAGCTCCACTGACGACGATGACAGGTTACAGTAAGTCTCATTGTGAGGGGAGAGACCGGCCATGGCGGGTGGGGAGAGTTGAAACCTTTCCAGGAAGCAGTCGGCGGTGTTGTTCCATGCCTATTAACACCCAACGTTGCCCACAAAACCAAACATTGTCCTTGAGCAAGTCCCTGCATCCCCCTCCCCTCCCCCCCCAGCTCCAGGGGTGCTGCAGCTGACCCTGAACCTCCCTTTCCCTTTCCCAGTATTATTATAATAATATTGTTATTACTTTTACAACAGACGGGGAGGAGCCAGCTTTGAAGGAAAGGAGAGGGTGGATGCGAGGAAGGGTGGGGAAACAGACGGGGGGTTGAGGTGTTGCTTATTTCAGGGGATGAATTGAGAATGGTTTGCAAAGACCTCCAACAGCGTACTTCAGGTTCTTGTTACACCGCCAAAATACTCCCCAAATTACCTCCTGAGTATCAGCTGCTTGATGGCCTTTAGCGATAGTTCCCTCTTGCAGGGTTTAATACACATTCTCTTTGCGTGCGTTTCTTAAGTCAATAGAAAGATGTCAACCCTAAAGGAAAAACATGCCCTTTTGGGCTCAACGGCTGGATTCAAGGGAGTACTTCTATCCCCAGAAAGTCTTTTGGGAACAGCATGGAGCACAAAATAGATCAGCATGCTACAGGGCTTCAGAATGGCACAGGTCTATTCTGTGGCGGGGGGGGGGGCTATTTTTAGTGACAACAACAGCACTGCAACAAAGCACTGTCGAGAGGAAATTCATCCTCTGCGTAGGAGTTCCTCCCTCACTGTGCCTGACATAAGGGCGCCACGGTATCTTCAATTATGAAGATGTCCTTCGTTTCTAATGAAATGTGTGTTTGATCTCGGCTGCTTTCCTTCATCCTCAGTATAGAAAATCCGGGGAATTGTCTTTTCTTCTCTCACGCCCCTGCAGAGAGGAGATACAAACTGATTGGATGATTTGATGTGTCTGTGCATCTATCCTGCATATCTAAAAGCATATCTGTTGGTATGGGTTAGGGGTCAGGGTTAGGGGTCAGGGTTAGGGTGAGGTCTAGTTGAAGTCAACAGAGGAGGCTCACTGCTGACCCATCTCTGAGAAAGTGAAACTGGAGCCTTTCCTTGCAGCCCCTCTGAGCCACCCGCATGACCTCCGGAGGCCCGGCTCACACCCACGAGAACCAAACAGCACCACTATTAATATTCTTCACCTACATACATGTGCCTTACTTTGTGGCCTCTTCTCCTTTGTGCCTCTCCTCTCTGTCTGCTTTTTTTTTTATTCTGCGGGTATTTGTTTGTTGATATGCATCTCTCTGTCTGGACGCTTGTATGTCTGCCTGTCTCTCCGTTTCTCTCTCTCTCTCTCTCTCTCTCTCTCTCTCTCTTGCATCTGTCAAATCTCTGCCTGGATGTTATGAAGCAGAAGGGTTTGATGCTCATCCTATAAGACACAACGGCACAGTGTACCACCCCCGTGGGGGTGTGTGCTGTGGGATGTGTGTTTTTATGCACTGTTGTGTTTGTATTTGCGTATTTGTGTGTGTGTGTGTGTGTGTGTGTGTGTGCTTGCCTGTGCTTGCTCTGTGTCTAACAACGTACGCGAGGCTGGGGAAGAAACACACAGCTCCTTCCCAGAGAATCTTTCAACAATCCCCCCTTCGGTCCCACCGGGGCAGCACAGAGGAAGAAGAGAGTCAGCGCAACTCTTGAACGTTAACTCGGTTCTCCGGGGAATGCAGTAACACAATAGAGCCAGAGCAGGAGAATAGAAACATTCTCTCGTTTCATGAGCAGTATAATCAGACCACTGTATTAGCCAACCAACAGTGTCTGCGGGAAAAAAAAAGGACACTCCTGGCAATAACTCTAGAATTACTCCATTGTCTTTTGTGGCAACTGATACCTTTATCTCTGAAGCCCAATACCTGGCTAGACTTTAAATGGACATAGTTAATGTTCCATAACAAAATATCCTTTGAAACATAACTCCCATACTAGCACAATACTATTCCACTCGAAATGACCACTAAGTCAAGTTGACTTAGCACGCATGTGGATTCAACAAAATGAGGTGTTCAGCATTGGCAGGGGACCAGACACACAGGCGTCACACACTGAGGGCTTCTTCCCCCTGCATGATGGTTTATTCAAGGAACAATAAAACGGTATTCAGAGTGAGTAATCAGTGGTTCAGACCAGACCACACATCCTGCGTGTGGTTTCACCTTTAGAACTGAGACAGCATTGTGTCTAAGACTGGCTGTGGCTCTGGCCTGCACACACACACACACCAGTAAAGGGCATGACTCATGAGAGCCGTGCTTGCAGCGTGTGTATAGAGTGTGCAGGAAAGCATTTGGAAAACAATGAGTGTGAAGGAGCGCTCTACCATCACCACCATTTAATTCTGTTTCTAGCTTTTCTCCCTTTAACTCTCTCCTTTCCTCTCTCTCTTGCATCATCCCTCTCTACCTCCCCTTCTCTGTCTCCCCCCTTGTGTGTGTGTGTGTGTGTGTGTGTGTATGACAACCCATGACTTATTTCACCTATTTGACTGTTTCACTCCCTTCCTCTCTTCCTCTCTTCCTATTTTCTCTCCCCCTCTCCCTCTCCCTCTCTCTCTCTCTCTCTCAGGATCTCTGGCATTGACAGATGAAGTCTGCAGGCAGATGCATCAGGGGACCGACCAGGCCACTGCCTCTGGAGAGAAACTCCTTCTTGTATATTTAACAATCTCCCTGAAACCCGCCGGGCCTGGCTGTCTGCTCTTCTATCTCTCTATCACCCCGTCCATCTTAGTATTCTTCTTCCTTGTTCTCTCCTTTGCCCTTTCTTTTTTCTTTCAAAAAAAAGTAGGCACCTCCCTCCTTTGTCTGGGAAATTTAAGTTCTTATCTTTTTACCTTTATCTGCACTGTCCTATCTCCCGTTCTCCCTCTATCTCCTCCAATCTCCCTCCGCATCTCTCTTCCATTCCCATTTTTTCTGCACGGCCAAACTACAAGAAGTGGAGCGCTTTATCTTTCGGATGTTATCGCAAACTTTCATATAAGGTCGGATAAAAAGAATACACCATGCTCTATAATTTATTTTTCTCATTCATCTACTGAGGAAAGCTTCCACCGCCAATCCCCCATACGACTCAGAATCTTTTTTTTTTTTCGAGGATATTGCTCTGATTAGCCGTTCGTAATGATTTCAAAGTAGAGATAAATGTTTTCATTTGCCAAAGATTAAAGGATTCTCTGTATTTACATCCTCTCGCTGATCAAATTAGAGCTTCTCTGGCTGTTTGCAGCCACGCCATAGATGAAGCTCAGATAGTTGTAAACACATCGCATCAAAAGAGCTTCTTATCGTATGATACGCTTAATCAAGATAAGCCAGAGCGATGCATGTCCCATACGGGGGAAAAAATCCCCGAAAGATTCCAACTATATTCATCTTCTCCTCTTGATGCGGAAATGTTTATCACTATATAACCGTGCATACACACACACACACTCACACGCCTGCACAAGCTTAGAAATGCACACACACGCACTTGCTTTAATGGGTGTATGCTGCTAATTTAGTTGTGACTATACATAGCAAACAGTGTCACAGTCTCGCAGGAGGCAGTCCAGTTATGCTCCCCTCTTAGAGGTTCCTGCTGCAGCCTGAGAGAAGACGCTCCTATAAAAGAGAAATATACGACTTGAGCACCGCTATCAAATGATCCTCTCATTCATGCCTCAAAGTCATTCATTTTCTAGAGAAATACAGCTGGGTGACAGCAGCGAGAGAAAAAGTGTGTGTGTGTGTGTGTGCGTGCACGTGTAGGTGCGTGTGTGTTTGTGTGTGATGACAACCCATGACTCATTTCACCCTTCAAATAGCCCTCTGGCACTCAATCAGTCAATAAACAAAGACCAGCAAAGCCTCTTCACTCTTTCTTCCTCAATCTTTCATTTTTAAATCCTCTTTTCACCTCTTTTCCCTTGACTCATTACACCTCGTCACACACTCCTCGTCTCTCTCTCTCCCCTCTCCCATCTTTCTCTGCTCCCCTAAATCTCTCTCTTTACCAACTCCCCCACCACCCCCCACCCACCCACCCCCTGAGCGCGCTTTCTGGCTAACCTTCACCAGTCGCATACCAATTCAAGTGTGAGAGGGAAAGTAGAACAAACTGCAAACTTAAATAAGTTTATAATAATGACTTCTCCTGTTCTCGTGGAAATTTGGATCCATCTTTATTTAACCTTTCAAACACCCCCTGGCATGATCCCAGCTGAGAAAGAGGCTTTGGAGATTATTTAATGGTGACCCAAATAAAGTCTCTCTCCGTTTCCTTGTACTGCCATCATGGTTTAAAGACAGATTGCTCCGCTATTTGACTGGGGTTTGAGGTTGAAGTGGAGAGAGGGACAGCGCTAATGTACTGTATCAGTGTTGGTAACTGAACACTGGTTTAGCGGTCCTAATGCCGCTTGACGTGTGGACATGGAGCTGGATGTTTCACCCAAACCGCAGACATTTATTCAGGGAAGCAAGCAGCAGAAGAAATAAAAACGCCCAGCCAGTATCCCGTCCCTGCACTCCCTCACTCAAGTGTGAATTGAAATGATTTCAAATGCTTTGTTTCTACACCTGCTGCTGTTCGACTTCCACTGTTTAGCATGCAGTGTGAAATTACGACGGCCTTCCTTTGCGTGTTTTACAAGGATCTGTCCCATTAGAGAGTTGGTGTGTGTGTGCATGCCCACATCCACCCTTATTCACTTTATTCCAGCTCATCAGTCTTTATTTTGTATGTATGTGTGTGCGTCCACTTTAACTTTCATTCCAGCTCTCTTATATACCCGTCTTTAGTATAATGTCTCTCTATAAACAGGCATGAAAAGAGTTCACACATTCTGAAATGGTGGTAATGCTCCAGCTTTGCAGGCGACAAACCTTTCTCAACTGACCTTGATAGAAAGAATTGTAAGTCCATTTTGTCTGTGTGGCAGCAACATAGTTGTCATACAGATATTCATGAGGATCAACAACAGATGCCACGGCGATGCATTCTGCATTCCACTCCACAGCTTCGGCCCAATCGCTATGGCAACCATCTTGACACTCTGACCTTTAAACAACATCAGTGGTGTGGATGATAAAGTTTCATTTTGTCAACATTTCCATTTCCTTTGTGAGTGACGGACACTCCAATCCCCTGCAGGAAACCCAGGAGTAGCCATAGCAACGTAGTGCCGGCTCACTAAATCATCAAGAAGAGGAGTAGAGGAGAAGGGAAAATAAATACCTATTTACCTTTCCCCTGACAACTTTCTCTGTTATGGTTAGATGGAAAGTTCCTTGTTTAAGGTCAGCAAAGTACAGCAAATACATGTCTATTAGCACAAATAAGCACAAACCCCTAAAGAACCCTAAAAAGTACATCAGTATTTTGTCCTGTAACTTGTGGGAGGATTCTCTAGAGCTATTAGAGTCTTCAAATCAGAAGTGGCAGAGGGAACAAGGGAGGGACGAGATAATGGCAAAGTGGTTGTGATGTAAAAATAGCCTGTGGTAGTGAGAGGACAAAGCACAGCAGGGAATAACAGAAAACCACTTCACCATTTCTTTAGGTTTCCAAGTTAACTTCCATGAGAGCAGTAAATCAGCCAGTGAGGGGAATGTGTAAAATTTGGCTTCCATGCAATTCACAACCAATAAATTCTGATAGCTTTTGTGTGCAAGGACAAACAATCCCAAAGCCCCTTCTTGCTTGTGTTGGTTGAATAAGTAACCAAAGGGTTTTTAAGAGCGCCAAGGAGCCAGAGGGTAATGGCTGTTTAGTTTACACAGGCATGATAATGCTTTTCACTTTCACTCCCAACAGGGTTCAACCCCCGAGGGATGCAGAATCACACAGGTCATTTAACAATGGGCCTGTCATTCAATCTGTTTCCATAGTGACCACAGAGCTCGCCGGGACCACCAGGGTCACTTTCATCCTGGAATTCTCCAGGCTGGGACTAATTGCTGTGTTTGTGTTCTGTGTCACCACACGGCAAATTCCCAACACAGCACAAATATCAATCACACTAATCATACGCTGCTCTTCACAGGCAGGCCAATGAGCGAGAGTTGAGAGTATGTGGCTGGTTTACGTCCTATATGCATTCATCTGTATACACGAGCCAATCTGCTGCTTATCTCTGTTATGACTCTATAGGGGATTTAAGAGTTATTTTCAGTCCAGTCTATAGTTTTTCCCCTCTATGCAGTAAATGTTTCTCTAGCAGTTCAGCTGCAATATAAACTGGCAACTTTTGCCGAAAGGCATCATGTCGGATGATTTCTCGATTCAGCACTTTCTCATCATCCCTCCCTCTCTCATCCCGTATTCCTTTTCCATGTCTTTCTTTCTCTCTCTCGCTTTCTTGTCTTGGGGGATTTAGCATCCACAACCTAATAACCGGGTGAACATCGTCAGTCTAAAGTAATTCTACCATCTGGGTAAGGGTCACTTTTTTCCACTGGTGTGCTCAGTGTGATAGGACAGCAGAGCTACAGCCTCCTCGTGGGTCTGAGGCCACAAGATCAGAGGAAGCTGCCGTTGTTTATCAGAACTGCTGCTTTCAAGTCCCAAAAGCAAGCAAGACCAAAGCAACCACAAGCTCATTTGAATACCAGTGACATAGGAAAGATACAGTCAGTTACTCAACAGTCTGTAACCAGTACACACAACTGGGTGGAAATGTGCATGGCCATGGTTCTCTAAAAAGGTGCCAGGATGCTTGCCTCAGGCATGGAAAAACACTGATGAATAAGTGACTTAGTGAACAATCATGTCCAGTTAATCGTACACTAATCAGGGTGATCAAGACTGGAGCTCTGCATTCATCAAATCCCACCCTGGGGGGGCCAAATAATACCTGACGCCAAGGACAGGGCCATGGGGTATCCAAGAGGAGCTGTGAACTCATGTAGTACCTGAACCAGATGTGTTACCCGCCTTCACATCACTGACAGGTTGTTTTTTACCAACAGTACACTGGGAGGTTTTATCTGGATATATTGCTCATATTTTGTTTATTTATAGTAGATACTTTCTCAGACTGTCTTTTATGGAAGCAGAAGTAGGTTTGAGTTAGAATCCTTGTTTTTGGCGCATGATAAAAAAAAAAGTTCAAATGGAGCTCTTTCTCCACTTACAAATGAAATATTGCAGAGCTAGTTTTACAGCAAAGTAAAACCTTAGGTTCAGCATTGGCACTGGATATGTGGGGGTTAAAACCCCCAGTGCAGCTGGAAGATCTCAAACTATTCTGAAAGGGATCTACAGAATGTCTTGTTAGTCCTACTGAGTGGAAAATAGTGAGAATGTATCAAAAACATTACGTATTAAATGGTTAAGCCATAGTTTTCATTCCCTTTGTGCATCAGATTCAAAACAAGGACATAATTACACAGTAAAAGTTCATAAAATGCCACAAATAACAGGAGGGGATATGGCTCTCCATAGCCAATACTTAACTAATAAAACACCACAATTGTTAGAAGAAAAAAATAATGGAGGAGATCCAAACATTAGCCAGGAAAATAGCTGAATGTGAAATGCCTCCTGAGTTACATTTGCATTTGGGCTGTCAGGGCATTACCATTTGGAGGAGGTATGCATTATTTGGTAGACAAAAAAATTGGAATCAATACAAATAAGATTTTTTTCAAGCCCTTTTCAAAATGTATTCACTTATGCACCAGGCTGCAATGGACGTGTGCTACCAATGGACCAAAATCATCTGTCAAAAGATATTGAACAAGAACAAAAACTAACTGAACAGACACAGATTATGGTGAAATATAAATATTGGATGAAAGCTATCATAGGGTCTGGTGATGGTCACATTCTATGCCAGCACCACCAAGTGGTAAGTCATCGCAAAGCACCATCATGAAAAACTTCTTAAACTGACTACTTACGTTGAATTATGAGATTGAACGAGTGTATAATATCTGAGAGACGCTGACAAATTACTGTTTTTCTAAAAAAAATTGTTAGGCTGCACAATTATACACACTTATATGTAAAGATCAATAGTTACTAGTCATCCGTTTTATTCCAACGGATAAACAATGACCTCACACTTGGAAAAGGAGTGATTGCAGTAGCCTATGTCAAATTGGAATATGAACAATGAAAGACAATGTATAGTTGATAAGATGCACTGCGCCTTACCAAGTGAGGTGCCCAACTCCCGTTCATCTAGTAGGGACCGAAGCTGCGAGTCTTGTCCGGTGAGAAGAGTATTGAGGAAAAGCAAAAATAAATTTAAGCTGAAGGTAAAATATCCTCACTTGTGTTCTGTCTCTTGCCAGTAAAAAAAAAATCTGCGATAAACTCCTGCTGCCTCGATGTCGGTGTAGAGATTTCTGCACTCTCTTGTCCCTCCGGAGCCGCTCGTGCTCTCCTGCCCCGCAGAGAAGCGCTCTGTCCCGGTGGCTCCCGGTGGATCCGCGGTGCAGGCTCTGAAACCGGACACCGCACTGTCGCGCTGCACCACAAACAATACGCCTCCGCTCTATGGGGGGGCTCGGGTGCGAGTGACCAGACGAGCCTGAAATAAAACAAACTTTTCTTATAAGTAATTCACTCAATGCCGTGTGCGAGCAAAGCCAAGCGGATGCGGAGGTGGGTGATGTGTCCGGCACTACGCTCACTCAGTGCTGCACATCGCCTTGGCAGGGTTTTTGATGGCTGAATAGTGCACCCCCACTTTGCTCGTCCATTCCAGCAGAGAGGAGAGACGTGGCAGCGGCGCGCAGCTGTCCTGCAGGTGGAGCAGAAGAATTACCCACTAAATCAGACTACTGGAACTACAAGTACTGTTTGTACCTGGGCTTTGGGACTCTTGAAGTCATCTTTACTCTGAAACTGGAAGGTTAATAATGTGGTAACAATGTAATATGATACTCTATATATCACCTATAGGCTTGCCCCCTCCAGGGAGGTCAGAGGGCAGCTACAGAACAGGAGCTGGTAGGGAATCAGTGTCTTGCTCAAGGACACTTCAGCAGGGTGGTTGAACCCAGGCCGTCCAATTGAAGTCTTTCAAACCATTGGGACCCTGCCTCATATATTCAGCATGAGTCATTCCTGTTTTTTGATTGCAATAATTAATATTTTAGACTAAAACAGTTTGGGTTATTTTCAGGAGTGGGAAAAAAAATAAGAAGGAAAGAGAAAAAACGTGCGGTTCCTTCTACCATTCATATCAATATCAGCTCTTTTTTTAGGGAGATTATCTTTTTCAAAGTAAATATCAAGTCGTGTCAAATATGAATGTGCATGTGTGTGTGTGTGTGGGAGAGAGAGAGCAGGAAAAAGAGCGAGAGCGCTGTGTTTGTGTGTGCATGCCTTTGTATACTTCGATGGTGACATCCACAGTTCAATCACCTATTTATCCCTAAGCAAACGAACCCAGCCTCTCTGTCAGGCTCCAAAGCCCAAACAGTGACATTCATACGGCTCTGAGGGTATGACGGAGAGTGTGTGTCTGTCATTTTGACGGACACATTTAGTCAAGTCAACAATAGACTGTTAATACGCCTCTGCCTTTCCAGGAACGTGCATCGCTGAATGCCTCAGATCCTGTATACCCACATCTAAATTCAAATCAGGTACTTTTCATAAAAATGCAACTACCCACAATGGGGAGAGTAAAGCTGAGATTTACATTTCAAGTGGCCTCCCTTCAACTCTCTCTGCATTGATCTGGAAAATGCGTGGGTAACCTTTTCCCTTTCTGTTGCTACGCGGGGAGACACAGTGGCAGCAGGTCTGCCTTCTTTAATATCAGAACAGACCCAGTGAAGATGTTTAATGCCAGAGTTGGTGGAGGTGAGTGACAAACACAATGTGCAAATCTAAAAATAGGATAGACTTATTGGGACAAAGAGTAGCAAGGAAACAAAGGATCAAAGATTGCGTGTCATCCATTGCTGTGACCTCCACGTCCTCCTTTGTGCTTCAGGACTTTTACATTCTCTCGTACTCAGCGTGGCTTGCTAGATGGTTTTCGTTCCTTACTGCCATGAGCTGAAGCGAGAGCGGCTCCAGCCAAACTCTCATGTGAGGCTCTAAATGTTCTTAACCAGCATTAAGTTTGAGATTCATTAGTCGCAACAATGCAGGTCCTCGAATGAGTCATCAGAGAAAAAGGCTCAGTGATGGATGGTCGTGAGTA
This sequence comes from Hoplostethus atlanticus, assembly GCA_034670405.1. Lineage (NCBI taxonomy): Eukaryota > Metazoa > Chordata > Actinopteri > Trachichthyiformes > Trachichthyidae > Hoplostethus > Hoplostethus atlanticus. The sequence goes on from JAXDDX010000012.1 coordinate 5,521,248, forward strand.
CATTAGATCATGATGGGGGGGCTTCTGACAGAGCATGAATCAAGCCTCCAGTGGCATTCAAGTCTCCTCTGGCGTGTGTGTGTCTGTGTGTGTGTGTGTGTGTGTGTTGCCACCTTTGTTGCAAACAGCATCCCTAAATTTTGAAGTCAGGCAAATTAACTCAAGTTGCCAGGCAACCAACAGAAAAATTCTGGTTCAGAAGGATCCTCCCATCCTTCACCTGGTCCAACTGTGTAAATTCTCAGCGGGGTGTATGTGTGTGTGTGTGTGTGTGTGTGTGTGTGTGGTTGTGTGTGTGTGTTTTTGTGGTTATTTTGCCTGGTAGAGGGTTTGGAGGATGTGTGGGTTTGTGTAGTGTTTCATCTCTTGCCTTTTTGAAGAAGCGGGTTTTTCATGATTTCGTCTGTTGAGTCAAGTGACCCAATAATATTTCAGAGTAATGTCATGATGAAAGAAACTGTGGGCCCACTTTTATCTGTATCAAAAAATTGGCATACCAAAGGGGGAAAAATATTATTTGAGAATATTCCCTTGCACATTTCAGTCAGTGTGTATTGATTGTGTTTATTTCTTGCTGTGGTGTGCGCTCTGTGATGGCTTGTGTGTGTGTGTGTGTGTGTGTGTCTGTAGATGGGAACTGCAGGAGAGAGACAGTAACAGCAGGCCAAACCCTTGCTTTGGTGCCAAACCTCAGTTGACCGTAGCAGAGCCCCCAAATCCCTCTCTCAAACAAGCCATCTGTCATGCAGTTTTTCTGCTGTTACAGAGCCCCAGGTGAGCTCACACCTTGCAAAGATACCCAGCCAGCCACAGGGACCCGCGTAAAATACACACACACAGAAACACACACATATGGCTGCTTCCACAGAAGTGGTTCAAATTGCTCCACCAAAGAAAATTGTTTTAGAAAATAACACAGATGTAGTGATTTAAATGCCACTTTACATTGGAAGGGGGCCGTCCCCACCTCAAAGCCTCAACATTTTTGCCAATTTTTGAACTCAAATTTTTCAATATTGATATCTTTTAAATTTAATTTGAAAATTCAGTTCTATGTTGTGGATTTTCTTTTAAATTGGAAAACTCTCCAATTGTCACAATTTTCACCAATTGTCACTACCATGACGCTCACTGTTTGAGTCTCCAAAACGAGCCTGATTTTAGCCACAGCTCTACAATTGCAGCCATAAAACCAGACTGCATCACTGTCCATCACAGCCACATGGGGAGTAGGTCTGTTCCCATTATTTTGAAGTAATTGCGCTCCTAAGTGTAAAAATCAGTGTGACATTAACAGACGTCATTACCCAACTTTTATTTTTTCATATTTTGTAAAAGCTTTGGATTTTAGGCCAACACAGTATGTTTTATAGAAGGAGCATCTGTCTGAATCCATGATCACTATCCATGAGCTGCCTAGCATTTTGGATGTATGCAATGAATAAGCGATTACTGGCGAGGACTGGTGGTTTTATTAACGGCACTGTTCTGCTCCTGGATGAATTCAACGTCTGCTTTGAGTGCAACTCGGGACCGCCAGCCTGTACTCAGCGATCCGGTGAGAACTCACCTCATGATACCACTACACTGCAGGTGACAGAGACTTATGTGAGTTGGGTTTTTAAATCTGTCAAAAGCACGCAAAGCCACGGGTCCGGGTGGAGTTTGTGTCCTGAAAACCTGCTCTACTCAGTTTTCAGACGCTTTTAAGGACATTCTTCATCTGTCACTGTCATTACGTTTGGTTCCCACTTGTTTTAAGAAAACCACCATTGTGCCTGTACCCAAAAGAATACCTGTGTCCTGTGTTAATGATTTCAGACCTGTGGCCATAACCTCGTGGTAATGAAATGTCTGGAGAAGTTAGTTAACTCATATATAAATCATAACATCCCAGCCACCCGTGACCTATTACAGTTTGCTGCTTGCTGTCTCACTGGCCCTGCATGTCCGAATGTTGTTGACCAAAGCTCTGCTTTTAATACCATTGTGCCATCATAATTGGTGTCAAAGCTGAAGGACCTTGGCCTTTGTAACTCCATCTGTGATTGGTTATTTGACTTCCTGACTGGCAGACCTCAGACAGACAGGCACTGCCAGACCTCAGACACTCAATACAGGAGCTCCACAAGGTTGCTGTCTCAGCCCATTACTCTATAGCCTGTTCATTTGTGCACATGCGTTCACACACACACACACACACACACACACACACACACACACACACACACTGGCTTCCTTACACGAAAGCCCATATGCATTCAGGTGAACAAGGCTGTAGGATTGCTCACTTCACTACCTTCTAGTGAGTGAGTGTGTGTGTGTGTGTGTGTGTGTGTGTGTGTGTGTGTGTGTGTGTGTGTGTGTGCGTGCTTGACTGCATGAAGATGTTTGACTGTATGCAGGTGAGTGAGAGGGAGGAGGGAGTATTGGTCATTTCCCTGGAAGAGGAGAGCTGGGGAATATAGGGGGAACAAGGGGGCAGAGGAAGAAATAAAGGGGTAGAGAGAGAGAGAGAGAGAGAGAGAGAGAGAGAGAGAGAGAGGCTGGCTAGCTGTGAAACACTGCAGTCATTCCTCACTCTGAGTTCCATACCTGCAGACTCAATGAGCCGTCCCACGCTGCAGCAGGGCCAAAGCCATGCGATTTCTCACACTTACTCAGCCTTACTGTACCCCTGCAGTGGCAGGATAGAGGACCCTGTAGCACCAGGGCCCCCGCAAAGTCCACTTCCACTGCCACGCTCCGCGGGAGGAAGGATTGGACGATGATGCCGTAACTGTGACAGCGTTGCAAGAAGTATGTCTGAGACGGGGGGTCAGAGTGAGTGGAGGTGAACGGAGGAAGCATTTTCTCTGGCTCTCCAGTGGACGGCGGGGCTCTGGATGTGCTCGGCTCAGCAAAGTTACCAAGAGATTGAAGTTTCTGTTGACTGCTACCCTCTATCAGCTAAAGATCCGAGATGAGAATGATGAGAGTGATACTTTTACGAGTGTGTTGACCCTTTACCCGCAAAAAGGGACTGTATATTCTGTAAAGTACTGTACTGATTGGAGTGTACACTTCCTGCTCTCGCTCATAACGTCACCATGGATGTTTAATCCATCTTCATCTTTACCCCGGGGGTCTGTCCAGGGTGGCCAGTCGGCATCAGCCCACCGGACTGCAGTATAGAGGTATGATAGAGTGGGGTTCAGGGCCCGGCTCGGCCAAAGGCAGTGAATGAAAGGACAGAGTGAGATAATGAAATGCAGCACCAGAGTCCAGGGGGGTCATCTTTCTCCCTTTCAGCTGAGATTCTGGCTGGCTGTATTTGTCTCTGTCCTCCCCTGTATCGCCCATGATGGATAGCAAAAAGAATATGGCTGATGGTTGGAGTTTTTTTTTCTTTCTTTTTGAGCGTCTTCTTTTTTTTTCGATCAGCATTAGCGAAGTGGAAAAGTTAAGGGCCAGAAAGATGGACTGTGTGTAATTCAATCATGGGAATTGAAGGTTCGGAGGCGTGAGGTCTTGGCCCCCATGGGCAGTTTTGAGATTGCTTCAAATTAATTAATGTCAAAACAGAGGGGCTGAAGCTACAGAGGACAATTATGTATGTGACTGTGGGGCATGATGCGAGCCATTCACAGTAAAGAGCGCAGAGTCTACTGAAATTCTTCCGTGTTAAGAAGATATTTTATTCCCAGGCAGTATTTTTGAGAAGCCAAAAGCAATTTAAGAGAAGATACAGTGCGCAAAAGCAACCCGTGGCTAAATGGATAGAAAAATAAAGCCACTTATGTAAGTGCTCAAGGCGTTTATAATCCAGAGAGGCCCCAGAAGGGAAGACTACCATCCCGTGCATTGTAATCTTCTGAAGACAGACCCAGAGTTAAAGGGGAATAACACTCAATTAAAGAATGCAGATATCTTATACATTATGGGCTAAAAATGACCATTAGGTGTGAACATAAAGTCTCTCACAGAACTGAAAACCAGAGGATCAACTGTTTATTGACACTGATTGTGTGTGAAGTTTAAAATCAGAATGGATTTTGCATTATTATGGCAATCAGTTGAAAAATGTAATCTTATCCACCAAAAAATCATCTTTTTAAAGGCAGACATCAATGGAACATCACAGATTAGGCAGAGGAATAAACTTATTATTGTAGGCAAACAGGGAAAGTAATGATTGTTAACAAATACTGACCAAACTGTCTTAAGACATGGAGATAAATTATCTGACTGCAGAAATTTAGCGGTATGTACCTTTAAATGTTTTGCTATCCTCATGTAACAAGGACACAGTGGATACATCCTCCAGTTTCCAACTCAGCAGAAGGCAATTTGTTTCCCTCAATACCATCTTGTGTTTCAGGGTGACTTCCCTGGCCTCTTGCCGCATGGCACGGTCTGTTCTCTCGCTGGATCTTATTGCGTTACTTCCATACTTTCATCACCCTGTATCATCACGAACGCAGGGCTCACACTACCTACACTCTCATGCTGCACATACATAAACACTGTGTAGATATATGAACGTGTATGTCACACCTATACAAAGTATATGCAGACACATATGTGGTTTTCTCTCCCTCTCTCCCTCTCTCTCTCTCTCCCTCTTTCACACACACACATGCACACAACACACACACACAAGCAGAGGGAGTCGGTATGTGTGTGAACCGCGATGCTCCCTAAGCAGGTGTGCACAGCAAATCAAGATTGGTCTTCTTGCTACGTTGCATTTCTATCTCCAAAGTTTTGGAATCCCTGATTTATGTGTGTTTTTGAGGTCTGCTGAGGAAAAGAAAAATGTCAAAAATCTAAAGAGCTTTTCACACTTTGGTGGTCTAACGGGTATATGCAGGCTGAAGAAATTGAATAGCTTCGGAAAGAAATGTTTAACTTGCATTAAAATATGTATGCTCTTGGTAAATGTACCGCGACAGCGTCCTTGTAAAAAAAACAGAGCTGATTTTTGCATCTTTCAAATAACATTGACTTTCATAAACCATCCCATTAAAGAAAGGCAAATAACCAAAACTGATAGCATCAACAAGACCAACAACAGCAATACCGAAACTTGCATTAACTGATAATAATCATAGTCATTATTGGGATATTATCATTTCTTATCATTCTCGGTAATGACGTTCCTGTTTTTTATAACGAGCCAGCAATATGGCGGAGGAACTCATTACGAACAAGGCACCATCGGAAACACACACATCCATCATCTCTGCAGGTCTCCTGCAGGGGCCAACTGCAAAGTACTTTAACAAGCCACCCTTTCTTCTCATGAGAAAACAGCTTTGTTGACACGTAACTGTGTGCTTGGATAATTGTTTTTTGCCTCACTTTGGACAACTTAATTAATTTCAATTACTGGCAGCTCTCCACTTGTAGGTTGGAAGTCAACACTGGACCAGACGCTGGTGGAGGAGGTAGGAGAGTCTGACATTTATTTTGCAATTTATCTTTCTCAAAGAAGACATAGCTTTACACTGAGACGATGACGATGTCCTGTGGTGTATTTTGTCAGACTTCTCTCTGAAGTTGCCTTAAGAGCTACTCTGTCTGCTGATTGGGAGAGTGAGTTCAGGAGCGTCCAGCTGTTTCCATACAGCAGAAGTGGAACAGTTGAAATGACATTATCAGATGGAAACGCCTGCTTATTTTCAGGGAAATTTAGGCCACTCGGCCTTTTTTTGCTTTGAATTTGAACAGAATTTCTCTCCCGGAGTCACTTTTACCCTACCCATCTCTGAGGCATGCCTTTGGATAAGATGAAAGCAAATTCAGTCAATCAGGGTACGCTAGACAAACTGTCCAGAGACAACTCATGTGGAGTGAAGTGCCTCTGTGGTTAAGAGAAAGCGTTCGAAAAAGGAAAAGAGGCCACTGACAGTGCTGAGCGGTTTAATATTGCCCAGACAGCATGTCCCATCTGCAAGCTTTGCTATTATATTGAAACAGCATCATCAAATGAGAAGATTTTAACAAGGACACATCTGAGTGAGTAGAGGGGTGTGACTGCGAAAGTGAGAAATATACACAGTAAGGTAAAATACACAGTCACCCAATACATAGTCTGGTAATTGGTAATAGACTCCTTTTGTACTCATAAGAATGTGATTATTGTCTGTCACGGCCCTGCTGTTTCTCTCTCCCTGGTGTCTTTTCGGTGTGCCTCACTGCTATGCTTCAGATCTGCACAGTGGAGTGAGGCAGCAGAGGGCGTGATTGACAATTGGAGACACGTGAGTGCAGGCCTACAAAGCCCATGAGGCCTCTGGGCTCGGCCTCCCACCTCGGGCCATGGACGTCTGACCCGTTTTTGGTTTCATTTGTACTTTCATATGTATCACCCTACACTCATGCATGCTGCATCCTATCTAGTTCTTGTATTTATAGTATAGTTTATAGTTTGAATAACACTTTGGTTAACCGTTTACTGTGTTTTGTCCCACTTTGTCATCGCTTCGAACCGGTCGTGACACGTCTCAAGCCACAGTCTACCCCATGAACTGTAAAATCCAAACTACAGGTCTGGAGCCAGGAAAGGGGCATCAATCAGTTTAGATGACAGATACGTTAGATGATGTTTGCAGCCCACAGTGAATAGAACAGGTTTCATGGTGTAATAATCCCTGAGATTTTGAGCAGGTTTTGTATAGTCAGTATGTACCAGCTTCTGTACTGAGTTAGTCATACAGCAGCTTCCTCAGTGTTTCCATTCTCCATAGTGTGTAACTAATGGTGGCTGTTCCATATGCAATGCATTTTATTTACTGATCCCAGAGCTGAATGCTTTGTTCTTTATGAATGGGAGAAGCATAGCGTCTGGGCCATATTAAGTTATTATTTTGCTTTATGAACCGTGCAAAGGGTAGATCAGTAAATATTACAAACTGTTTGCAACAAATTTAAAGAATTAAATATTAATTTCCATTATTCTCCATTATTTATTTAGGTGTTCATCACATTTCTGGGAGAGTCAACACCACTAATGGAAGGCTCACTGCAGCAGTGACTTGATTGGTTCAGGTTGGTTATTTCAGAACCGATCAAAGAATACGAACGGCTTTTTATAAAAACACATTGTTCTATTATCCTGTACAGCTATAACATTATCAAGTTGAATTCATCTGTGCAAGTTTATGTAGCAAAAAGCTTATTATTTCTTAATTGCGTACTTGAAAGCGTTCCCTCAGGAAGGGCCATGCTCTCCCTCGTATGACCTCCTGGATGGAATAAGCAACACATTAACAGCCTGACTGTGGTGCTTTGCTGTGCCAACAGCACACTTCTCACATCAGTAACATGTATTAGCCTAATAGCTGCACGGGGCCCCATCAAGCCCTTGATTGGTTAATTGCCCAGAATCCCTGAACTCTACCCCAATGACCGGCTGGTGTCGCTTTAGGGACTGTGGGCTTTGTGTCAACATTTTCCCCTGCTCTGCCGTCTCATTCATTCCCTCTTTGTGCTACTCTTCAGACCATGAAGCATGAGATTGGATTTACAGTGTAATGGAATAAAACGCATTGTTTCTCATCTGTGAGAGAGAGGGATAGAGCCGATAAAACCCCCGACTCGGCTGGCTGGAAAGTTGATCAAAAGCCTTGCATACAGCAAGGAAGAATTTTGTTTTTCTCTCCCTCTTGTTGCGTTTGCTGTACCCCAAATAGAACATCTTTGGTTTTCCTGGTGCTGTTGCTATTGATTTGTTCTGCTGTCTTATGTTGGGCTTTGTAGATAGAGTAAGAGTGAATGAAGGAGGTCATCGTCAAGAGATCAAAGGCTCTGGTGTGACAGCTACAGTGTTTTCTCCAGGAACCTCATCATGCAATTTGTATAGAAATCGACACAATGAAATGCACACGCCTAGTTCGGGTCATTGTTGTGGCAACGGTAATGAAGATTACTCAGAATCCTTTGCATTCATGCCACCACAATGTGAAACTTAATCAGGAGGATATAATTTACCTCCTTTTCTGTGAGATCTACAGAACGTCCATTTTTCCCACTCATTCCCACCCTTTCATTCCTATTCACCGCCTTTCATCTGGGAGAACAGAATGACATTATCAGTTAATTAACTGCAATCTTCTTTGCAGCTATAATAATAACACCTTTCAGTGTGACACCAAACCATAATCTGGTTAAAGTACAATATTGCTGTTGAAATTGAATACCAATATTTTCATTTCCATACACGGGAGGTTATGGCAGAGAGAAGAGCACTTAATTGTTCAGGTTGAAGCGATGAGAATGGAAGGTCAGGCCAGACACACTTAACGAGAATCCTAATGCCTTTCTTTTGGGAAACCGGCTCCGCGTTCAATTTATGCTCTTGACTTTTCAGATGCTCTTTATCAGCGCGATAATGCAGAAGCTAATTACTGCACATTCTACTTGGCATCACTATCTCGTTACACGATACGGCGCCGGTGTGAACGTGCCGCAGTCTGGAAGTAATGTAATAATTACAGTCCAAATTGCCACATTAATACTTTTTAATTGCATTATAATATGTGTGCTCTCATCCATACCAGTGTAAATGAGACTCAGAATGAGAATAGTACCTATTTCGCTTGTGTTGCCAAAACACGGAGCATTAAAATCTCTACTGTGCTTATTTTATTCCTTATTATTGTATTCCTCTTGGGGTTTTGTCTTTCGTGACTGAGAGGGCGACATGAGAGAGGAGGACAGCAGTAAATATTGTTTCCTGGAGCTTTTTCCACGATATTAACTGGTTTCAAGTCTGTGAAACCAGTTAATGTAGTAACTTGCAAGAGCAGAGGACTTGAGGCACTCAAGAGTTTATTAGGGAAATTGTTCATTCATTTTCCTTTTCTTCTCCGGCACATTTTGATGGAGATGAAGCACAGGTCTTCCCCTTGAAAAGTGTTTTAAGACAGAGGATGGTGGAGAGAGGATATGACACATTTTTTTGTGTGTGATAAGACCTGCGATAAAAGATAATCTCCTTAGCGTTGGAAATCCGATGCTGTAAGGAATCAAGAGCGTGTGGTGGGCTTTACAAAGACATAAAAGATAAACCTGTATCCATTTATTGAAGGACAGCTGGTGAGGGGGAAATCTTTCCAGATTTCAATGGGACTAAAAAGCAAACATGAATGAACTTTACCACCAAACACCCATTTAAACTTTGCACATCTCCTTTAATACAAAACCACGATAATAATCCAAACATTGCAAACTCGGGAAACGGAGCAAACACCCCGACAGGCGTTTTGAAATGAACTGGGGGCCCTCACCCATAGTATGCTACCCCCATATTATGTGATGGGCTACACTAGATAGATAGAGGAGTTCAGCTGGACAGAGCTGAACACAGGTGCTGATGAATCACAATCATTTTTTTTTTTAATCTCATCTAATCATCGTATTAGACAGAATCTCTCACACCAGCAGAGTCGGCCAAGACGCCACATCAAAGGACTGTGGGAGTGGACGCTTCCATTCTAATTAGTATGATAGAGCACTGATCTGTGAGCGGGATCTGAGAATGCAGACACACACACACACACACACACACACACACACACACACACACACACACACCTTGAGCCAAACTCTAATTCCCCGATGTCCTTACACACTTGTTCCAAGCATATCTCTGGCAAAGGCAGCAAGACAAATCTTGGCACATTCAAACTCATTAAAATACATAGAATCTGATGCACACACACACACACACACACACACACACACACAGACAGAGACACACACCAAGAAAGCCCAGCTGTGTCTCTGCGATACCCTTACACACACAATCCAAGGATATCCCTAGTGATGGCAGCGTGAGTAATCTTGGCACAAGAAGTTGAATTCTGCATAGTCAATGTGAACGGGTCTGACTGCCTGTCATCTTCAGTGGACTCACACTTCAAGTCTCTAAGTTCTTCTTCCTCTGAAGGGGCTCCAGTTACTCAGCAAAGTGTGGTTTGGCATAAACATCAGGATTCAATTAAAATGTAAATTCACACTAAGCTGATAAACGAGAACAACAGCCCTTTCAGTTCCTTTGGGCGCGAGACAGGAAGTGAGTTTTACACCGAGTCTTGGAAGTTGTTGTTTGGGAGGGGAGGGGGGGGAGCAGGTGAGCGATGAGGCCCACCGGGCGAAGATTAAATTAGCGCAAGGTCGGAGGTCATTGGTATTCCGGTGTCACACCATCCAGACACACGCCCGCATTGAAAGATTAGCAGGCTGGCCTTTGGTCTCTGCTGGTTGCCTGCTTCGCTCGCTTCCTTTCAAAACGCACATTTTCTCTGGAACAGCAGGTCTTTATCTAGCCTGCTGAAGCCTCTGAGAAAAACTCACACTGGTCTGCATCTTCACCTTGAAGTTTGTCTATAATATGTGGAGATTGTGCGCTCTGAGCTGCCCACGTTACTTCCCATGAAGTCAGCAATGCACATCACGCCAAACTCATTACGTTATTGAGTCTGAAGGGCACGCACATTAAATCCAGATAAGAACTGCTGCATTTGTGCATCTTGTGTTAGATATACAGCAGGTTCTACACTAATTCTCACCTGTTTTTTCCACACTGCAGAAGGAATAGGGGTGGAGCAGATGAATGGTGTGCCTCAAAAGCCATTGCTGAGGTGAGTTGCAGGCCCTCCGGGAGAGACTTTCTAATTTTCACCTTTCATCATTCAGATTAAGCCGGCGGTGGATATAAGTCACAAACCCACTTGCTCGGGTGACAACTTTCCATTTGGGGAAATGCTTTGGGATTAAAAATGCAAAACATATTGACTCCAGTGACCAACAAATTGCTTCTGGGAAGGGGCATTGCTTGCATAACACAAGGCCCATTCTGTGGCACAAGGTACTGGAGTCATCGAGCAAAACACAGGCCCCGAGGAGAATGAATGTTGATTATATCCACCAGCAAATAATAAATTCACACTTAAAATTAAACCACCTGTCTTCATCTTGACTGCCAAACAACGTTTGGTCGCTCCAGGTGCTCATCCTTCCTTCCTGACATTCAGACATCATCGTTTATCCTGTCATCACGGCAGAGAGCAGCCGTGCCCCTGCCCTCCAGATTCTACCTACTGTGGCTGGTTGAGGTGAAATGGCGAACCTGCTTATCATGTTTTCAACACTCGGTGTTCAGAATAACTCCCCCAACGATGTGGGAGGTCCCTCATTGGACAGCAGTAAAATGGTGTGTGAGGTCTATTTGAGTGTGTGTGTGTGTGTGTGTGTGTGTGTTTGCACTCTTTTATGCTCTAGGTTTGCTCTGGAAGTGAACCACAAACTCACAGTCCATTTAAGGAAGAGAAAACATATCCTGGCTCTCTTGAAAACTTCTTCTCTTTCACATAATAACATTATATGTCGTGATCTGTCCCTTGGCCCATCACCAAATTGCCTCCCTCAATCCCTCGACACTCATCAGCATCTCTCTAATAAGGATTATCCAACCCTACATGAAGCAGCTAATTCCTGATGCCTCATGCCCATCACTGGATGACGGTTCCTTCTAGAGAACCTCAGAGATGGATCTCAAAACAACCAAGACAGACAGCTTAGTGGGATTTTTTCTTTTCATTGGTCTCGAATTTCTTTCTGATGCAAGGAGCAAACAGACATCATGTGGTAAAATCATTCTTGTGTGCCACTGAAATGCCAGAAAATGCAGGAACAGTTTGGGGAGCTTAAAAACATATATTTTGACTTTTGCTTGACAGTTTTGCAGCAACTGCAGGGCATTGAATTTCAGACTGTTGACAGATATTGCCTAAAAACATACTCTATTTGCTTTTAGCCTAAAAATGTGCTCTATATGCTTTCTACATCACGCACCCAATGATGGAAGAAAGGGCCATGTGTATAAAGATGTCATACTCCTGTGTTGACATGTTTCAGCCCACCCAGCCCATCCGAGAGTTTCTGATCTCTGACAATATTTGAGCAGATGTTAACAGTTTGGACGCTTTGCACTGTGGGACAGATGCATGGCAGGAAATTACCTTCCTCGTCAACAGGACACAGTAGCTGGTAAAGCCTAAAATTCACAAGCCACTTTCAATATTATACCCACCAAATAGATTTTTAGAAACAAATATGATCTCCAAAAGATGGTTACCTGCCAGAGCCTCTGGTAAAGAGTTGACGTCTGACATATGCAACCTAAATAGAACATTTCTTTCTTCTCTCAGTCCAGTCTGGACATTATGCTAGATCAACCTGGACTCAAACCTTGTAGATAGCTTTGAATGAAATAAAACAGTAGAACAAAAAGGGATGAAGGTGTGCAGACAGGGGAAGGTGGAAATTAGCAGAACTGAACACGACTCTTTGCAGGTGAAATAATATGGACATAATATGAATTTGAACACCTTAAACTGTTTAAAATAACACCTTTGGTCGTGCTAGTGAAGGGGATTCCCACCTCAAATGATTTTTAAGGGGGAAAATCAATAGCAGAAATCTCTCGACAGTTTATCCATCCTCACCCGTGCCTGGAATGTGCTCTCTGGCTGAATTTAAACACATAAGGTGTGGCATTTTCCATGGCCACTGCATACCACTCCAAAAATACTTGTCATTTGATAGTCACCTATAGGCATGGCACGGAGGTGCAATGTGCCTTGACAGACAAGAGGCAGTAATTGAACCCAGTCCCCTTTAATTATATTCTATTTCTCAAATGACCTCGGAGACCTCAATAATCTTAAAATGAGTCCAGTGAATATCCTTGAGGAAATTGTTTTGTGCTGTATCTATTACATAGCAGTTTATGCCAAGATGTAATGATTAATAATGAGGGTTACAAGATGGATTGCTTTCAGAAATATCGATATGGGTTTACAGCGTGGTTCCTCAAAATGTAAATATTTTCCCTGAAAACATCAATTATTCATAGCAGAGTCTGTGGCCGCAATAAGAAATGACGAGCGCAGCCCTCTTATCTGACTCTCTTACCTTGACACCAGATACACTCGCTCTCTCTACGTTCACAGACTGGGAAGGTAACTTTCAAAATCTAATAAATTACAGATTGATTTCCTGATACAAATTGTAGTAATGTAATCCATTGGTTTGCCTTAACACAGTAACATTATCTGATTGTTTTCAGCCACTTCTGGATAACTGCCTCCAAAACTTAAATTAAATTAAGTAAGTGTCTAATTCCCATCTATAGTTTTTTCACTTCACATGTTTGAATGTTTTAATTTTTCAAAAGTATTTTCATTGTAACTGTGTTTTTTTCAGTGAGGAAATGACCATTTTTCAGATTACTCTTATTACGTTACATGCAATTAGTTGCTGACCAACCTGGCCTATCACCGGTAGTGCAGAGACATGGTTGTTCAATCTGAGGTTATTTGTATGCACCTTGGTGATTTAGGAACTGAGGAGCTACGAGATGAAAAATGAATGTCCTTGAGTAGACTACTAGGTATTCCACAAGCGGACTGTAGCATTGATCCTGATTGAAGCTTTGCGAACCCAATTATTTTTTCCATTTGAAGTCTAAAACTTTGGAACAAAAGTCAATGTTATTCTTTTAACTATCATATAGAATATGAAACAGAAATGCCATACATCTATTCTCAGTTGAGTTTAGCAGTAGAGTTGGTTCCAGGCTCAGCAACAGGTTGTTAAGAGAAGCAGCTCAGTTAGTGTGGTTGAAATCACCCATGGTGCAAGCCTGCTCTCTAGTGGCAAGAAGTAAACATACAAAATATACAAGCTGAGAACTCAGAGACCTTTTCTTGCTATTATAAGATCAAATGAATCTCAAGGCTGGCAGTTTCAGATACACAACTTATTTAGTTAAGGAAACATTAAGGGGAGGCCTACATCTGTTTCTAACCCTGTAAAACAAGTCAAAACTCAGAGCTATGGCCCACTATCTGTTGTCTCAGGCACCCTGGCTATTTGTTTTGTATGAACTTTTCAATATTCAGGTTTGATCTATTTAATCTTCTCCAGTCTTGATTTTTCGGCAGTGTAAGCAGTTTCAGCACAATCTGTGAAAAGTAAAATGTCATTTATTATTCTTCTGTTACTGAAACTCAATAAAAATGGTCGGTTTTTGCTACTATAGCAACTCAACTTGCTTTTTCCACTTACGCCCTTAATCATCTTGAAATGAGCCGAGATATTGGTGACATTTAAATGTTGATATTGTTCTGTTATTATTATATCTTTATTTGTATATGTACGTGTAGACATTATGAAAAGTTCTACACAACAGTTGATCAAAGTTAGGATTATGTTTTGGCTGTCTTGTAAAGTTCATCAAAACCTACTTACGCCTTCTGGCTCCAAGCCCTCAATATGTTACGTGTTTTCAGCTAACAATGTTTTATTTACATTCGTGCGGTTCAATATAATACCAAGACAAATTGTGCTGTACCCCATGTATACTGCCAAAACTAGTATACCCCAAAAAATAACTGAGCATTGGAAATAAACAACAATCAAGGAAGAGTATGGCAGTCAAAGGGATACAAAATATATATTTATAAAGACATTACAAATAAGGCCTGCTTTGGAGCCAGAATGACTGTTTTGAATCTGTGCAGACATTACTTCAGGTACAAGAATCTTGAGACTTGCAAGATTATGAACAACTGTTTATTACAGAAGAATTATTTCCCCCAAATCATTAACCCCAAAAAAGTTCAATTCCCTTAATTTACAAGGCTACGTAACTGGAGATAATTGATGTCGAACACCTGAAAACCATGGGAATGGACATGAAGTTAAGAAACGGGACTACATTTACACCAGAATCCTGTAACACTAGGGTTGAGGCCGCCAGTCAGTCGTCATCCTGCTGCTAGATTAGATTACAACTGAGTTCAAAGCTGCATTCAGACTTGACCTTGTGCCTTAGACCTCCTTCACATCTTTCAGAGTTCAGCTAGATGTGAAAGACCATACAGAAATCAAGGATTTTGTGACAATTTCAACAGGATTCTTATGCAAGTGCTCTTGGAAAGGTCAGGCATCAGTGACAGATGCTGCATGATTTGTCATCACAATACAGAGGATTATCATTAAAACACAAAATGCATTTAGCTTCTGGTCTCTCTTTTCAACTTTGACAGTTGTTTTAAATGGTTCTTCATCAAGACCCCCTTATTTACTTTCCCACGTCCCCAATGCACACTTTTACAGCATTGCTTTTGTTTCTTTCTTTTGTATAAACTTCACGGAAAGTCTGTACATACACTGATTAGACAAGGACTGGGTCATTCCTTTAACAACCATGGGAAATGGATCCCTTGGAAACAACATTACAATGTTACTATGGAGTTATCTGAAATGCGGTGACACAAAAAGCAAATAGCAAAAGGAATATCCCATCCCAAAAAGCAATACCTATACCAGAAAATACAATAGGAGAAATATATAAAACCGGCTGACTTGTACTAGCCTGTGACAGCAAAAAGTTAGTATGGAGATTAAGATGGATTGAGGCTGATGTTAGAATGTTTTTTGGTTAGTCTTCATTTTACAATTACCATGCAAAAAACCCATTCTCAATTGAGTCTGATCGATGAGTTCAACTACATTAACTGCTGCCTTCAGCTCCAAGCATTTTATTAGACATGGGGGAAAAAAATCTTTTGACCCTCAGCTCATAGCCCTGTATTTTCAGGCTTCCTTTACATTTTCCATTCCAAAATTCCATAAAACCTCAATATCTTAGTTTCTTTTTAATTTTGATTGTAGTAAAGGCCAATCTCTTGTCTGCTGCCCTAACATCTATTATGTAAAGTGTGCAACCATTCAATTAACTTGCTCCCTTCTTCTGCTGGTCCTCGCTGACTTCCATTCACAGATCTGAAAACTGGCAAGCGTCTCCTTGATTCCCCATCATGGTTTTAGACTCAACCAGTTTAGATCTGTGAGAGGAGGTGGATGAGGGCAGGGAGCAACTTAATCAAACATAACACACCGTGAGCCTCTCTCTCTCTGCTCATCTCTATCTCACTGATTCCTTTTGGGCTTTGAGGTCAAGGGTATTGTCCTCGTCCTAGCTGGGAGGCAGGTTCTGTGGTCCTGACTGAGGCACACAGGCTTGTTGATGTCATCTGTTACTATCATACTCATCAGATGACCACTTCTTAAGCAATACAAAGTAGAAAAACAACTTGGTTTCAAAACCACTGAACACACACACACACACACACACACACACACACACACACACGCACACACACGCACGCAAATAAAAGTCCGCTCTCATGTGATGAGAGCTAGGCTGGCAACGATCACTGAGGTTGAACGGAGGAAGGCAGCGCATGGAAAGGCAAACTGGCGTCAGGGGTTGGTTTAGGTCGGCCTGTTCTCTGAATGCGACTCGCTGTGGCTTACAGGGCCTTCTTGTTGACCGGCTGGTGTGGAGGAGCAAGGTGTGTAAGGGGGCGGGGCTTCACTAATACTAATTGAGTCTTCTCCCTCAGAAAGGAGGGGGGTGTGATAGGAGGGACGAGGGGCATCAGCCTCATCACTCTGGGCACATTCGCTGTAGGGAGGGGGCTTCAGATCATCCTCTGTAGGGAGAGGAGAGAGAGGTCAACCAGTATACCATGAAAGAAGACAATCTATACAAGTGATGCTCAATCATTACAATTCAGCAGACACTTTTATCCCAATAATTCTGATCAGCCAAAGAGTTCTGATCCAATCCTGATCCTCACCACAGCCCCCCTGGTTTTCACTATAGTCATCTAACCAGCAGGGCTGTGGATCAGGATCGAGGACCACTGACCTGGATAACAGGTATGTTCAAATTGTCTAAAACCCTTCCTTTCCTCAGACCTTTTCCTTGTCCTTTCTTGGAAAATGCATGCAGGAGGTCAAAGGAAGGTTTCAAGAGAAAGAAAATGGCACCGAGTTTTTTAGACAATAATGCTAACATTAGAAACACGAAAACCACTGGTGTTTGTGAAAGGCAAAAATGAGGCCAGAACATGACGTAGCCGAATTAATCATAGCTAACAGTAACCACATCCTGCTGTCCTATAGAGTTGACTAACCCACTACTGAAGACTGAACAAGATGATATAAAACATGAGACTCAGAGCATCACAACCACTGAAGAATGAAGAAGATGTAAAAGATGAACCGCCCTGGCTAGCTTGTGCCCTGTAGGAAAGCTAATTTTATTTAAGCGCAAGTTAGAAATCACAAATAAATCTTTGAACCAAGTTAGTCATGTGAGAGATGGAGAAGGCCAAATATAATTAGAGCACGCTGGCTTTCTTTCTCCTGCTTTCAAAACATGACTGTGGGATAAAAAGAAGGGAGAGCATCAATGCGGTTAGTGGTATTATAAAAAAAGGGGGGGCGAGGGGGTGGACTGAACAGAAATCTTGGCAATCAGATCTGACAGCTTGCCAAGCAGCAGTACTGCGCTGGGGGACATGGGCCTTTCTTTGTGTGAGCCCAGTATTTTGTTTCTCACTATAGAGCTGCTTCTACCAGCACAGCCAAATGTACAGCGTCTCTGAGGGAGAGTGAAATGAGTTAACTAAAACCTTAAACAATACCAATACATATGGCGTTACACATAGCCTCAAGGCACAATTAAATAATTCAACTTAAAGTGTGTAAAATCAGGAAATGGGAGAGAATGTGAACTGAAAACAACTGTCTATGTGCAGGCCCTGATGTAGAGAGAAAAGCTTAAGCTATGGTGGGAAAGTTTCATTATGACCAAGCTCCTGACGCAAATAGTTCAAAACCATATCCTGACATTAAAAAGGAGAACAAACTAGACATGAGGTCAAAAAGAGGAAAGCAGGGAGGGCATGATATATTAAAGTGTGTGCGCGCTACCTCCAGAGACTGCCTCGTATGGTGGAGGCATGTCCAGGTGTGATAAAGATGCGGCTGGTGGCGGGGATGTGGACGGCTCCTCTATCGACGGGTCGTCCTGCGCACCATACCAACTGGGCCAGATGGATGTTTGCTATAGACAGAAAGAAAAGTGTCAAACAAACTCACTCACAGAAAAGAGGAAGCTTACACAGTCATAAATGTATTAGTTACAGCCAACAGTACCAATGTCAACACTGCTTACACTTTGGAACGGCAAGTTAGGCTGGTTTTACTGTTCACTATATATCTGTACACATCTCCAATGTGCAGAGAGCCGCTGGTCATGACAATGTTGGATTCATGTAAACTGACTGCTCCTCCAGCGAGCTTTCCTCTCAACTCAACTTGCTTCAGGTCTAGCTCAACAAGCAGGAATCCAAACACACAGAAACACAAGTAACACTGAGCAAACAACAGGGCCATGTACTTAGGGAGATATGCGTTGAGTCATATCCAGCTGAACAAGTTGACCAATTCGCTCTACACCAGTTTTTTTTAGCTGAGCAAAATGTAGTTTATTTGTTTGGGGGGATTGGGACACTACTTACTATTTAATTCTTATATAATTAATAGGGAAATCCCTTTCAAGGAAGAGCTCTCGTTTTCAGTGGCAGAAAAACAAGATACATAAAATAAAAGACAAAAGAAAAACAAAAACAATAATACGTTGCAAAAAACAGAACCATTATTTATGGTTGAGTAAGAAATCTGCGGACCAAAACCAATTAAGTTGAGGCCCAATAATCGATTCATCTGTTATATTTCTCTCCAGGGCCGATATGAATCAAAACACTCTCAAAGCTCTTTTGGGATCACTTTGTCTTTTCAGGTAACCATGAATAAAATCATCTAAAAGGGGCTTAGTGAGTGATACTACATCAAGACTCCTTTTCCTACTAAATTTGATTCATATGAGCCCAGGACCAGGTGGTCTTGGCGCCTCTCCAGAAAACTTTCAGGGTGCCGGGTTATAGATGACCGTGGGGCCTCCTTGCTGCACATTCCATTAAAATCTAAACAGGGAACATTATACACCAGGGACTGCAGAGGAAGAGGAGGAGGAGGAGGAGGAGGAGGAGGAGGAGGAGGAGAGGGAGAACAAGGAGAGGAAGAAGAGCAGAAAAAAAAGAGGACAGGGAGGATGAAGGAGAGGGAAGCAGGAGGGGATGGAGAAAAACCAGGAGGAAGAAAGACATGGGGGCTGGAGTCTGAAGAGGAGGGACAGGAGGAAGGAGAAAAGGGATAAGAGGAGTGCAGGAAGGAGGTGGAATGTCTTCTGTCAGTCACTGAGTCAATTCTGGGGCTGTTGTGGGGAGAAACAGGTCATTAAAACTATTAGTGGACCTCTAATTGGGCAGGGCGTGGCTGAGAAAAACCAACTGTAATACTGGACTGATCAGCTACTCATTTTAAAACAGCCAGTTGTATTAGGGCACTTATTTACAACGACTTACAGTGTAAAAATCAAAGCATACTGGGCTGCTAAGTTTATTTAATTGAAAACTGATTGGAAAAAACTATTATTTTCTTTGTGATTTCAAACTTATTCAACCATTTGAGATACTACATGGGATACTAGAATTGTATAGCGGGAAGCCCAAGTCAAAAGCCCTAAATAGGAATCTCCTGTTTGCAACTGCTTCATTTTTTTTGTGTTTTTTTTAAGATTGGGGTATTTCCTGTTGCACAAGAATTCCAAACAATACTAAAAATAAACCTTAGTTTGGGGTCTTTAGTCTAACAAACAAAGAGAAAAATCACTCAAACGCTGGGGCAGGGTGGGGATTAACAAAACAAATTGCTATAAATGAACTTCGTAAAAAGACTGATATTTGAGTTATGAGTCAATTCCTAGAAGAAGTCAGGTTTAAACTCTGTCATCCATGCAATATATTTTACAATGACAATACACTCTTTACTCAATTGAAGGCATACAGGTCCGACTTACAACAGAGTTAGAAACGAGGCAGCCAGACCTGTTTCATAGG
Organism: Hoplostethus atlanticus; assembly: GCA_034670405.1. Classification (NCBI taxonomy): domain Eukaryota; kingdom Metazoa; phylum Chordata; class Actinopteri; order Trachichthyiformes; family Trachichthyidae; genus Hoplostethus; species Hoplostethus atlanticus. The sequence continues at coordinate 5,541,119 of JAXDDX010000012.1, forward strand.
ATCCCTCAAGCATATTTTGTGAAGGTTTTGAATTATGGAGATTGCTTCCAGGTGTTTCAGAGAGATGCAGTAAAACACAATGGCCCTGGAAGAAGCATGATGACGATGACTGTCGAAACCTGTGGACATGGCCTACAGACAGACTCTATCCAACCTGATAGGGAGAAGAGGCCTCCCTACTTACGGTGTCAAAGAAAACGACAACACCAATGAAACTATGTTAGTCTTTAAGCTGACGAGAAAACGAACCCTGTATTCCATCGTGGCTTTCAATAAATGCAAAACAAAACATCTGTGATCAAACATCTGATAAAATGGCTCTTAATGGGCAGCCTAGGGAGCTCCATAAACTAAACACAACCTCAAGCAGATGGAAACATTAGAGGTTGGATGCTATAAGGGACCAGTGATAGAAACAGCATTATTTAGGAAAAGGGAGGAGGCCATATTCAAACGTAGGAAAAAGATGAAATCTTAGGAGTGGAATGGGTTTCTTTCATAAGTCTACTCTTGTCTGTATTGATCCTCTTTGCACAAAAACTTTCACACGCTTGGGTGAAATTCTCAAAGCTGAGACCTGCCAGAGCTCTGGTGTCAACAAGATCAAACAAACTTGAAGAAAAATGTGAGCACACCAGCACCTGCAAGCAGACAGTGCACATCTTAATGCACTTTCACAAACTCTGAATTTCACTTAAACGGAAACGGCCTACGTGTCCTGTAAGAACACGTAGGCCTGATATAAGTTTAACCAAAGAGAGATTGCTCATTCCATTCAGAGCGAAAGTGACTCACTGAAAACCGCAAGGTCGCTCAAGAGAGCAAACTTCTTGGTAGAAATTTAACAGAACTGTGTCCATACTTGAGATTCTCTCGCTCTCTCTATGTAGCACTCAATCTCTCTGCCTGACTACACCTATACATAGGTTAAAATAAGGCACGACTCTCTATTCTTAATAAAATCCCCCAAAGCATATATGTTACTTAACCTCAGGTATTAATGAAGACGTGTCCCAGAAGCACAAAACCACTTCCATGGTTGACATTCTGTCTTTTATCCCAAATGTTGGACAAACTAATGTTCGTGTGTCTGTGTGCACAGGGTCTACACTTACACTCTGTCTCTCACACATTTGGTGGAGGTAGGCCCTTCCTCCAACAATGACTATCTGAGCATTGCGTGGGTTGCTCAGGTAAGCTGCCAGTTGCCTCTGTCTCGACCGGTACCAGCACACATAGAAGAATATCTTGACGATGATGAATATGATGACAACTCTAAAGAGGAGTGAAGGAAGGGAGAATGAGAGGCGTGTGCAGCTAGATACATCAGTTCCAAAGTCTAGTTTTACTTTCGAGATATGAGATTATGAAACTACTTACATGTACCAGTACAACTCCATGCTTGTGAGACGCCAATCACTGAGTACAAGAGCTCATAGTGAAGCAACAACTTGCTTATCCCCGTCCTGGAAAACTTGTCCTATAAATAAACATGCGTTTTTATCAATTAGTTACAACACCAGTTATCTATCTTAATAACATCAGATGTGATGTTACATGTAACCTAATATGGAAATTCTATAAACCCAGCTCACTGGCTTAAGCTAGCTGTACAAGCACTAACTTAACTTAAATGGCAAGACTAACAACTCCATACTTTACCTAACTTTGCTAAAACAGACGGAAGCACTGGAAAGTCAACTTACTGTGGCGACAAGCGAAGTCGGTCCTCTGAGTTAACTTGCAAGGTGTGTCATTTCCTCTTCGCTTCGGTGTTGTGATGCCAGCAGGGCTTCAGTAACCAGCTGAAGCTAGAGCTAGCTAGCTGAGCTATCGTTTAGCAGGCCACAACAACAACCGCTCCTCTATTGACACACGGTGCGAACAAAACAGAAAGCTTTCAAATTTACACAATGTTACGAATACACCTACTTGGTATTATACAAGACGACACTAGTGACTGGGCAAGTTACTCGTGAACTTACCATTATAGAAACAAAGAAAGTGTTAAGTCCTAGAATCGTGTAGCTACCTAACGTAGCAGTGTTTCACAGTGATACTAATCGTTACATGCTCACTGCTACTGTTGGCTCCACAGTGGGCGGTGTTCGGACTGTGCCGTCCACGCTGCCTTCATGTGCTCCTCGTAAGCTCAAAATTCCCATAACTGAAGTCGTAAATCATACGTTCAAGTGCTATTGGTCGGAATTGATAAAGTATTAGGTAACAAAAGTGCTGTTTTTGTGGCTGTCATTTTATTCAATAAATCAAGCGGCACAATTTCTCTGCGACTATGGTGGTCACAGATAATACGCACGTGCAGGATAGGTCCGTCAGGTAAAACATGGAACAATATGCCGTTTTATAAGCGTAGCCATAAACACGATGAATATCCCCATGTAATACAATACATGTATTCATGGGTGTAATCATTCCAGGAGTAATCTGGGTCATCTGTTTCTTTATTTCTAGGATCTAACGTTCAAATATAAGGTTAGGTGAACCACGGGACACGTTCAAATAGTCATAGCAATTGCAAAAAAAACCGTATTCAAACAACGATGAGGGGAAATAAAAAGGAAAAAGAATGATATACAAATATATATATATATATATATAAAAAGAAAAAGGTCGTAACTACGGTGGCCCTGAGTGCTCAACACACTACAATTTAAGAAAATATGGCAGCCTTCACCAGACTCGCCTGCTCAATTCTTTTGACCAGCAGGTGGCCCTAGTGTGCTGCTGCTGCTGCATCTCCAAGCAGGATGTGGACGACTGAGGCGTATCGCCTCTCCACGTTACACACCATAGACACATATATATGTCTATGATCCAAGCCATAAACTGCCAGGTCAGGCAGAATAAGACCGGAAATGAAGCGATTCTGAGCACCACTTGTTGGAAATATGGAAATATTTGAAATATTTGAATATAGTGTAGTCTTTATTTCTAAAAATGTAAAATCAAATAGCATCAAATACTGAGCCGAATCATTATATTTACCAATATTCCTCCTTAAATACAGTCCTTACATTCACTTTGGTGCTTTTGTATTACTTACGAAATGTATGTTTGTCAATACAGGTTTTATTTTGAAAATGTTAACGGCAAGTTTATTGCTGCTCGCTCAACCCCACCTAGGGGTGAAATTGCTGTACAACATCAAGAAAATACGACAACATACAAATGTCAATTACTTAATTTATTCAACATTTGATTTGACATCAAAACGTTTTGTCTCAGTAAAAAATGATATATAGTTTCATAAAACAACAATGAACATTTACAGTATAAGTGTGTCCTGGCATATACATAAACTACATTTTGGGATGATAGGGATGATAGGGTTTGATAGGGTTGTTGTCCCAATCCCCCCAAACAAATAAACTACATTTTGCTCAGCTAAAAAAACACAAAATCACAGTAAAAATCACATTAATCACAGAATCATACAGTAAATATTGGCACATGTGTTGCAGGTGAGGTAGTGTGTAACGTGGAGAGGCGATGGGCCTCAGTCGTCCACATCCTGCTTGGAGATGCAGCAGCAGCATCTGAACAGACTGCGGAAGAAACCAGCCACCCCACTTTTCTTGGGCTTGTTCTCCTGGGCTGGAAACCCTGATGCCACTTTTCTTGGGCTTGTTCTTCTGGGCTGGAAACCAAACAGAGGCTCAGCTGCTCAGCTCTCCCTGCCTGCTTCAGCTCAATGTGAGTGGTGGAATGGGACAGCAGCTTATCGGCCAACAAGACTTCTCTCCGGGTCTCTGAAGGCATCCAGGCCGAGGGAGGAGCAGAACCTGCTCCTGTAGTCCGTATAAAGCATGTCGGCCATGGGGCCGAAACCACCAGAGGTCTTAAGCTGCTCCAGCTCCTGACACAGCCTTTCTCCATCTGCAATGCAGTGGACCTGCGAGGAAATGAGAGCAGCCACAGCGAAACAAACGGGGCTCAAATGGTTTCCTGTCTCCTCCGTTGCAGTGAGGAGCTTCTTGAGGAACAAAATGACGACGTGTTCCAGGCAGTGGTCAGGGGAGTCAGCAGAGTCAGCAGAGTCACAAGATTCACCATAACATTCGTTATCATATTCTTCAACTGTGTCCTTACAACAGAGTGTGTCCCTCAGTGTGAGGATCTGCTGGACTACATGGTGAGTGATGGCTCTGGTCATCGCGTGGACCCTGTGAGAAAGAGTCATCTTCAAATTGAGCTTGGTGCCAAATAGACTGTGGAGGCTGTTGTGGATCTGGGTCACCATGTTGGGGATCTCTAGTGGATCCAGGTGCCAGTTGACCTTCTCCACCCTCTTGGACACCTTCACACTGTATTGAGCGAGCATGTTCTCCACCTCAGCAATAATGGGCCAGTTGTCTAGCTCAATAGGAGACTCAGTGTTTCCATCATGTATGTAGATAACTGTCAGACCAATTATCTTCCTGATGGTTTCAAGGTGCAGCACTAGTTCCTGGTGTTTATTTGGTGGCACTGGGATATTCTGTGCTTTTGCCCTGCTCTCTGACAGCCAGCTTAAGATGGCTTGGGGCAGGATGGAGTCTTGAGGGTTCCCCAACAGCTTCTGGACCTGGGCAGTCACTGCTTCAGTGATGCTCCTGATCAGGCTGGGGCTCCAGGAGTCCAGAAAGCTGTTAAACTCCTCGACGCTGCCGAGTTTAGAGATCCTGCGTCGGACAGAGCGGACCATGTGGATCCCGGTGGCTCTAGAGTAGTGGACTTGGGTGTCCGGGCTCTTCAGAGCAGAAGGCAGCCTTCTCAACACCTCCAGCACCATGGTGACAGCCAGGTCGCTCAGGGCCATAAAGGCTCTGTCATGGGTGGGAGTTTGAGCCGTCTGGTTCATCAGGCTCAGCAGCAGCCTTGGCACCAGGTCCACCAGCACATCAGTTGAACAGCACAACTAGAGCATGGATGGAAGATCACCGTGCGGGAAATGGTCCTCATTCCTTGGGCGACCTCGGCTTTTACTTTGTCAGTACTGGAATTAGACACAAACAAACTATAGAGGGACAGTGGTATTTATGATATACATTATGTATAGTATGAGACTTACAGATAGGAGAAGTCTCCTGAAGCCATGTCCTGATTGGGACTGAGGTTCAACTCTCTAGCAGCCTGGAGCTCCATGGTTCGCATCACGAGGTTGGTGTTGACGCGCAACGCCTTCAAACAGAACACAGCAGGTCACACCGGAGTAGCAGTGAAAGTATACCAACGTGAACTAGAACCTTTCCTCGCTCCCTTCCCTCATCTCCTATCTCTTACCAAGCGAGTGACGTCGCTCCCTTCCTCGGATGTTGCAAACCAGAGCCTTCAAATCAAACAGAGATCCACTCAGCTTTCCTGTCTATGCACTACACTAGCACTAATCACATAATCACACTAGCTCAAAGTGACAGCATTCAGTACATGACGCCTACATCATCCAATACATGAAACAGCATGTGAACTCACTTCTCAGGGGTGAGTTTCCCTCTGGGATATGAGCCAGTCGCTCATGTCCTCCAGTACGAAGCGGCCGGGCAGAAGCTCCCGGGCATCACCGCTTCGGAGAACCAGAAACTGTTTCATCAGCATCTTCTGCAGAGGGAAGCAGTAGAACACAGACGGTCACACCAAAGGCAGATTTTTAATGAAGGAAATAAGGTTTTGATGAAACGTGGTGTCATTTTACCTGGTGATGGAAACAGTGCTCATCCCAGCAGAGCTCTACAGCGCTCAGGTATTCAGGGCCCTGAATGTACACCTGAGAGAGGAAAGTGATGAAAATGCAACTTCAGGAGGTTTCACTAAAGACATAATTCAGAGAAAATGAACAGAACAATGTTGTGAATCTCACCTGGGCAGATGTAGAAGCAGGTTCAGTCATGTTGTAATACAACAAAGTATACAATATTGTATACAAGTATACAATAGTCGCACGTACAACAGTAATCACAGGTATAACAATAGTCGCAAGTACAGTATAACAGTAGTCGCAAGTGCAGTATAACAGTAGTTGCAAGTATAACAAAAGTCGCAGGTAAAACAGTAGTCACTCAGTAAGAAAACGCAGGCACATAGGTGGCGATTTGGTACAGACTGAAGTTTCCAGGAGGGTCCAGGCATTCCATAACCTGAACGTTCTATTGCTGTATTGTTGTTTCATAAGGAAAGTAACCCTCTTCACCTGTTGTCTGGACATCTGGGCTTTTCATGGAAATGTTCAATACAATGATAATAAATTGAATTCTGCATTAGGTGTATCCTGACAAATCAATCACTTATTCCATTTGTTTCATCCCTATGGCTGGAACCATTAGGTAGTTTGTTCAGTTTGTCTTGGTTGTAAAGCACTTGGTAACTTTCTAATGGTGGACGTGTGTGTGTGTGTGTGTGTGTGTGTGTGTGTGTGTGTGTGTGTGTGTGTGTGGTGTGTGTGGACTTAACGGGATGTGCTACAGACAAACTGGTATTAGAGGGTCCTAAAAAAAAACCTGAAAAATGCCAAAAGAAAGTATCCTACATATGAGAATGGTGGTCTATAGGAGTAGTAAAACTTCTACAGGGTCAGTTTATTTATCTGCAGGGACAAAGTCGGTCATAGAATATAGAGCATGAACTACAGTGGAACATTCTGCAGCTTTGAATTTACTTCCTGTCTGATGGCATCTGTACCTGTTGGATGATGGACCTTATGACGTTTAGTGGCAGAGGCTTGAACTTCTTCTGCTTCATGTACCCGAATAAGGAGATGTCCAACATCTCGAACACCAGACAGGTTAGACCATTCTTGTTGACGTCCTGATAGAACGTCACGATGTTAGTCTCATCCGCATCCAGACATCTGAGACGGTTCAACATGGACAACTAGGGATACATGACAAGTTTGACATGGTGATGTTATCAACAGGTAGTTTACGTGATACACAGACTAAATCTGACCAACAGAGCAGATGTAACACAATCTTTTGCATGACAGTAAAATCACCCACCTCCTTTTTGGCCTGAGGGTTATATTTTCTACCGTTTGGTATCTTTATGGCCAGAATCTCCCCGGTGTCCAGTTTCTCACATTGGGCTACAGTACCAAAGACCCCGTTTCCAAGGTATTCCAGTATCTTAAAGTTCTTCCTGGGTGGACAGAGCCAGGGGAGACAGCTTGCCATGTTTGCTTTGGAGGAAAACTGTAAGGAAAATGGAGACATGGAGAGAATAGAGAGAAAATAGTTACTTCAATCCCTTTAAATATCCATTTAACACAACAGTTAACCTCTCAATGTTAACTTGTCATTCAACATTGAGCGTATTCCTATCTGGTGTCAATGTTTAACATCAAGTTGGTAAATGTATTCTGCACTTTTACTGCTACACATATTAACTTAGATACTTTCCCAATATTTACCGTGCAGAGTAGAAACTCTTCAGTTAGATTCTGTAATATCAGTAACCCATGTCTGTAGTTATCACCCTGTAAATGTAAAGAGGATGGCAGAAGATAAAAAGCAACAGGAAGAAAGAAATATCAAAAGGTGCAATAAGCGATTTTTCTTGCCACTAGAGGGGGCTACTGAGTCAAAACAAAGTTGAGGCTTTGAACACCCCACCTCCATCTCCCCTTACCCACGCCTAGTAGGTGCCAGCGTTACACACTTCCTCACCTGCAACACATGTGCCAATATTTACTGTATGTTGTTTTATAAAAGACAAAACGTTTTGATGTCAAATCAAATGTTGAATAAATAAAGTAATTGACATTTGTATGTTATCGTATTTTCTTGATATGTTGTACCGCAATTTCACCTCTAGGTGGCGTTGAGCGAGCTGAAATAACTTGCCGTTAACATTTTCAAAATAAAACCTGTATTGACAAACATACGTCAACATACGTTTCGTATGTAATACAAAAGTACCAAAGTGAATGTAAGGGCTGTATTTAAGGAGGAATGTTGGTAAATATAATGATTTGGCTGAGTATCTGATGCTATTTGATTTTACTATTGCTATTTGATGCTATTTTTAGAAATAAAGACGACACTATATTAAAATATTTCCAACGTGACACATTTTGTGCTTTTATTTGAAGGCAGAATCGCTTCATTTCCGGTCTCTGTGCCTGACCCTGGCAGCTTGACGCAGCTCACTGACAATGAGTTTGTTTAAATATTTCCTGTTTAAACAGCGTGGGTTTGTTTTGAAGGTTTTATACAAATGTGTCTTAAGCTAGTAAATCACTAGTTTACAGCGTTAACATTCAATCCGTGAGGGAAACCGTTATCAATATTGATTACTGACATCATAAACTATGCATGCGCACCTGCTAAATAGTTGTTTTGTTACTAATTAAAGGACATGTCTATTAGTAGCCTAGCTTACTAAGACCTTAAACACTGGCTAAAGCAAATGAGAAAAACAGATATTATACCAAAGGTGACACACTCCCTCCATACAAATGAAATGAAGCAGTCTAGTCTGCCTGACGGGATTTAGGCCAAGATGGAAGTAGGCGGTAGTCAAACTTGCTTCGCCTAGAGCAGGGGTGTCAAACCATGTGCCATGGAGGGCCGAGAGTATGCAGGTTTTCGTTCCAACCCAAGAATACAGCAGGTGATTTCACTGATTACCACACCTTCAACCAGAGAGGAGGGACTAATCAGTGAAATCACCTGGTGTAGTGTTCGGTTGGAATGAAAACCTGCATACTCTCGGCCCTCCATGGCACACGGTTTGACATCCCTGGCCTAGAGACTCTCTGACTGCACTCCACTTTGAACACTTTGAAAGGGAAACCATTGCATATAAGCACACTGAAATGTATTAGGATGCAGGAGAGTAATCAGTCCAATCGGTGTATTGGATCAATGAGAATAGTGACGGGCAACGATAAGCCTATTTACTTTATATCATAATTTACACTATGTGCAATTTTTCCTCCAGCAATCCTCTCTAGCAGCAGCAACTGTGTTACGTTTTGTTCATAGTCTAGTTTGTTGCTTTTATTTTATTATTTCTTCTATTTTAAATTCTTATTTTTATTTTATATAGACAAGTTTTATATACAGACAATTGCCCTAATGTGTTGTCAAATTGATGATGTTTTCTTAATTTGTTTGTTTTGTCTACTTGCTTGTGTTTTCTTAAGTTGCAGTGGGTTGAGCTCTCAGGGCCACCGTATGTAACCCTGGTTATGGCAAGACGACCTCAACTTACCAGTCTTTGCCTCCATCTAGTGGTTAGGGTAGTATATTGCAACCTGCAAATAAAAATACGATTTCCTACCTACTGTATTAATCAGTAAATATACTGTATGTGTATTCAAGTCAAATTGTTGAGTTTTTAAGACATTTTAAATGCCAGTGAAAATCAAATATGAGCTCAATCTGACTGAAATAAACATGAAAATGAAAACGACTGCAGACCTATCACAATATACTGTAGGCTTGTGTGACGGTTTGATTGAAGGTCTGATTTCTCACCAGAAAAACAGAACATTTGTAAGACCTTTAAAACAGAATTTAAAATTTAAAATACTGTATTAACCTGTATTCAAGACTTATAATATAACTGCAGACACCCTGATATTTAACGACAGACACAATTCAACAAAGGTATGCGGGCCTAGCAAAGGATGGGATTGTAATGCCCATAGTTAGAACCCAACAAACTTAGAAAACAACATTTGTATTATTTCTCTCATAATTACAGAAATCGGCTGCTGTACAAATGAACAGAGAGCAAAATATTTCAATTTATTTATTAAAATTTAGACATATTGGTAAACAAATCAGATTTTTTTTTACAAGTGACTTCAAAATTTCAAGATTTGCTTATACCCTAGATATTCACCATTGCAAATCCCATTTGTAGCTAAGGTGTCTGATTCATAAAATGGTTGCACATAAGATGTAAAATGAGCAGATTTTGCATCTCTGAAGAAAGATTTACAATCAAAATTGAACAATCAAAAAATCTGACATGCTGACAAAACATATAGCTTTTACTATTAAAACAATATTTATTTCACCAAATGTTGACTAGTATATTGTTATGTTATTTAAATCAGGCTGCATAAGCTTCATAGGATATTTAATATTGCTTCGAGTAATAACTAGAAGATAATCATATTAATTATTGGGATCTATTTGGCCAACAACACAAACCTGTCTTTTAGAGACAAATTCTTTACATTTTCCCTACATTTTGTCAGTGAAGTAGCACCTCTGACAAGTCGAGTGAGTTCATTGTCTTTCTTATCTGTTATCCTCCACGATGATGGTCCGTCTTGGGTAGGTGTCTATGTCCACAAATATGTACCGAAACTCATACTTTCCAGTTTCAGGATTCTGTAAAAAGGACAAAAAGTAATTACATATTTTCTATGATAAAATACTACCATAAGTCAGTAGATATTAGTACATATGGTTTTTCGGATTATGAAGGTTTAATACTTTTACTATACATTTGACATTACATTACATACTTTTGAACTTTTATGAATGCAAACCTTTTTTTAAGGCATCAGGATAATACTACAGTACAAGTACTGCTCTTACAAAACTTTGGTATGTCCCATCTATGAAACAAATATCCATTAATACGGAAAAAACATAACCTCTTTTGATTCTGAATGAACAGTCCCTTTGAGGCCTGGCTCCGACCCCTCAATGTAAAACTTGATTCTCATATGCTTCAGTCCGTCCTTCAGGTACTCCAGATGACTAAAATGAAAACAAACACACACAAACACACTTAAAGGTTTTAAATATATTTTAGGGCCTTAGGTTTGCATTTGTACCGTTGGTAAACATTGACATAAGATGGATGTGTATTTTGACTCACGGTGGGTAATTAGATTTAGATTTTCAATGTAAAGTAAGTAAAGTAAATGTAATGATTTTGTCTTTAAAACATTGTAACTCCCAGTAAAATGTGCCCTGATGAATTCAGAACCAAAAAGATCATTTTTGCAAGGACAAAAATGTGCAACTTTCATCTGTTTAATAATCTAACCTCATTTGTTGATAGTTAAGACCTTGTTTGGATGTGTGTTCTTTTTAGAGAATGGGATACTCATCAAGACTGAAGGTGACACAGTAACAACATTCTCACCTGACTTGCTGCCTCCTTCCTCTTCTGGTAGTCTCACCATAACACTTGATTGGCTCCCCAAATGCACCAATCACCTATTAAAACAAATAACATAAAATTGTATTTTAATTTCAAGTTTAAGCAAAATTATGTGACAGTAGAACGATGTAAGCTCAACAACTAGGATGGTTTGGCCTCACCCTGTCATTTCCTCTGGGTTTGTCTTACCTCTGGGTCCAACCTGACTTTGTTAAAAGCTTTCCCATATATTTTATTTGGACTTGATGAAGAGAACAGCTCCTGGAACACCACATATAGCAGCCCACCTGAAACACACAAATGGGACATTTGAAGGTGAAATGAGTCATGGGTTGTCATCTCTCTCTCTCACTCTCTCTCTCTCTCTCACACACACACACACACACACACACACACACACACACACACAGTATAGGTAGTAACACATTACACTTGACTAAGTGTCAACTTAGTCTTGGACAATAACAAGTATGATTTAATTTAACAGATTGGATTTGGTTTGTTAACATTTGGTCATCACCGCCTCAAAGGGGCTGCTAACCTTGTGAGCCAAAATAGATCTCACATCTGTTTAATGAGGCTATAAGGCTGCTGGTTTGTAATGGAAATACTTGATATTTTGATACTGTAGTCACCTGTCACTCCAAGCCCAATGAGTACAACTATCAAGTAGGTGAAGTCTCTGCCAGCTTCCTTTACTGTAAGAGAGAGAGAGAGAGAGAGAGAGAGAGAGAGATTCAGGGAACTCTCATAGATCAGATGTATTGGATATTATGTAGAACAAAAATCAGGTGATCATAATCATCAAGTGTCAATGGCTGGCTTACCTTTTTGTGAAGGTGAAGGCTTTGGGGTCCCACTTCGATACCTAGAAACTGACGGCTGACCACGGTCTCTCTCCTCGGGGCTGCTTTTATTTCTAGCTCTAGCGTCGAGACAAATACCCCGTCTTTGTGCATGTATTAAATGATCCACGATATATGAAGGACCCTCAGTTATTGTGCGGAAGATCAGTGTTGACGCTGTACCGTTAGATACAGTCCTCTTCTTGTGAACAAGTAAGCTAATGTGCATGTGTCTGCATGTTTGCACGGCGCACTGATGCAAATGTCGCTGTACAGCTTTAAAAATAAAAGGATAAACCATGATTGTGTCCTCTCTGACTTAGACGTTAGCTTAAACTCTACGGTTAGCCGGCAAACTAGCACGCTCAGTACATCCGTAGCATGAGTGGAAGTGTCACTTCCTCGCCTACCGTGTAAAAATACACAAAGCGGTTAAGCGGTTAAGCGGTTATGACATGAAAGCACAGTTAAGTTACAACTTCCACCATGAATACACGGTGCTACACAGCAGTGCGGTTGTTGTGCGCCTGTCAGTACTGCTTGCTCCAGAGGCGCCTACTTTCGTCGTCATTACGCACGACTCTAAGGAATCATGGGAAATGTAGTTTTTAAAGCGGGATAAATAGACCCATCTAAACCCAGTTTACCAACCGTTCACCCATCTTTTCAGGCTGATATGAATAAATTCAGGGTATACGTCAAACTGAGGTAAATTATTTTAAAACAGGATTTTAAGGAAAATATAATATAATGCTTTTCTATTTTTTTTTTTTTACATTGATGGTCACCAAGTGGAAGTCATCCTTTAGTCACATAGAATATAATAGAACATCAGATTCACAGTTAAGGACAGAATAAACCATCACAACAAAATCAGTAAATATTAGTTTATTGAAAACATTCTCTCCAGCATTTTCTTAATGTGTTATCAAATAAATAATAGATGCAGATTGAATTGGATTGGATTGAATTCAAATGAAAAAAAATCTGTGAAAATGGGGAAGTAATGTAATAATATCCTGCTCTCTTGTCGTTTCAGCAGGGCTTTATGTAACTGTTTGTTTGGGTATAAAAACAACCTGAAGCTGTACTGTAAAAACATGACATCAAAATAAGGAGTATAATGTAAATTCAGCAGCTGAAATATGTCACTTCATGTTTTTAATGGCAAAAGAAATAAACAACGGTTAAAAAAAACCTGATTCTGGTTTTCAATCCATGAACAAATGTACATTAAAGGTATTTCTTTTTCACAAAAGAGTTTCAGTCCCGTATCTGAAATGATCAGTGTTCCATGGCTTGTTAATCCTAGCCACTTGTGGAGCACAGGCAGGGGGAATGCACCTCTGTAATCCAAAGCAAAAAAACTTGACGCATACACCAAAACTTTTTTTTTATTTTCTCATCACAACACTCTACATTGGTAAAGTTGCTCAGGGCAACAGTTCACTCAAGATGCACAAGGGAGAGAAACATTAGTTCCGTAAGCTGTCAAACTTGGCAAGATGCAGAGGAATGATGCATCTGTCTGATGTATCTGTAGAGAAATGAAAACACTATTACTTTAAGGCTGTTCTGGGCCCTACATTTTTCTCATCTATTGCCTGGTTTTCTTGTGATTGAATTGGTTCTGACTTACTTGATTACTGAGGTGTCTACCTCCATCTATACTGGCAGATGAGTTTGTGGATGTATGTGTGTATGTGTGTGTGTGTGTGTGTGTGTGTGAGAGAGAGAGAGAGAGAGAGAAAGAGAGATAAAGGGGGGTTGCAGAATGTGTGTATGTTTGAGTTGCTTTCAACATTTTTCAGTATTGTTAAACGTAGTGGTAACACATACTGTAAGACAACACACAAGACACAAGACAAGTCAGCACATTGTGCATATAGAAAAGAAAAACATTTTATTCGATGTCATTAAAATATCATGGGATTATGGGTCTGTGTGTGTATAGACAGAAAGAGAGAGAGTGGGAGAGCATGGATGAAAATAATGTACACATTCATGGCATTAAGTACAGTAAAATGATGTACACATATATGGCAAATACTATAAAATCAACACAGCAAAGCACAGCGTAAAGACAAAAGGTACTCGGGCAGAGAGAGAGAGAGAGAGAAAGAAAGAGAGACTGTGTTATGTGCATGTGTGTGTGTGTGTGTGTGTGTGTGTGTGTGTGTGTGTGTGCGTGTGTGTGGACAACTACAGTATGTGTCTATGGCATTGTGCTCAGAACTGATCCACTTTTTTCATTCTCCTCTGTAAATGATTTTTTTTCAGTTCTTGCTACTATTCAACCTGCCGACTGAGTGTTAGTAGAGTGTGACGCTAACATGTTTTAACAGTGGGCACCGGGTGTTGTCACACCTCAGCCTCAAGCAACCTTTCACTGCCTTTTGTCTGAAATTATATAATAAGTCGTTGTTGCAAAAAAGTCTCAGTGTTTGTTTTAACCTGCTTGCAGTACTAGAGAAGTGCAGTTAATTTCATCAGGACAATTCAGATCATTTTAGAAAAAGTTCTCAAGCTCAGAAAAGTATATTAACTTGTCTTCCAAATATTTCCTTGTGATTATTTAAACTTTCTGGCACTCAGAGTACTGCCCTGTTTGGTTAAAGAAAACACCCTTCTGGCACCATAAAAAGTACTTCAAAATACTATTTGGCTCCAATCTTTGTTTTTACTTCTACAGCAAACCAGCCACAACAAATAAGATGACATCTGACAACTCTTATGATTGTGATTGTGGATGATATAGTGTACTGAAGGTTTGAGGACACAGTGAGAGACAAAGGGAGAACTGACTTAAAATAAAGGAAAAGTTGGTGAAGCTTTATTGTTTTTTATTTGACAAAGCATCAATAAAATCAGCCCTGAAAGATAATTTGTGTATCTTTAAAAACTGTCCTCTGTTAAATTTGCCTTAGTATAAAAGTCTGTTTTAATACAAAGATTTTAAGCTTCTACAGTAGAAGAAGAGTTAGATACAAACAGACTTCAAGTAAATATGTTTGCCAAAAAACAAGTACTATTTGTCAAAAATAAATATGCCTGTCAAAAACGTCAATCAATATATTTGAAAAGGAATTATTTGTGTTAAAATGAAAATGATGAAATTTAGTTGGTCTTTATTCATTTAGCTAAGCTACAGCATGCAATCAGCTAACATTTCAATATGCTTTTTTTTCAATTGCTTTTGTTACTGCCCGTGATTTATGTATTAGTGGATGCCTTTCAGGCTTTGATGTTAGTGTGTTAATGTTTTGATGGATATAAAAAAGCATGCACAAGCCATACAATTGAGTCTTTTATTATCATTGAAATTAATCTGATTCTGGTTATTCCAAAACTAATACATTTGGATGAGGTTAGTAATTAACTGAATTTATTTCCAATTGTCACTAATAAAACACATCATCATCAAAATTTGACAAACTGCAAGCATTAATAATTTCTTATTGAAATCATAATATGTAATGCTACAAATTTGAAAGGCATGCCCAGAAATTAAATTGAGGATGTTTCATCACTTTAATTGTGTTACCAATGAGGAATCTGTGACAGAGACTAAGGTCCCAAATGTAAAGGTCCATAATCATGTAAAGGTCCATATCTTCCCAGTGAGACTAAAAGTACGTAAAGTATGTAGCTTACTGATATTCAAGTTTCAAAACTTTCCTGGTCTCACAGCATTGCAGCTACAGTATTTTCCATCTACATCTCTGTGTTAATTTGTGCACATATTCATTATCCTTTCGTCAAAGTGTCCCTTCATCACCATCAGCATCATGCTGGTGTAAATCTCCGCTCCGCATTTTCATATTTCATTGATGACCGTTCGTACTGATCCAGGATTGTACTATTCTCAAGAAGTCTACATGATGGAAACAATGCAACATAATGTAGAACATAAGCAGACACACACACACAACAGGACAGCACATTTTCCACACTAAAACACACAACAATGGGTAGCACTTTATGTGACTGCTCCATTATAATGCCTGTATAAAACTGTAATAAACTTTACCCTCTAGAGCGCCACATGGCACTGCTACCAGCTGAAACCTCTTGATGAACGATCTTATCATTTCATCCCAAACCTGTGCATCTACTGTGTCAACCTGTATGTTATGCTTATAACAACCTTATGAAAGCATGACTGTGGAGCACACACATGAAATGTTACACAAAGGCATAAATAATATGCTTTACTATTAACCAAACACAAAATTAAATACAATAAGTGACATAAATCATGCAAAACTACCGAGGAATTCTGTATGAGTCTGTGATCAGGAAATTCCTGGATAAATCACAGGAGATTGAGATCTAAATTGCCTTAGTGGTGAAGTGCAATGCTGAATGTACTGCAAATTTCCCATTGATGAAACTAAAAAAACATCTGGGATTGTGTCTGCTTTTAAATTTGTGCTTTAAATGGGATTTAACTTGTTTGGTACACATTACAGATGCACATGATTTGCTGTAGGCCTATTAGGGGGAAAAGTGCAAAGGTTAGACATATTCATTGAGAACACATTCAACTAAAGATGATTGAAAAGGTCCATGCTAATGAATACACATTGAGTGATACAATGTATGTCCTCAGGGGAAGAGGGCATAACTTCAGCATCGACTTCAAACAAACTCATCAGGAGGGCAAGAT
The DNA here is from genome assembly GCA_034670405.1 of Hoplostethus atlanticus. Classification (NCBI taxonomy): domain Eukaryota; kingdom Metazoa; phylum Chordata; class Actinopteri; order Trachichthyiformes; family Trachichthyidae; genus Hoplostethus; species Hoplostethus atlanticus. The sequence goes on from JAXDDX010000012.1 coordinate 5,557,757, forward strand.
GGCTGCAAGCAGGAAAACCATCTTGGTGAAAATGAACAATTTAAAACAAACTTAAAATAAAAAAAACAGCGCAAAATTCACATAAAAGGAAAAATAAATTACATAAAAGTATATACTGATTTCCATGGGCAAATGATGACTACACAACATATAAAGATGTTGATTGTTGGATAAGGGTGCTTACCTTGAGATTGTCTGTTAGACCCTAGTTGTGTTGTACTCTGATTCATGTTTGCTCAAAGAGCCAATGAGGCAGAACCTGAAATGTCATGGCTCTTTCATTTAATATCAAACTCCTTGCATAGAGAGGTCAGAATACAGCGATAAATTTCATCAAGTGCTTCGCTAGCCTTTGAGAGTCTTGCATGCAGACGTAGAAAATGAATGAACAGTCAAGTACACTCTGGACAGAGCACATAGAAAGTGCATGCAGGAGGAAGTTGCATACTGAACGTATTTTCTCCAGAAATATAATTTGATACCTCCACATAGTGCTCTTGTAAACATATACAGTTACTTTTCAAGCAGTCAAGGTGCAAGTACACAGTAAAATACTTTTTTTTTTTTTCATAGAAAATCTTGTTCATGCCAAAATGTTGAACTATACTGAATGGAAATAATACTTTTCAGTTGCATTTGTGTCAATAAAGTCAGTAATCTCTAAAAGTATCAGGCACCGATAGAAGCCCTTGTGTTAACAGTCAGAATCAGACTGAGTACAGAAGTAATATGTATTAAAAGGAGGTCTGCACTGGCTTAAAGAGCTCTGACAAACCTCAATGTACGGCATAGTCTTTAGTCGTATGCTATAAATCAATATCCAAGGAAACCTAACACTCAAGGATGAGCATGCAAGAGGGGGCAGGTCTCTCTATCATAGTATAGCCCTTTGTGAAAGATTGCAGTTTTCAATGATAGGAAGAGGGGAAAGAACAAGGATCAACACAAAAAAGAAGCGTATTATCATAATCTTAAAAAAAGAATGAGGAAGAAAAAAGCTAAAAGAAGAGGAAAACAAAAATAAATGTAAACCCCCCCAACATCCCTATAGAAATCTCTAGGGTTGTTGTTCTTCCCTCATCAGAAATCTATGGATACTGACCGCTGTACTGCCTTTTCGTGGCGTGATAGCCGGTGGCTGGTGGTGGGAACTTCTTCCAGGTCATCGTCCAGGTCACATCCATTGTCCGCTGCCTCTTGCGAGTAGCTGTGCTTCATGACCAAGATGCTCCTGCGGTTTCCTGTGGCTGGTAGCAAGGGCCGCACCGCCATGGGCTGCTGCGGGGGAAGGTCTGTGAGCAGAGCGGCGGTGGCTGCGTCGCGCGCGCTCAAGTTTCCGCGGCTCCCGCGCCCGCTGAGCGACAGTTGGGATAAGTGGGCGGAGCCAGGATTGGAGGTGGAGCCACAGTGGTGGTCGTGGACGCAGCGCGAGGAGGCACGGCGCAAGGCATGGTAGTTCTCGAAGTCCTCCGCCAGGTCAACTAAGTCCGCCGAGGCTGCTGTGGCGGTGGTGGCACTCCGTAATGTGCACAGCTCGTAGTGAGGCGGCTCAAAGACCTCCTGGAACATGGTGGGGTCAAAGTCCTCGCGCCGCAGGATGTACTTCTTACGTGGCTGCTTGATCTGGACAATGACAGAGACGATGAGGAGGAGGAGGACGATGCAACAGGTGACACCAATTATGGTTCCGTTGGTGTTGTTCAGGTTGTCCAGGATGTTGGCCTTCCTCTTCTCTGCACGGTGGGTTAGAGAGAGCAGAGAGAGAACACGTGTGAGAGAAACAAATATAACTGATATGTATCTTCAAGATATTGCAGAACTTGTGAAGACCGCCATCTGAATGAGGAGCTAAAATACGAATTGAAAGACATCTGCACTCTGAAGATTACAATCTAATCTGGCAAAGGGATTACCAGAAACATTCCCTGTTGGAACCATCAGTTAAGGGATCAGTCTATGAGTAGACGAGGACTCAAAAGATCATTCTGAAGCAGATGGAGCAGCCACAGTTCACGTGTAAAGATAATTCCTAACAAATGGACCTTATCATGTACAAGATTAAGGGCAAGACTTTCATTGAGCTATCAAACAGATGGACAAAAAGGTCACATTGAGTTACGGCTATAGCCTATTTATTACCAAGGAAACCACAAAGAGCAGAACAGACTAACAGTGTGTAGAGAAGCAGTCTGCGGGGGGATCTCTGACATTTAAATGCTAGGATGAATTTGTACCACAGCTTCAATGACACACCCTTCCAGTAAACGCTTACACTCAGAAGCGTAAAGCGGGAAGGAATAAAACCTGACATTTTACCACTAATGAGGACAGATGTGGGCACTGCAGTGGCCCTATACATTACCAGAGTGGAGAGAAGGCAGAAAACAGGGTAAGAGGCTGAAAAAAACACTGTTGGTTGCTGACTGCTGCACATTTTCAAGCTCAGATAGTAGAGTGGACGGATAGCTTAGGCTGGGTGAGGAATAGACCACGCAGGATTTACTTAATCGATGCAATTTGTCATTGGCTCTACTCGGGACTTCAGAGAGTTACAGAATACAGATGCATCTCCACTAAAACTCTTCTGATCTGATATAAAGGAAGAGGATTGTGGCTACAAGTTTTGCTCCTAACAAGTTATGCTTACACAAAGGAGGGAAGGGGGTAGATGTCAGGCTACAGGATGTGTTTCTGCTTGGGTTCCTACAATGTCAAAATTATAGCACGACACGGAAACAGAGGTCAAACACATGCATCTGAGCTAACACCGAGACAACACTAGAAACAAAAGAACACACACAGAGAGCTTCACCGCAAGCCATACAGCATGCACGACATACAGAAACACTTTGCATTGATCGACCTGGGAGTTGTAATGCAAGAGGGTTCAGAGGAGTCACAGTATGGATCTGACTGCATGATACTTGCAAGAGTGTGGTGGGGCAGGAAAGGTCAATGAATGCTGACTAATTAACAGGGAATATAATATGGAGCGGAAATGGCTTCTCCACAGAGTCTTCACACATCCCACCAGGATATTGACAAGGCATTATATATGGAATTCCTGGAATAAAGATATCTATCTATGGCAAGGTGAAGATGAAGTGTGGAGCTGCCAATTGCATCACTTAGGGGGACTACTGGATCAATGCATATATCCATTGGCTTTCAAATTCTGAGAGGAGTGGGGGATGAAAAATACCGAGGAAATGAAGGAATTGGCAGGATCTCAGGGTCAGGGAATACCCAGCATCTTGCCTGGCTTGAAGGGGTTGAGATATGATACAGTAACACAGATAAAAAAAGAGTGTCTACAGTAGAGAGCTGAGTGGAAGAAGTACAGCAAGAGATTGCGATGAGAATCCGGTGCACGGGCATCAAACTGGATCAAGAACAGGATCAGTTGAGGGTTCAGCAGGAATTTATCGGGGGGTCATGTGACTTGAGCTACGATCGAACGTCTCACCTTTACAGTGGGTCTCATCCCAGGGGTAGACACAGTTCTGCATGCCATTGCACACCAGCGTGTTGTTTATGCACATGTTACTGTGACAGAAGAAGGCATCTGCATCACATGGAGCTGGAAAAACAGAGAGAGGGAGGTTGTAATAAGCATCGCATCTTACAGTGGCAGTGAAGAGATTTCAGACGTTGGCTGCTTCGTGGGTGACAAGTGTTTATTGCCTTTGCTGGGCTGAAATGTTCTCTTTGCAATCTCATCATCAAGAGAGTTTGTCTTTGAACACAAAAGTTAAACACAACAACATGAGGCAACTATTTTCCAGTAAATTTCCCATCATTAGCAAAATAAAATTGCGGGACATTAATGCAGCGACACAAATACAGTATTGAGGTACAGCCGAAGAGAAGTTCCGGTGAGCGAGATTCTGAGGAAGTGGATTTTGGAAGCGCATTACTCAAATCAGAGTTGTTCCCCCTGAACCCATCTGTTCTTCATGAATTTTCATCCTTATCCTCCTCTTCAAACATTTGCACAGACAACTGATGGACATGGATCTCTCAGAATCATCTGATTACACACAGGGACAAGCCCAAAACACATCCTTCCTGTTTATGCAAGATGTGGTTTGTTTGCCCAGGGTGCACAGGAGCCCTTGTCAACACACATCGAAACCAGATAATAAACGCTGCCTTGTCCTCAAATATTGATAGCATGATGCATCATGACTATTGACCTCCCAGTGCAGCCTGTCCGCACACCATTGCCATCACGTCTCCACCTCGATGGCAGCAATAAAAGTGAGACATGCGAGGGCACGGCCACTCATCAGGAAGACATGTTGTTAAAATCACCGTAATAATGTAAAGGCCATCAGATCGTCAGATAGCTAATTAAAAGCCAAGGTGCCTTTCAAACACATCTTGCTCTTAACAACCAATCATACTAATGCATAAGCCAACTGACTGGCCAATCCATTGCGGTCCACGGTCAATAAATGTGAAGTACCGTGCCATGACAAATTAACCACAGGGCCAACCCAAAAGATTTCAAACATTCAACCTATCCAGCGTATTCTAACTGTTAGAAATGTACGGTAACACGTGATCGTAGAATACCTTCACTCAATCCACTGTGCTCAGGAGTGTAAGAGGAAAGAGTACTATGAGACCACTTCACACTTCTGAATCTCCTGTATGAACTTATTATCTCTCTCTCTCTCTCTCTCTCTCTCTCTCTCTCTCTCTCTCGCTCTCTCTTTCTCGACACTGGGTACTAAAACAGCTTGCCAATGATATGGCAGAGCCGGGTACTATTTGACAGTGTTACCACAGTGATGTATGGCTGTTTTCATCCCAGCACTCACCCCAAGTGAATAATAACAGACCGAATTAGAGTGACTTATCTCTACCTCTTTCTTCATCCCTTCCTTTGCCCGAGTTTCCTGGGTGATACTGGCTCTTCTGATACACCCCCTCCTCACTTTGTCTTGCTCTCTTTCATGTCTCACCAAAGCTGTAACAGTTTCATTAATAGCCACCAGAGGGAGCCCTGTGCCTCTTAGTCCTGCTGCACAATCCTCTCTGTCTTCCACACACTACAGGGTGAGACCAGACATTATTAAGAGCCCGATCCACACTAATCTCCTGCGAAATTAATTTCAAGACATTTTGTAATAAACGTGCCCTTTTGCCCACACAGAAGCATCCCCGTTCACAGCTGGAAGCATAAATTAACTCCTAAATGAGTGGCTGGTGAAATGCTGCTGCTGAGTGCCTCTGCACAAAAAGGGGCGGGGGGGGGGGGGGTCCAGGAACAGGGAGTCTTCTGCAGCCAAGCACTACAGAGATACACATGGTTATCCTGTTTTTACTCAGCTAGCAGCCACTGTAGATTCCTGTCTTGTTCGTGTAGTGATATTTCTAGGAGATGAAGATGCTGCATCATTACCCCTATTTATTCATTGTTTGGTCGTTGTAATCTTTGGTTGACTCACAATCCCTGACAAAGCCCAACTTTCAGTCACTTTTTGATTACTACTTACTCTAAAAGCCATTGCCATGTCATAGCATGGACAAACAATATCCTACCTTAAGTAACACTCATTTCTATCATCGTCTACAACCATTATCAACCAGTAATAATGAAATCAAAATGTTCTTTTCCCCCTTAAACATATTTCTGAGAAATCCAACAAGTAATTGCTTCTTTCTAGATATTGTGTAATTTGATTACTGTGGGTTTTTTCAGCAAATGTAGTGGATTACAGTTACTATTTTATTTAGTTTCTCCTAAACCCTGGATATTGCAAGAACCAATATCCATCCATACATCCATCCAGCCAGCCATCCATCCATGCATCCATCCACCCATCCATTCATCCATTCATCCATCCGTGCATCCATTCACCAATCCATCCATCCATCCATCCATCCATCTATCCATCCATCCATCCTGTACTGCATGTTACTTATCTTACTGTATTTTGCATTACAAGCTAATATCTACACACTATTCTTCTTAAAACCAAAGCAAATAAGATAGCAAGTGTGTAGCCATGACATAATCCCATCTAAGACCTAGCAAAGACCCATATGTTAGCACAGATTAGCATACTGTGTTATTGCAAAAAGTCCTCATACATTCAGTAGGGAAGCTTTCTAAGAAACCAGAACTGACGGGTGTAGTGAAGCCAGAGAGAATTTCCATCTGAAACCGCAGAGACGGGTATCTGTTGACGAGGCGTAACAATGCTGGCAGCTGAGATGTCACTCAATCACATTTATCACCTAGGACATAATTGCTTCTTGGGTAATGATAGGCTTCAATTTCTCAGACTTCACATTCCTAATCTTACACTGTGTAGTGCTGCATAACAGAGAAATGTGTGTGTGTGTGTGTGTGTGTCTGTGTGCCTGAGAAACAGAGGGCGATATGAACAGCAGGAGTGAACGTTGCTTTAAGGACAGGGGATCAAGGTGAGTATCTGCTTCCCCATCTGAGTATCCCACTGGGAGCCAGTGGCTGTGAACACCACTCTAAAGGCTCACGATTTAGCTGGGGTATCCCTTCTTGTGAACACTGCTCTAGAAGCTGTAAGTCCAGCTAGTGCCTCTGTAACAGAGTAAAACGACAGTAGACTACAGCAGTAGACTACAGTGCACTAGTGTAGGAACACTAGTGCACTGGTACATAGTGTGTATAGTATCTTCCAGCTGCACCCCCCTTCTCCTGGTCCTCCCTATAAACCTGACCCCCCCTTGGAAGAGGTAGGTTTTTTTCCCATACCTTAGTCACACACCATCTTATATTTTACATGCTCTTAAGTTACTTGTTTTTCCATCCTGAACTTGCCAATGTATATATTGTCAATATTGGTGCTATGGAAAACTCATACTCACTAATTGGACATTAATTGGATAAAAACATAATATAATATACTTTACAAAATCTGAAATAATTTAGGCTATTCTGCGTTTTTATCTGTAAGAATATTTTTTTATATCAATAATAAGATTTATATAAAGAGTTTCTTAATGGCGATTGTTTTCTACTCAACTCATGGATAAGCCACTGTCTAAATGCATTGCTCACTGCATCCTCACTTGTTATGGCCACGTCTGCATCACATACCAACTGAACGTTCATAGAATGATTCCTGTTCTCTCGCTCAGCGCCGTAATGGTCAGAAGCAAATAGCTGATGGCTCCTAAGAGTGAATATCCATTGACGAAGCTCTTGCCACTTGACAACGCTATGTTTAAAAATTGTGGGCGCTTCATGGGTGTAGAAATGGGTGTAGGCTAAACTTGGTGGTATAGAGCTGACTCCAACATATACTCTTGATTAAATGCTATTTAGCTTATAAATACATACAAGTTGCTTTTCTGAAATGCTGTCTCTAGTAAGACAGGCTGAATTTGCACAGAACTGACTTCAGTCAAACAGACACCTGCCATTCTATTTGTTGATGTTTGCTCCAGATGCCTGAAATTTCCACATTCCCACATTTCCTGTCATTCAAATGCATCGGGAGCCTCACCACACCTGCAAACTTCGCCGTTCAAGGGACATTCCCCCTAAGAGAAAGCAACACAAAGGAATCTGCCCTGGATTGTGCACCTTTGCGCATCTGGACAATATATTTTATGGTGAGTCTGCTCTTTGCCATGAAGAACTGTGAAAGGCAGTGGGAGACAGTGGGCTGAAATATTCCCACAACATCCGGCTGACACAGCACCTGTCGCCAAGATGGACAGGGTGCATCTTACAGTACCTGGAGTAACACAGGAGGGATGCTGGCTGTGGGATCTGGCTCTGCAAATCATCAGCACAGTCCAGTGATTGAGGTCCTAGCCATGCGCACACGCTGAGTGCACTGGGCTGGTACTGCCGTCTCCTTTGAGGATCCTTTAAAAGAAAATTCCACCCTCGGATTGTCTTACACTGTTAGTGTTGGTATCAGCAATTTGTGATGTTCAATGCGTTATTTGGTGATAAAGTGTTGTAATTTACTTTTTCCCTCATCTACTTATACTTCAATTACTGATTTCCAATGTTTCCCACAATGGCTTTCATCAACCTCCGGAGAAGGGGGCTGTCTGTGTTGTATAAGTGTAGATGGCGAGAGCGATAGCGATGTGATTGCGTAGTACGTTTTTTCCAGTCGAGAAAAAGTGAGAGTGGAGAGAGATCAATTCTGTGGTGTGTTGTGCATGGTTGTTCAAATACAAAAAGGCATTGTATTTCACACACTACCAACAACAGATCCACAAAGATGCAAGGTGTGGCTGCATTGCATTATGGTCTTTTGACTATACTGTTAGAAATTGCTATCTCTAACTCGTCTATGATGGATTAGTCCCTGTATGATTTGTTGAATGTTGATGAAAAATGGTGACTCTAGAAACCATTGCCCTTGTCATCTACATTTGGCCAGTTATTCACAGGAATAAGTAAAATACACTGCCAAACAACAAAATGGGCCCAGAAATTAAAGGTTCATCACCAACAGCTGTTTTATTAACAGTGATAAATTGTTTTAGGGTGGATTATTTTCAGTTAAAAACGGAAGCACATAAATGGCAGGATGCATCTCGTTTGCTTATTTGAGAGTTGTCAAATTGCTTTCCATGCCATTCCAATTATTCAGAGAGCAATAACGTTGTAGTCCAATTAATTTCCTTCAGATTTTTGTGCATCAACAAATCATATTGTAATTAATGTCTTTGGCATTTATGAGTATTCACTAGTTTTACATAACATTACATTACATTACAGTCATTTAGCAGACGCTTTTATCCAAAGTGACTTACAATAAGTGCATTCAACGTAGGTAGGTAGAGAACTACTAGTCACCAGAAATCGTAAGTGCATTTCCTTCCTAAACAAGCAACTAAGAGCAGAACCAGTGCTGAGGTAAAAGTGCAATAAGTTATCTACCTACTTTTATTTAAACAAATGAGACAAATAAGTGAAGCAAATAAGCAAGTGCTAAGAGGAAGGGTCAGGGTAGTGTTTGTTGAAGAGGAAGGGTCAGGGTAGTGTTTCTTGAAGAGGAAGGGTCAGGGTAGTGTTTCTTGAAGAGGAGGGTGAAAGACGGGCAGCGACTCTGCTGTCCTGACATCAGTGGGGAGTTCATTCCACCACTGTGGGGCCAGGACAGAGAAGAGCCGTGACCATGTAGATCGGCCGCAGGGGCCTCTGAGCGACGGGGCAACCAGTTGCATTGCCATCAAAGCAAAGACATATTGCAGGGTTTGGGGGCATGCATGTCAGAATCCATGAATCATAATGCAAAGGTAGACATGCCTTCACATATTCATCACTTCAAGTGCACGTCCTGAAGGAGGCCACTTGGCTTCTTGAGGATCCACACAAGACTCAACACAAGACTAAATGACTTGTTAAACTGTATATTCTTCAGGGTTGGTGCAGTGCTGCTGAGCAGTAGTGAATGCTGCTCTAAAGGCTGAGGGTCTGGCTGGGGATCGCCTGAGTGACTTAGGCAGCGTTGCCCCGGCAACGGCACATCCTGGCTCTGCTTGGTGGAAAGGCCTCACAAAGGGGACACTGACTTCAACACAAACAACTCCACTGCTGCTCCTGTCGCCCATTCACTAAAAGCTAGTGACTAGACTGGCTATTCCGCTACACACACACACACACACACACACACACACACACACACACACACACACATGTAGTGCAGGATATACAAGGAACACCAGCAGATTGCCCCCCAGGGTGCGATGCTTCTTTATTGGTGTGGGTACTTTTCCTGACATTGAATCAATCCAATCAACTCTGCAGCACGAAGGCAAAGCAAATTCAATTAACTTCTTCCATAACGATTCTAGGTAGTCGTCATCCCAAGATGCATTTATTTCTTGGTGGGAGCGATCTCTGGGCAGATGAGAATGCCACTGTCAACAGGTCAACCAATAGTGTGTAGAACTATGAAAATATCAGCCATACACCAAAGCCTTCTCAATAAACATGACCCCAATATGACCTGATCTGACCCCAACAGAGATTCTGAAACAGCATCTATCTATCCATCTATCCATCTATCCATCTATCCATCTATCTATCTATCTATCTATCTATCTATCTCTTATTCCTTCTTAGTTATTGTGTTAGAAAACAATACGCTGCCTGAAGTAAGACCTTGGATGTTAGGGTAGTGCAGACTTGAGTTTAAATTCACCTGTACTGTCAAGGAGCATGGCTAGACAGAGTATTGCCTGGGGGCTCATATGAGTATTAGCCTCTCTAATGGAAATCCTACTCCCTACTTTCCTGGTTGCTGTTTAAATAGTCATAAATTTGAATGGGAACCTCTGACTGCACCTTTCCTATGGACAGCATCCGATATACCAAGCCATAAACTCGGTCACCGATGAATTGACTGTGCTACTACCTTCCTTTAATGGCTACTAGTAAAGACTAGGACGCTTTCTTTTTTGCTTCAGTGGCGCTGTCATTGGATGGCGGTCCGATTACACAGTATATAGCAATTTTAAAGTAGCTAATCAGAACCTTTCACTAGGTGGGTCATGTTGCAATAAACATCTTTATGGCGGGCCTCTCAACCGGGGAATGGGCGTGGGTGTACGTGTCTGCTTTTTTGAGTAGCGGCTTACGTTCTTGGTAGGTTGTGAAAAGGATGCGGAAGCGGCTTTTGCGGCTGGCCTCATCGGCCCACATACGGACGACGCCCAGCGTGGAAGCCAGCATGATGTCATTGGCCACCGTGGAGCAGAACTTGCTCTTCAGGTCCTCCACCGAACTAAGATGAGAGAAGAGGAGATGAGAAGAGCATCCATAGTTTATTACTCAGTGACTTGGAAATGTGCTGCACATCTCAGTAAGCCACAATATTGATCAAAATCAGAGAGATATTTAAAAATGTAAAAAAAAAGCCACACCTGCCACCATCATACACCGCCACAAAATTACGCTTGCATTCATTGGAGTTGGCCATCTCATAGTCGAGGAAACGCAGGTAGATCTGCACAATGCAAGGAGAGAAGAGAGAGAGAGAGGAGGGAAAACATGAATTATGAAATGAACAAGAAGTGATCAAGGGAGGAAATTTACAGAACAGTGCAACACGTGGCTGCAACAGAGGAAAGACGTGAAAAAAGAGAGAGACAGAAAGAATTTCTAGTCTTTCCTATTATGGCCTGTGCATCTTTCTCATTATCCCAGTGCCTGATACAGCAGTTTAAGATAGATCTGGTAATGAAACAAGACTGGCAGGCTGCAGCTTGTACAAAGTCATTACACATGCACATCAAATGAGAACTCAAACTCAAAGACAGAGAGAGAGAAAGTCTATTCCCCGGTTTCTTTGTGACGTTCTAGTATCATTACAACTTGTTCGCCCTTCCTCTAATACTTTACGCTGCAAAATAGTTACTTCCGTTCCTCTGAGACAGACAGACAGTGCGTCCAATCAGCAACGAGGAATCATTGTTCAATAAGTACCTACCCTTTCCGGTTTGAGTCACTTGAATGTGTTTTTTTTTCTGACTTGTTCGTTTGTTTGGCACTTCCCGGCCACCGTACTTTAGACTCACTGTCCAAACCTGTGGAGATGAAGCATTACAACAAAACCTACAAACTATTTAAACTTTATCAGCAGACCTATGACATTCTGAAGCAAACCTTGACAGATCAGGGGAGAAAACCTGCCCGCCTCCATTTCACGGAGACACAACGTCTTGGAAATGCTGATTTTTAGAACAATCCATTCCAGAAAACGTGACAGCTGGAAAAAACTCCTCTCTCTCTTGCACTCCCTCATCTTAGTCTGTGCCTAATATTGACATTTCAGACAGCCTAATCTAAAAACTGAATGCTTCCCCTTTTTCTAAATAATCACTAAGCATTTAAACCATGACACATATAACTATTTTAATCAACGTAGCAATCCCTAACCTTGATGGGTGAAATATCCACCTTGCTATGCACCTTGACTCCAGGTGAAACTAACACTTCCTGACTGCCCCTGCATCACGGCCTGCCCCTCGTTCATCAGGCTGAGCTCGCCCAATCACAGCTACGGTTCTGGTCGGCTGCGCACAGCACTCACCATCATTACAGTTAATGAGTGGACCGCTCCTGAACTGTGACAGGGAAATGTGACGCTTTAAATGCTTAAGACGAACGCTGCAGATGGGAGCAGGCTAATGGACCTTGCAATGTCAGCTTGGCTTCAACAACATGACAAGTGGAATGGATAGGAGGGGAAAAACAAGCCAGCTAACTCCTCCGGGGTCTCATATTGGTGTCAATAATCTTCCATCTAATGAGAATCCACCACTCTGTTGGCTATATTGAACTTGTCATAAGACACAGGCTTCTCTGGCTGCCTTTCTCTGCTGCAGAATGTCAGTTGCATAGCTGCAGGTTGCATCGATGTACACTGCTAGCATTTAAGCATTAAAACGCTAGCATGTAAAAACAATTAACATTTCTCGCAGACTGTGTAGAATTGTAATGATATTGATATTAATGGCTCCTTCTGTTCAGGAGGCAGTGCTGGAAGATTCTAGAGGTTTTGAGCCATGAGCATCTCCTTGGCAGAGGTCACTCCGGCAGTTAGAAACCTCCCCGATGGCAATGCACCAGGAGGATGAGATCTGTCCTGAGATGCTGAAGGCTCTGCACGTTATGGGGGTGTTGTGGTTGAAACATCTCTTCAACATTGTGTGGATTCAAGGAACCTCTGCAGGTTGGCTGGCATATTATGTCTCTCAGTATCCATAGTCACCCCATTGCTCAGTGGTATCCTCATATCACACCATACTGTGTAAACTATTTCTATACTGTTGAGTCTGTTTTAATGTTGTCAGCTTTGTCAACCCTAGTTTACTGACAAATTCCTGGAGAATATAAATTGTTAGTGTTTGAAAAAAACAAAACCTCCAACAAATCAAGTTTTCAGCAATACTAAGAGAAATACACCAAAGAGAGGAGGTTTTTGCAGCACCAAGTACTTAAGAATAAACATGATTCTCCTGCTCATTCTTATTCCAACACCGTTTGTCCTTCACAAGTCTTAACTTTCTGGATATTCCCACAGAGAATGCTCCAGATTTACAGCCTCCATCAGGGGAGGTTTAAATAGTATGGGCGTGCCAGTGTCTGTCTTGGATAAGAGGACAGACAGATAATCATCTATGATCTATGGCTGCACAGTCAACCAGCCCTGCTCTTCAGCGGGGAGATGTAGCGACACCACACACCTCGTCAGGGTGCTGCACCTGGGGGAATAGCGCTACAGACGTACAAGACCTAATGCTGTTGTTCTGCTAGCAAGAGCAACTGTTTGGTAAATCCTTCAGCACAAATGCGGGATAGACACAATGGGGGTGCTGCTGGAAATTGCTACCGCTGTAAGTCTTTACCATATAAAAAGTAGAGTACTGATTGATGCTGGCCAACCTTTAAAGAACAAAGAAACAAAGGCACCTCCAGTTATTGTTGTTTGGCTGTGGGGGGGCAACAAATTGGTAAAATAATAGAAAGCCTTCACACCATGGAGCAGCATACACCACTTAATGCCGTAAAAAATGCCTTACAGTCTCGGATCGAAACTGCATCTTTTTTATTACATGGAATGGTGGAAATGGTATCATAGTGTGCAACCTTTTCCATTTCATTCATGTGTATCCTGCCAAGCTTTAACCACAGAAACTGCTCTAACATTCACTAAAATAGTCTCTGACAGAGGCCGCTGACTGAAATCTATACTGATTGCAAAGGCCATCAAGAATAAATTATTCAACCGATGTAGTCCCTATACACAAACACACAGAAACATAAATAATAAAATGTTGATGTTTTGTGTCTGAGGCTCACGTTGGGGAAATCGTCTAACTGACCAATGATATGAAAAGTTAATGTGCAGATGGCATCATGAAGCCAAATGAAGGCAATGGATCAGACAGATAGGATCACCACTGTGTGAGCTGAGAGGATTGGCTCCGGCAGGAAAACAGGCTGCCTCCTCATTGATTCTGCAGCGCCCCAATAATGACGCAGGATCCATCACTGACTGGAGAAGAATGTGTCCTCCCTGTAGCTAAAAGGTGTAACAGCGTCCATGCTGTTCATTACAGTCAGAATGAGTGTCCATGAGATGTCAAAATGTACATGTGCTGCATTACCATTCCTTTATCTCACTATTAATTTCACCATGTTTTTCTCCATGATACAGCATATGATAAAACATATAGCTCCAGCTGCGCCTTCTGATTGGCCAAGAGGCAACTGAGATTATTTCACTACAATTTACAGCTGTCATTGAAAGAAATATGAGTGATGATACTACATAAGAGTGATTCCAGTAAAGGCTGGTTATGTTGTACAACCTGCTCGGAAAGAAATATCATCATCCAATTCCTAGCTTGCATTTGATTCTCTCTCTCTGAATCAGTGTTTCAGGCAGTCACACACAGCGTTTGAACCGTGATGCAGCGTTGCATAGGCTCACTAGCAACTGCACGTTATTCTGCATGTTACCCCGGATACCAGTGATAGCGAAGGATGTGGGTAACCATAAGCTAGTTCATTTTGTTTTGAGGTTGTGTTTGAGTCCGTATAGAGGTAAAAGTTTTGAAATGAAATGGTGTAAAGCAATCACCTTAAGGCATTAAAATTGGTGCAATATCTTCTATCGCTCGCTCTCCCTCTTTCCCCTTCTCCCCCTACTGTCTCCACTCATTCCTTTCACACTCTCCCTCCCTCTCCCTCTTCCCATCTTCCTTCTCACCCCTAAATTTCATCCCGATCAATTTAGATCTTTGATAAAAATACATTAAGTATATCTTTCCCTTATCCTCCTTTTCCATTTTTTCCACGCCCCTCTTCCCCCCTCTGTTTCTCTCTTCCTCTCTCCCCCCCTCTGCTCCTCTCCCGTGTTGGAGTGCTCCGGTGCAGTCTAATTAGAGCCTCCGGTATAGGATGCCATTATCTCTCTGCTGTTCCTGGCACACTGGGTACAGTGCAGCACTGTATCAGCACAGGAAACTGAAATCCCTGCCCTGCATACAGCACACGCTCGTGCATGCATGCATGCACATGCGCACGTGTGTGTGAGAGAGAGAGAGAGAGAGGGAGAGATAGAGAGAGAGAGACCGAAGGAGACAAAGAGAGATTAGGGATGAAACTTTCACACATTTTCTGTGTAACTGACTGTGAACGGTGTGTGGGTGGTGGTGGAGGTGAGGGGTGCAGGACTGTGTGTGGCTGAAGATAGATTTGTACTAAAATGATACTTGGTGGCCTGTCCATCAGTGCCAATGACTGTCAGCCTTCGGCCCATAACTTGTCTCGTAAGACACTCCTGCAGGGCGAAATATGACACCGATTCAGACCAAGTAAAATACATCATACTGCCAGTCTCACTTACTCTCTCTCTTTCATACAAATACACTACACTTAGGGGGATTGAGGAATCAAAGCTGTCTTATTGAATCAACCGTAGCATTTAAGAGGGGCCAAAGTCCTCCCTAAAACCTGTTCCCCTGTAACACCTATTGTACCGTATCATAGAGAAGATGATAAAGAGATCAACCCCAGGTGACTGGCGCAATCTTGTTCCTGTGGCCTTGGGGTTGAATCAGAAGGGAATTTCTGAAGAGAGGCAAGGGCATTAGCTGGAGATTTGTGATCCGGAGAATATGTCCGATAAGACCCAATCCACTTGCTGCGGCCATGAATCACAGTTAGCACCAATATTATCAGCCAGTCATGTCATAAGCATTCTCTGCAGTCATTACTGTCACCGCAGAGAGTGTGTGCGCGTGTGTGTGTGTGTGTGTGTGGGGCGCAGTATAAAGGCCTGCAGCACTGTATGAAAAACCCTTTCAGAGCTCTTTCTGGATGAGTTCATGAGTATGGCAAACCGAGCAACCCGTTTCATCACGGACGGCACTCGCTTCAGTCACTTCCTTACTGTGGATGACTCTGAGAGCAGCTCTATGGTGGCCACACAGGCACAAAACGGATGGATAGCATCTTGTAACATTAACAGGCGTTGAATTAGTGAAACAAATAGTGACATGGTTAAGCTGACAGTGCAGCTCCCTTATCTCGCTCCTGGGAGCACTGGGACGATGCACCGTCAGAGAAACCAACTGCACTGATCACAACATAAAAGTCACTATACCATCTGCATCTACGCTCAGTTGTGTAATTGGATATGAGCAGTATAATGCGTAGGAGAGGCTTTACTCATGTGTGTGTTTGGGCGCATCTAAAGGTTATTTGACTTTTAATTTTCGATATGTTCTCATACGTTCTTAAAAAGTTTGATATGAATGGAAAATGGAAAATAAGCTTTTATGAACATCCTAAAACCTGCATCACCCAAAATACATCTCTCTACTTTACTTCAACATTTACAAATATCACAAATACAACCAATTGTTTTAGAGCCTCAGGATGCATGTAAAACTCTCATATTTGTAAAACGTGCTCTGGCAATAAATGTCAAAGTGAAAAATGAGTTCTCATTCTATTAAATTAAACCATGAAAACAAAGCCACATGTGGGGCAACAGTGTCAACAGGGGGTATACCGCAATCACACATTGGGCCTTTTATGTGTACACATGGTCAAGCCTTATAAGCACGTATGAACAGAGGTAGCAATCGATAGCCCTGTAACACTGGTAGATAAACAAACATATCCAGTGTGTGTTAGCGAGTATAGCAAAAGTATACATGCGTGTGTGTGTGTGTGTGTGTGTGTGTGCAGGGCTGCAGAGAGCACACACTGGCAGAGAAAACAAATGCGGGTTGTTGCAGACCTGAGGGTCAAACTGCATGGCAACACTATTTCATCAGCAATAACGCTCCCTCACTCTCTCTGTCCAGTCTGCCACCCCTCATCTCCCTCTCTCCCTTTCTCCGTCCGTCCCTCTCTTCCTGTTGGCAACAGCTCGCTGATTAAAAAATGGGCTTGACCCGGAGTAAACCCCTCTGCCATTCTGTCTGACCCTAGCGGAGGAACGAGCCCCCCCGCAGCCACGAATACACAAATCGGGATATTGCTGACAGCTGCAGTCAAAACCCACATACAATATCACAACAGCCTGGTGCAAACCTCCAACCCCAATCTTCCCCCCTGTATGTGTGTGTCTATGTTGGTAGCTGGGCTTCCGTCCATGTATTTCTGTGCATCTTATGATATATTGAATGAGAAAGACTGAATGGAATTTGCCAAATTTCAATCAAATTTTTGTCAAAAATATTTGACACTCACTTGAGGTCGATACGTTTTTGTCAAAAAAGAAACAAATTTGTCAAATAAATAAAGACGTAGCAAAAAGAGAACGCTCTCATTCTATTTTTCCTGTGGATGTGTTTTCTGGCATACTGTGAAGGAATGCCAGGAAGCCAACAGTACATATTTGCTTCAAACCCATCTAAGACACATTTTATTTTTTGCGACGTTTCAGAATTTTTGCCTGAAATTTTGCTTGACAGTTGGATGGAAACATAGATTGTGTCACTAACCTTGGAGCGCGGCGGAGCACGGATGTACCATTTGCAGTCGACGGCTTCAGCAGCGCCTGCCTTCCCGTCTCTGGTGATCTGATGAGACTCAACGATACCCTCCGGACCACCCATGTCATACTGACAGGCTGGCACGCACACACACGCACACACACACACACACACACACACACACACACACACACATGCACCGACACACAAACACGGAAAAACATACATGAATGTATGAAATGAAATGAGACATGAACTGAGACAATTACAATATAAGTAAGGTAAGACCAAAAAACACTGTAAAAAGAGAGACAGGAGAAAGAGACAAAGAGAGAGAGAGAGAGAGACAGAAAGAGAGAGAGGGTCAGAAGTGTATACCTACAGGGCAGAGGTGGGGGTACTCCCAAGTCTGCAAAGTCCGGATCTGAGGAGAAAGAAAGAGAGGGGGACATTTAAAATCAGGATCTCCATACAGGTATTAGAACGTATTTAGGAAGCTCCTGCACAGGAAACTACAAACCGCTGCCCTCACTCATAATTTATATTGGCATCCTTAAATGCCCTCTTACTCACTCCTCTTTGCAGTAACCTGAAAGAAAACTGCTGACATTTTTCATTATACCAAAGTATCCGTAACAAAGCCAGTCACAAGGAGTCTACCGCATGGCTTGAGATCATTAGGTTTGATCTGTGTGTGTGTGTGTGTGTGTGTGTGTGCGTGCAGGCGGGCGTGCATGTGTGATCTGTGTGTGGTTTTGAGATCATCAGCGTTGCGCCTCCCTTGGAGCAAAAGTAATTAAACCTTCAACCTTTCAGCTTTTTTTTTTTTACCCATTTTAATACATATTTGAAAAAATCTACCATCAGCTGCATGTAAAGACGTGTCTGTAGAGGTACAGTAAAAAAAAGGATTTGACCGATTTCATAACGAAGAGACACATTTCACCACATCATCCTCACTCTTCTAAAACTCTCTGGATATCCTAATGAGGGCTATATTTAGACAAAACATTGATTCAACCACATTAAACTGCAATTAAGGCCTCTCACACACATTTAGAAGATCAAGGTGAAGCCTTTATGTAATAGCTGTTCTCTTTGGCTTCCTCGTAACACGCTAATCCTTAAAAGTGTGCAGCAGCTGTATTTAACAGAAGTTTTGAGCCTTCCTATATTGATTTAAAGAAGTCTTGTATAGTGAGCTGAGACTGAAGAGGAGAGCAGAAACACTTTCAGAGGGTGGCTAGAAACACCAGGAAAACCAGGGGGAACGACAGTATAAATCTTACATTACAGGACTATTAACAGCATAATACACTGATACCATAGGATACACACCACGATAAGGTCACTATTGACTTACCACTGTCACACTATAAATCCCAATTATCATGGTGATTTGTTTTTAATCTATTGTGGAGGTTCAGAAAAAAAAAGAACAAAAATCCTAAGAATGATAAAACCAAAAACATTAAAAGTGTCCTTCACGAAAGGTTTCAGAAAGGTGCAGCAGGCCTTTGGGAAGTACAGATCTAATATTCAACCAAACTTTTATGCAGTCAGGATAAAAAATTGGCTTTTTCCCAGAAGCCCAGGCACTATGTTTTCTTGACTGCTCTTGAGATTATGCTCTTGCTCAATAAACACTGTGCTACTGTATCAACAGGAATTTAGTTATGTATGAATGCATTTTGGAGATATTTAAGGCATTTAAGGTTATGTTGTGTTGCGCTGGCTATAAGTACTGGGCTACTTATCATAACATAATAACATAAGTTCTGAAAGTCAGCCTACAGCAGCAGGAAGGTTTTAGTTTTCTGTACAATGTTACAGCCCAGCCTCACTGAGGTGCATTACCTCTTGCTAGGGAAACATCAGTTTCTTCATAACTCAAGACTCAATATTACTCCTCAGTCAACCTCACAGGAGAGAGCTGACTGTCTCTGTGACTGCTACCATCTGACACGATCAGCACAATATAGCTACCGCCTTCTGGAGCGAAATAACTTTACACTTAATTGTAATTTTAATGGGAATTTACTTCTACAAAGACAAAGGAAATGGATTTCACTAGGGTGAGCCTTCCTGTTCATATGAAAAGGATTCCAAATAATGAAACTTAAAATTCAATTAATTTGGAAGTGCCTGGTGCCTTATTCTGGGGGAGTATGAAAAAACATTCATTTTCCATACCGGCTTATTCAGGGTCACGGGGGGGGGCGTGCATTGGGCAGAAGGCAGGGAATAAGCCTGGATAGGTCACCAGTCCATCACACATAGACAAACACACTCACACTCCCATTCACACCTATGGGAAATCTAGAGTCTCCCATCCACCTGACCTGCATGTCTTTGGACTGTGGGAAGAAACCGGAGCACCCAGAGGAAACCCACATGAAGATGCAAACTCCCAAAAGGACCAGGGACAAGATTCAGTCCCAAGACCTTATTGTTGTGAGGTGACAGTGCTAGCCACGCAGCCACCATGCCATATAGAAAAACAGGAAACATGAAAATATAAAGAAAGAAGAAAGAATCTGAGTCGTTTCTGAATTAGTAACCTACTATAATAGCTTGACAAGTCGCCTTTCTTGCCATTACATTAAATTATATTGCCTTTGAAATCCAAAAAAACTGCATTAGATACACGCAGTTGTGCTTTCAAAGATATTGACAGCCGTTAGCAGTGAGCTCCAGGCTGCATTCATTTGAGGACAGAGCCTGCGAAAATAGGAAATGCAAAAAAGGCTTCACGTTAAATCTGATTGTTCCTTGCCAAATCGAGACATGGCTACCACTGACTGAGCTCCATGTAGACAACGAGGGCTGATTGCACAGCATGAACACCCTTCCCAAATGTTACAATTCTCTGTGTGTGTATGTATGTCCTAATTTTCCTGTCTAGACATGAGTCAGAGCTTCAGTGTGTGAGCTTGAAATGAGGAACAAGTCCTAGACATGGTAACAGGTGGGGGGAGGGGGGCGGGGGCGGAGACATCAATAGAGAGAATGAACACTCGATGTGTCTGATGATGACAACAGGATAAGAGCCATGATCAAAGGAGAGACTGGGAGGAAATGAGTCACCTTTAACTATTCAGATACAATGGTTAATATGAAACACAAAGAACTGCCAGCCCTCTTGGCCTGATTCAGCTGTGTTCCACACCAGATTCAGAGGAGGTGAACCTCCCTTAACGGTGAAAAGAGGGAATGCCCAGTGGACACCAGTGACAATTCTAGGCAAAGCTGCAGAAAAACCCCTTCTCTTTCTCACTTTCTGGGACATACTGAAACATTCAGGGGAACACGAAAGCGGTTAAAAGAGGTGCTTAGATTCGACATGAGAGCCTTTCCCAAGGCGTCCACTACATGTCCCTCCAGATTATTTGTAGCTTTCAACTAAGGCACAAATCATCCAATCTGTAAAAGGTGAACGGGGAATACCATGCAGCTTTAAAATACAAATGGCTCCTCTGGCCTTGGACCGTTTAGTGTTTGTGCACATTGTGTGTGTGTTGGGGAAAGCATTGCTTTGTTTGCACAGCGTAAATAAATCCACTCGCATGGCCAACCACAGCCAGCCTGCCATCAGCGGAGGTGGACAGAGGAGTAGCATATTTCAAGTGACATTCCCCTTTAAAAAGTATCCACATATTTCCACACATCATTTTCACCTCATTTTCACTGTTCCTGAGTGAAATTGGATTATCAGCCATGCTCATTTTGTTTTCCCAGAGGGTGGTCTGTCAGATGAACTAAAACACTGTTGGTCATGTACAAGTCCAGCCTCGCTCTTTTATCGGATCATTGCATGGTGCATATGTGCCTCTTTGTTTTCTGTGACTGTAATCTGTGACTGTTTTTTTTCGAGCGTGCACATTCACGTGTAGCATGTGACACGAAAGCTTCCTCCCTCTTTATCCGTGGGATGTTTGGGTGTGTAGAGCAGACAGGCAGGCTGGCAGGGAGGCGGACAAGCATGAGGGATGAGAAAATCAAAGTGGAAGACAGTTAATGAAACAGTGACCTTCAGGTCATCTGTGCTGGTTACGGCCAAGATTTATTATTGGGCTGTGGCATCACTTAACCTAGCATGGTCACGGGGCCAGGCAACCTCAGGGGAACACATGCATGTACACACACACACACACACACACGTGCGCGTGGATACACACAAACACGCACATAGCATGGTAACAAAGGTCCCACTAAGAAGCCGCTGTGCCTGTAAAAGCCGCCCCGGCGATCCTTGACCTTTCAAGACTTCAGCTCCTGAATTCCAATCAGGTGGGCTCCATCCCTACAGTGATCAATCACCTCTCCTTCTCTGCCTTCTTTGATTAATTGATTGGTACATCAATTACGTAGATTAATAAAATGATTGATGGGTTGTATTTGTTTACTATTTTCATTTGACTTTTAACACACCTGGCCTTTACAGGGCAGTTAGCTCTGGTGTAAAATCAGTTCAGTCACACTATCCAATACTTGCTTTCAGAGTGCATGTCAAAACTCATCACCCTGCACGTTGCTAGGAAGGCATTAGCGTGCAAGCCTGCCGCTATGAAACGACCTTGAGCGAACGGAGATAGGAATTTCATCACAGCGCTCGTCCTTGGAATGAGCTAGAATATCTGTGTTGTGTTGTGACATTGTATGAATACTGCAGCTTTCTCTATGGCGCTCGCTCTCTCCACCGCATTGAATAAACGCCTTTTGCCTGAGTGAGCTGAATTCAGAGCACATCCACACATGGCCACAGCCCCTCCTCTCTCTTTGTAAAGCTCGACTAAGAGCGTAATCGTCTGGGGCTTACTTGTATTTACCCTTTGCAACACAGAAAATGCTCACTTTAAAGCTCGGGCCACAGACATTATGTTGCCCTGCAGCACTGTTCACCATTCACACACACACACACACACACGCACTGTGCTGCTCAAACAGCAAAACGTGGTCACCACTGATTGATTGATTGTGACGAACACAATCACATTGCTTCAAAAATATGATAGGAATGCAGCGGCAGCAATACGGCTTGGCAACCAGATATAAAAAGAATCATAGAAATGTTTTTTTCAAGGGAAATTCAAGCAGAGGGAAAAGCTTTTGCTCTGCCTTCTCTTCTCTTGAGACTTTATGAGATAAATGTGAAGATGCTAACATGTGACATATATAATGAGAATAAGCTCCTACTATATGACTGCCGCCCCCATGACTTCCATAGGAAAATGCTTTCTCTAATGTCATGGTGTTAATGACACTTATTTAAGATCATTTAGAAATCTCTTGTTTCTCTGAGAGTGAGATAAACACTCACTGTCCATAATGTCTTTGCATATGTGGTTGTTTCTCCTTGAGTTTAATTTGAGAAATAGGAGAAAATCCCTTTAGTCTCATCTTAGTCTTAGAAATATGACATCTCTTCTTGGATTTTGCTCTCCTGTGCGCAGAAACAAATGATATAGGCCCTTATTAGCCCTGATTGGCTGTGTGGTGGAATTGAGATACAGACACAAAAATGAATCACGCCCACACACACACACACACACACACACACACACACACACAACAAATGTAGCACAGCGTTGCAGAACTGTCAGGAGATGTACATTTCTAATAACTGCACAATCTCTGAAGCTTTGCATCACTCTTTGTAATACAGACACAGCGCTATGTTTTACTGACGAGACTCAATATGTCACATTTAGAAGAGAGCATTAGGCCGCGTCCCTTTAGTATTAACTATTGAGCCAAATGTGTGTGACACAGCATGAGAATGAGGCTATGTGGTAATGTTCCAGGCGTCAAAACACACAAACGTGCCCACGCACACACACACACACATACACGCACACACACACACAAACACAAACACAAACAGCCCACACACAAAGACTCAATTTCCCAGCGGCCTCATTTCCTCTCAGCTGCTCAGCGGTGACATTTAAATAAGCATCTGATTAATAATCTCCCTGAGATGCTAAAGTGGTTGATCAAGCTAATGAACGGCTGCCATTAATCACATCAGGCACCGGAAGGAGGGGGAGGAGAGAGAGAGAGGGAGAGAGAGACAGAGACAGAGAGAGAGACAGAGAGAGAGAGAAGAGAGGGAGAGAGAGAGAGACACACAGAGAGAGACAGAGAGAGAGAGAAGAGAGGGAGAGAGAGAGAGAGAGAGAGACACAGAGAGAGGGAGAGAGAGAGAGAGAGAGAGAGAGAGAGAGAGAGAGAGAGAGAGAGAGATTTTCCTCAGTTTGATGACTTCCAGCTCTTTCAATCAGAACTAAAGAACAGTTTTGATAGAGGTGGTTGTCTCTGTCATACAGTTTCCAAGAGCTGTGTTGAGTCTGAACTGTACCTGCAGTCTTTAATCTACCAGGTCACCAGGAACACAAACATGCACGTTACATGTTACTGGGGCATTTAAAACCACTGCTACTGATGCCTGAACAAACAAACGGCTATTGTGAAATCCCTTTGGATCAGACAGCACCGTGGAGAGCTACACAGCTAATATCCACCCCACTGGGCTTTGTTGACCCTGCGGATGACGGGCCCAACTGCAGAACAGGCGTCAGTGAATTAGAAGAGGGCACAGGATCTGTCGGGGAGCGATAGGATTCACCACACCCTGGGTGTCATGGCCAGCGAGCTGGGCCTGTGCCCCGAACAGCGATTAGCGGTGATGCGTACCCCCTACGCCACAAGCAACACCAGCCGCAACACACACCCTGCAATCCTGCTCAGAACTGCACTGGACTAGTCAGCAGTGGAATAGAGAGAGAAAGAGAAGAGAATCAGTCTAATGCCCGTGGTGCACAAAATGTCAAAAAACAAAAAGAGCTTGTATTTATCCAGGCAAGCCTAACACCCCCCTGCTTCACATTCATAAAAGCATTCATACAAGCTGGCACTGACCTAGCCCTCGACCTGGAATTATCCCAGAAGCCATGAAAGCTAGTGCGCTGACTGCAAAGTACGGGCTGCGGCAGCCTAAAGGTTAAAGAGGTGGGCTTGTAGCTGGGAAAAATCTCAGTGGAGAAAAGTAAGTGAGTAATGCTCTCCCTTCCCTCAGCAAGCTATGGTCGAGGTGCCCTTGAGCAAGGCTCTTGATCCCAAATTGCTGCCGTGGAGCAGTTCAGCGGCCAACAATATCGGTTTAAAAAAAATGAGATCATCTGTCAGAGCTTCGAGGACACCCTGTCAGAGGAGGTATGAGCATATAGATTACCAGCAGTGTGTGATCTCTGCCCTTGTGTAAAATAATAACTCATGTGTTATTGATATCCATATAGGGAGTCAGATATAGAGCTCAGTGTCTAGGGATCAGGACACTTCAGCAGGGCGACACCGGGGTCACCTGATTGAAGGACAGTCGGTCTAACTACGAAGCCGCCATCATGTTTAGCAGTACACACTCATGTGAAGAGATGTGTGTTTTGTTGTTTTGATGTCGCTGAGATGCAATGCTTGCTTTCTAGCCCATCTAGGAAATTGACGCTTAAGGCTAGAACCGCTCTTACATGGAACTTGAGGTTTGATTGTTACTTGGGATTGGTAAAGCCTTCTGTCCATCCATCCGTCTGCCTGTCCCCACATCACTTCATATTTTGATCCTGCTCAGGTGGTAAAGCGGTTTGATTCCTATGCACACACCATCGGAAAAAAGTGTCCATCAAATGACATAAGGTAGGTTATTTTTACTCTGAGACAGTGGATACTGGGAATTGGGTCGTTGGAATGGACTCTCACTTCATTTTGCACCTTTATCCACTGTGATGGATTTGAGAAATCGGTTTATGAGTGTGTGTGTGTGTGTGTGTGTGCCTGTGTCTCGGCGGGTGTGTGTTTCTCCATCTCTTCCATTGATCAAGCGGTTAACTGCTCCTCCTTCGCTCCTCTTTTCCACTCAGATTGCCCCTGGGAAACACTGACAGGGACAGGAACCCGATACTGACACAACGCTACTCAGCCCCAGCACTTCGCTAACCATGTCCCCCACCCTGCGTGTGTGTGTATGTGTGTGTGTGTTTGTGTGTGCATTGTATGTGTTTTACATTGTGTGTCTGTGTGTTTGAGTGTGTCTGCATGAAAGCTTCCATGCTTGTGTGTGTGTGTGTGTGTGTGTGTGTGTGTGTGTGTGTGTGTGTGTGTGTGTGTGTGTGTGTGATGTGCTGATGGCTCAGGCGGGAACCCATTCCTGATGGAGCAGTTAGTTGTCCCTAGGCAGCACAGGTGTTTCTATCTAAGTGACGCCCCACTGACAGACACATTCCATCCAGGTTCTATTCGGGCAACCATGCAATAAATCAACACAACACCTCCACTCTGCCACTCATTACTGCACACAGAGAGTGAGAGAGAGAGAGAGAGAGAGAGAGAGAGAGATCTGCTGATCTGCAAACAATGCCCCCCAAGAAAGGTAATTTGAGAGTCTGATTGCATTCCTGAGATTGCGTTTCATTTCACTGTCACAGAATTATGAGAGATACCAGACTCCTGTTTCAATTTTCACTGCCGCTCCGCATCTGCTCCAGAGGACCCAGGGGGGAATCAATGGCTCGCAGACGTTTCTATGCCAACAACTGGGTACAATTTGACACTGTGGGGTTATAAACTGCAGCCAAACACACTTTAGCCTGTAACAAACACAAACACAAGTATTTAAGGGAGAAACGCAGTAGAAACTTTTGCCACATTAGTGTCAGTGACAGCTACTGGGTTTTAGATGGGAAATAAATGAATTTAATGGTGCAATATGTGCAACATTTGACCTCAAATAAACACTGAACCACTGAGCAGTGGATAAAGTAATGACAGTGAAGGAAAGGAGGGTAGGTGACAGAGCATTTATGTGTGGTTGTGGAATATGTATTTTTATTTTTGAGTAAGAGAGATTGAGAGAGACAGGAAGAGATTAGGAGATTTTGGCCTAGGATTACAGGATCACCAGTTTCTTAGACTTCTCCATCACCAAAGTGATCAAAAGAACAGTAACAGGCTTTACGGCTGCATTAAGAATATTACACCACCAGTGCAGCTCTGTAGCCTGACAAGACGCCCCGTGGCTCTGAAGGGAATTGATCATTAGACCAGAGGCGGCCACAGTGATAAAATGTACCGTTCTGGTAACAATCAGAGCTGCCAGTTGCACTAGACGCATTCACAACATTCATATCTCCTTTGAGAACATAATCCCAGCAACACATGCACAACTACACCAGCTACTTCTAATATCTGCTTCTAGTCATATTGAACCATGTTTACTGGTACACTCTGACAGTTTTAAGGGGGGGGGGGGGCATTTACAGTGTGACACATTTTGGGAAGTAATCTAAGAGAGTAAACACTTTGCACACTTGAGAACACAGTAAATGTTACACAGTCACAGAATTCTGATTGCTTTTGGCATTTTTGTATAATAAAGAATGAGATCACTGGATTAGAGAGCAGCTCCAGACTGTCTGTTTGAGTATTCCTATTCATGGGAGTCATGGGAGGCTGTAGCCTATCCCAGCATGCATTGGGTGAAAAGTATGGAAATACCCTGGACAGGTTGCCAGTGCATCACAGGGCTAACACACAGACAAACACACTCACATCTTAGAGGCAGCTTAGAGTCTCCAATTCACCTGAATGTGAAGAAACTGGAACACCCAGAGGAAACCCACATACAAACTGGACACAGAAAGAACCAGGGGCTGAGATTTGAAACCTGGACCGCTGTGCCACCACTACCACTCTAACTCACTGTAGACCTGTTGGCTTGAGGCCTGGCTGGTAGACGCATTGTTCAGATAAGATGTGGGAGCCCGAGAGCCAAGAATCAGCTCAATAAGCCCTCTAGTTCAGTAAGTTGAACACCCATCCCAACCCTCTCCCTTTAGCTGTCTAGATACTAAGCTGTGAATAGACTCCTTAGGGACTGTTTTCTCAGCAACACCTCCGACGGCTCACAACTATAATGACCACCACAGTTTAATGCAGATGTCAGCAAGCCACTGCTCTCTGCCATCTCCGGGGAGATATTGGTTCCTTTTTAGACCACAATATTGATATACTTCACCTGCTATGACCACACAGATAGGTAACTGGGGCAAGACAGTATGCCGTGGGGAGTGATGGAGTCAAGCTGCAGAACCCTGCCACGCAAAAATCCACAAGCTTCAATCTCCCGTCTCCGTCACTTTGACCCCTGCGTCTTGGAATACACCCGATAAAGCAAATATTCAGCATGGTGGTCTGCCAGTCACTCCACGCCGGCCCGGTGCCTCTTCAGCCAGTGTTGGAAACAAACAGCTTTACGGGGACAAGCGACCTTGTTGATTAATTTGAGTGATAAGTGGATTTGTGTCCTCTCTTACTTACAGAATTATTAGCACATAAAAGTAATTTGCTCATCGTTGCCTATCTCGTCTCTGTCTCTCTCTCACCCTTGCTGGCGTGTGTTACGGCAATAACAGGCAGAAAAGATTTACTCCAGTCAGCAAATTACTCATGGAGAGACTACGCAACAGACTGACTGCAATGAGCTGTCACATCTGACTTCATTCCCACCGGAGAGTTAATTTTATTGCATAACATTTAATGAAAAGAAAATCCTCTCACTTTTCACACCAGGTATGAAATCACCTGGTATGGAATTCCCTAGTTATATCACCCATTAAACATAATGATAGCAAATATGTACTTTTCTTCCACCATGACATATTCTCAAGCCCATAATTGTATGGGCCTCCAAAACACAATTACACAAAAAAACAGGCATTTACACTTGCTAGCTCAGGATTTCCTTTCCTTTCTTTTTCCTTCAAAACAACTCCCAGTAGAGCAGAGTAGCAGGTAATGGAGGGCAACCACCATGTTGGACTTCATTTTGCCAGCCACTGGGAACAAAGAAACAGCTGAAACGCCTGAACGGCAATTCAAAATAGGGCTCGCTGTACAAATCCATGCCTAACGTTTTCCTTTAATGTGTTCCCCTCCAATCGTTGTATTTCATTCCTCTATCTGGGTGATATGAGTTTTGACAGGGAAACATATCTGACAACCGGATTGGTCAGATAAGCCTGTGTGTTTGCTTGTCTAATCTCATTTCACCTTGCTTGACACAGCCTGTGTCTCTAAAGGCAGAGTAACAAGCTCAGGGCAGCAGAAAAAATAGCAATACTCAAGCTCAAATAACTTGAACCTGCAGCCAACAC
Source organism: Hoplostethus atlanticus (assembly GCA_034670405.1). Lineage (NCBI taxonomy): Eukaryota > Metazoa > Chordata > Actinopteri > Trachichthyiformes > Trachichthyidae > Hoplostethus > Hoplostethus atlanticus. The sequence continues at coordinate 5,586,448 of JAXDDX010000012.1, forward strand.
ATCAGATCAAACATTTACCAGGAGTATTTGCAATAAATATGTGTTGAACACTGAGATTCACCGAGGACAATTCCACTCTCGGTTACTCTTATACTGTTATATATCATCAACCTGTGCTGTTCAATGCATTCCAGGAGTTATTTTGTGCTGTAATTTACTCTTTTGGTGTATACACATTCCCTCAACCCTACTACTACTTCAGTTTGTGACTTCCTACATTTCCCAGAATGCCTTTCAACAAGCCTCAGAGAATGTGCCAGAACTTGTTGCATTTAGTGCATGCAGGTGGAGAGAGCAAAAGCAATAGTGATAGCAATAGCAATAGCATAGTTCCAGTTGAGAATAAGCACCCCCTTCCCCAAAACGCAACATGTCTTGTGGCTGCATTGAATTATGGACTATTGAGGCTACTGTCAGTGGAGAAAGTGGTGTCTCTTCCTCTTCTGCGATGGATTTCTAACTGTATGATTGTTCAATGTTGGTGCAAAATGGTGAGTCTAGAAAGAAGAAATTAGATTTTTTTTGCTGCTATAAAACTCCATTGTAGCTGCACTGTAAATAGTATCTCAATGTGATATTATGTCATCCACGTTATTATACACAGCAATTAGAAAAATACACCATCACCAACACTTCCTGACAGACATAAAATTAATTTATTTAAAGGGTAATTACGGTATTTTTAAACCTGGACTCTATTTGTACATATTAGTCATTTATACCCCAAAATAGGTACAACAAGTTTTGGAATTGCTCCAGTAGATCGCCTCAGCCGGCAGTCGCGAAACGGGTTGCAATGACTGCAACGTAATCCGCAGGGGCAACTGCGCGTGATCAGTACATCCACTAAAAGTGCTTGTTTTTTTGTGTCTGACAACATTACAGAAAAGGATCCCTACAGAGATAGACCTTTGTTTAACCAGAAAACGAAAGTCTCGCTCAAGGAGAAGTCTCGCTCTGAAATCTCTCTTCTACAAAGTGGCAAATTGTAGAAGTCATATATTTGACATGCTTGCTGAACTGTTCCTCCACCCCCAAGAGGACCTGCGTGGAAAGTCACTACAGCTTCTGAAGGATAAACGCTGTGTGAGTGTGAGGTCTTCTACAGTGGCTACTACTATATGTTAGAAAATCAGACCAAAGCAGTTGAAGCCTGGACTCCACCAGACCAGACCAAAGCAGGTCAGAATTGTTTGAATGTCATTCCCCGGGACAAAATGTCACTTACTGTATCAAACTGATCCAAGTCAATAAGCTCAGCAGCTCAGTACTTTTACTCATAGATTCTCTGGTTTCATCTACCTACACTGCCATCTCACTTATTGATGGGAATGGCAGCTGACGTCAATAACCCAGCATTCAGACCTCAGCGAAGCGCCAAGGCCAATGCGCACGCACACACACACACACACACACACACACACACACACACACACACACAGACAGACAGACAGACACACACCTTGAGTAAATAAATGATAATGTGACTGGCGTTAGGTTTGTAAGCTACAGCAAGGAATGCATACATATATATGTGTGTGTGTGTGTGTGTGTGTGTGTGTGTGTATTTCTGCCATAGAGAATAAGGTACACTGGTGGTTAGATGAAACCTTCATTAAACCAAACAAGTCTCTTCATTAAATCCACAACGTTACAGTGGAGAACACAGTGGAGATTTCCTCACTATACTTAAATATCATTTTAAATCCCTGCACTCACCCACACACACACACACACACACACACACACACACACAAAGGTAGGAAAACATAAATACACTCCCACTCATGCAGTGACACTTTATTAAGTCTGTGTTGGCACGGCAACAAATATTGGCATGCACATTTTGGCTCCTGACACTCCACCCCACCCTGCTCTCCATCTTTCCTCCCCATCCTCCGGTCTCAACATCATGACGCTGGGTTAGATACGTTTAAGAGCCACACAACAAATTTCATTACACCCTCGTCCCGGCACATATGACTGATCTTTGTCAGCGGCCACGAATTTCATTAGGAGGGAGGTGATAGATGGTTATGGGCTGGCGGTCGATCATGGGAGAGAGATCCTGCAGGGAGAGCGGGCGACAGAGTTCATGCTGGACACTGTATTTGTCTGCATGTGCATGCATGCGTGAAACATGTCGGCTGTGATGAGTACCAGCATGTGACGTGTGTGTATAATTTGTGTGTACATTCAATCGTGCGGCATTGTGTGTACATTCATGATCTGTGCATGCACGTGCAGATGTTCCAGTTTGTCATACTGCATGCTGCCCTTGCTTTTATGGCCACCCTGCCATGCTTTGACATCAGGAGTTACAGGCCGCTGAGACCTTTTCTAATACGACTGAACTGCTGCCACAGTACACGCTATAACAACCACGGACACTCACACTCATCTCAGCTCAATCTCCACATACTGGCAATGTGATACCTCACATCTCACACAGTGCACATATCTAAATCGTACAACAGTGATCCATGTGAGGTTTCTCCATTGTGTTGTCAACCATTTCACATTTTGTGTGTGCAGAAACCTCATATGTTTTAGGGCAGACTGATAGTGTGACGAGTAGAGAGACTGTGGAAAGCCGGGCTTTAAGCCCCTGCGATGGCAAGCAGCCACCCTACTGAAGGGATCTTGAGCAAAACACGGAATCACTCCCAGCTGCTGTATGGCTGACCCTGCACTCTGACCTGCCTGTGGAGGGGGAGAGGCAAAAAGAAGATAAACCCATTCAGGGATTATTGTTATATAAAAATAAATAAATAAATAAACAAAAACAAATTTAAAAAAAGCAATTTTCAATGAAATAGAGGAAAAACTGCTTAATTGTCCCATTCATGGCCATGGCCATGGCCATTTTATATAATACATTTGCTTTTCTCCTGTAATATTTTCTTTACATAGCAAACAATGTCAGATTTAATTACAGTAAAAAAATGACAGTGCAGCTAGTCTAAACGTTAGAGAGGCAGAGGGCCGCTGATTCACATCCTGGAAGAGAAAGTGAATGGGTAACACTCCCTACCTCAACAACCACTGTGCAAGGCACTCAACCCTAAATTGCACCAGTGGAGCTGCACAGTGCCCAACAGCAGACGACTGTGCTCGTACTGAGCAGCTACCAGGCGGGAACTGTATGAATGTGAAAAAGCGAAACCTTTCCCTGTAACCCTAGAGGTTAAAAAGGGCAATTGTGAAGTTATGTTTCTGCAGGACATTGATAATAGTATTTTGGGGGGATATCTGATTTACTGTTATCTTGGCTGTGACTTTAAGAAGCCAAGTAACCGATGCCACTGTGCATTGTCCCCTCTGTGCTAATATCCTTAGCGGAGGCAGTAGCAGAACAGTCAAGCTGAAGCTATAATCAGTCAGTACCAATGGGCTCAGTGTGAGACTGCCCTTGAGGGCTAATCTATATGTGTCCCCAGTGCTTAGGATATCCATGAAATGTAGCCATGCCAAGCCTGGACACTCAGCGGATTCAAGGGCTTGAGAGTAAGGGGAAAGGTCTAACGAGTGAATTGGAGCTGAGCCTTTTTTGGACTGTGTTCATATCCTGCTTCTTTTTTCCATCTTCCTCTCCTTCTGTCTCTATCTCTCTTTTTTCAATTTCCATCCTAAGACACTACACAGTAACCCCCCCCCCAGCACCACTGAAATATCCGCTTCCTTTGTGTCTCTTATGGATAAATGGAATGAAACTGTGTTCCAGTGCCTCTTGCTATTGCGTGCACATGGATGCAGTGATGCTTTTGTGCAGATATATGAAGATTGCAGTCAATGACAGGACAGTAGACAAGGCTTATATACACATACACATACATATACATATACAGTATATATGTACAGTGCCTTGCAAATGTATTCAAACTCCTTGACGTTTTGCAGATTTTGTTGTGCTATTAAATTATTTCAAAACACATTTATTTAGTCCCTTCACTAGATCTTAATAGGACTTAATGGGATCTTAGGGTGTAGGGTGGACTCTCCATCAGAATACTGAAACACAGTCTGAGTTATATGGTTAATTTATGGATGGCATTAGAGTCCAGGTCTTGAAGTTTAAAAGAAAATATAAATCATCCATTTCCAATCATTATGGTTGAACATACAGAAGGTGCAGTTTCAGCGGGTCCATTTTTACTACAAAAAGAGAAATTGAGTAACTATTGGTAACTAACTATTTCACCTTTTCTATTGTCACAAACAGCGATGGGAGGGTGATGATTCATCCTTTCTCTGAAACTTCAAGACCTGGACTGTCATTCATAAAAAACAACTCTTTCACTTTGACAGAATAGAGTGTTTTGCATAGAACTCAGATGAAAAATCCCAAATAAATGTGTTTTGAAAGATGAAATAAGCTCTATATAAAACATCTCAGTGGTTTGGTTGATTTTAAAACAATAGTTACAAAAAGAGAGAGATCCTCTCTCTGTGTACTTTTAGACTTTATGGCTTTGCCCTCTATCAGTTCCTACAGTACAGTTATAACACTATTATACTGCCAAGTGATTTAATCAATGGTCTTTAGGGAGCCACTCTCACACCACATCCTAAAACCTAGATTTATAGTTTACCTTTAAAATTCTTGTCTTGTCAAGGTGATACGCTTAACAAGGTGACTGCATCTTAACAACTTATGATGCAAAGAGCCACAGTCTTGACCTCAGTAAGGAGTAATGGATAGAGTGAGAGTTCATACATCTGTATCCGGAGCCCTCTACTTGTGTATACATCACTGTTGTTGTTTTTACTTCAATTCAAGGATGACACGGTCCTCTTCTGCTACCGGTATTGAGGTCACCTGGTGTATCATTTAAAGTCTACTTTGTCTTTGCTACATTTTATTGCTACAGTCTAATAAATTGACACATTTATAGATTCTTACATTTTTAAGTTGTAAGTTTTAGGCTGTGACCATATCTTTGGTTCCCTGACTCGCCTTTGAGGTCGGTTTTTAAATTCAGTAACGTCATTTCTACTTCCATTATTTCACCCATCTTAAGAAAAGAACTGAAAAGAAGATCCAAAAATCCCATTCATTTCCTTCATAGGCGGAAAAAATTGGATCCGGCCACTGAAAGCCCCAAAATGACGACAATACTTGAGAGGTCTATTGTGTTTATTCTGTGTATTTTGTTTGTTTCATTTTGTTATCAACATTGTATCTTTCTTAGCTCCTGAAAAGTTTTTATTTTGGAGATACAAGGTGACATGCACGCTTGTGTGTGTGTATGAATGAGAGAGAAAACAAGAGGGAAGAGATTGCAGCTGTCAACGTGACAGCCTTTCTCTCTCCTGTCCTGTCAACATCTCCTCGCTTGTACTCTCTATCCCATGGTGCAGAACAGAGAAGGGTTAGAAGAGCCCCTCGCTCGTTCCCTCCCCCTCTTTCTCCGACTTTCTGCCTTTGCCCATCATTCTTGAGTTGGAAATGTCAAACAGACTGTCACTGCAACATTGTATGTCACACTGTCAACACTTACGCCCATCAAAGTGTCCGACACACATGTTCTATTTTACATAGGATGCTACTCAACATCATTTGTGTGACATGAAAGCAGTTAGAGTACTGGCCTCTAGGACTTTGCGCTCTGTGCATCGCTGTCATTGTGAGGCTCTAAGGTCACTGGGCTTGGACTCTCAGAGTGGCAGCCCAGCAACACAGACACCACAAGCACACATGCCATCAGGGATGTTGAGTATCATTCTGTTTGTAATGTGACATCTGGGTCAGACACCTTCTTGATGGGCAAAAATGTCAGTGTGCCATACAAGGTTGCAAAGGCTGTGTTCATACAAGCACACATGCATTAACACACCAGCAGTTACAATACATGCACCGAAGCATCTGCACAAACACACAAATGCACATGCACACAAATGTATTTTGTATTAACTTACAATGCAACACATAAAACGTACACTCAAATCAAATGTGTGAATTAGGTGCTACAACATGCCCTCATAATGGGCTTTTTTGCTGTCTCTACTTAGAGCTAATAAGTAAATATACTGAGTCAGTGGAACTGTGCCAATCCCTTTACTGGAACTTACTGGAGATTGTCATAATGTCTTGATAACTCATCCCCAAACTCCTCTAGCTTCAAATCTGTATGCATTATACCTCGGCATCCGACTGAATAAATCAATGCAGTCAATTCAATTCTATAAATCAAAGCAAGCGGTTGAATTGCGGGAACGTGTTAACTGGTTCACACAAATCATGAAATTGTGATTGAGCACACAAAATAATGAAAACAAGGATACAAATGAACCGAGATGAAACGAATCAAAGATGAAACAACGGCGAAAACACATGATTGTATATAATTTTCTCAAGTTCAAAGGGCGTACTACAGGTAAACAAAAACAACAATTCTGCTTCAGCTGTTTTTTTCACCCAGATTCCACCGAACAATGAGAACAGACTCCCCGGTGTGTCGTGTTAAAATGTCTTCATCTAGGTTTTTCCTCTGGAACACATGCTTCTTTCATTGTAAACACAGAGGGGATGCACAGATCCGATCACACAAATATTTGTCTCCTGTTGAAGCCATCACATTGACACACAGGGACACACCAACATCTCTGTTAAAATAATAAATGTGACTCATGTCTTTGTGTGTATGTGTGTTGGTGTGAAAAAGTGTGCCGTCCATTGACTGGGCAGCTTTTCCCTTCCTCATTAAATACACAAGCACACACTCAGCCTCTCATCCAGTGTTGACTGGTAATTGCTTATTCTGTTGCGACGTTACCCGCTGAGTGTACTGAAGTTAATGTGTGTACATTGAAATCGACGTTGAGATGACATCAAAGACATCTTCTTGCCGAGGAGCAGAATTAATCATCAACAATGTTTTGGAAAGCTGTCATAGCCTGTTTTCAACGGCCTGTGCAGACAGGGGTGGAAAGTAACTAGTTACAACTACTCATTCTCAACACCTTTCAAGACTGTACCCCTACCTGAGTAATGTTTTAAAGTATTTACTCCTTCTAGTTGAGTCAAGTCTTTTTGGTCCATGTATGTTCTGTAAGTATTATTTGCTACTACTGTACTACAAGCCTCTCACAGACCACTAAAGTCCGACTACACGTCCAGATATGTCACCCAAAATTATGACTGGGACCTTTTTCACTTAATAACATTTTCATCACAGAGAGTAGTACAGCGTGTAAATCAATAACTTTGCATTAGTTTATGAGTTTGCATTAGCCTTTATGAGCGTATATCTGTGAGCATTGCTGCATTAGGTGTGGGTTTATACGGGTGTGTGTGTGTGTGTGTGTGTGTGTGTGTGTGTGTGCTTGTTTAAGACACACATCGACCTTTCACTTTTGAAGTGAAACACATTTACAGCTCTCTCTACTGAAAAAATCCCAGACTTTATTATTATTAACACGAGCTCTGCAAACACCTGCCAGTGCAAATTCTGTTAGCGTGTGTGGACAGGTTCTCCTCCCTGCATGTGGTGTGGCTTATGTGTGTGTGTGTGTGTGTGTGTGTGTGTGTGTGTGTGTGTGTGCATCGGAGCACATGTGCCTGTTTGATTATCAGAGGAGTAGGAGGATGTACAAATGTCCTACATTAACAGAAATAGAAGAGAAAAGTCGATGGGGTAAGCATAACTGAATTGTTTTTCCTCCTCGGGGCTTCTTGAACATCTGGCTAACAAGTTACAAATTAGGCATATTTCCTTCTTACTGTCATTGGAAATTCAAATGTTTTAGTTTAGCAATGTATTTGGAGTAAGAGGTGTTCATTTCTTGGATGATGACAGGAAGCTATATAAGCACTAGCTCTCAGCTCTCAGCACTAGCTGTAGGGGTCTAAGCAGCAGCAAAGCTCGACTGCAACATAGTTTTTGCTACATGTCTGACAGATCCCAGCATGAATAAATAAACATACCAAGATCTGTCCAATTTTCCCTCGGCCCCTGGGCTTAAAACCAGAATACTTCTGACACCTGCTATGATCATTCATTATCCTGCGCTCACATGCATTATTTCACAGGTGCCAAGTTAAAAATAGTTCTATCCATTTTTGATGGCTGCCAACGAATAAGTGAACTACAGCCCACTTGTGCTTGACACAGTAGATAGCATCAGATGAAGAGATTATTGCTGTTTAAACTGTTCCAACTGTGGTTCCTACAGCCAAATCACTCAACAAGTCACAGTTCACTTGGGAGCCTTCTGGTGGCTGTTAGGATGATGCCGAAAAACATCAGTTCTGGAGTAGCATTTTCAGTGTTTATGGTCACCAGAAAACTAGTTCAGGGAGTTTTCTGAAACACCTTTCCCTCTAAGGACAAATAAAATGCATCCTCCTGTGATTTGGAAATTTCAGTTGTCAATATTGCAATTTCAGAATTCATTGTGCAGCCTTATTTCCTCGCCTGCTTATTTCTCTGGAAGCAGCAGCCTAGACTGATAAACCAAGGTGCTATTTTCACTCACCTTGTCCTGCAGCACAACGAACATCCCTGTGGGATACATACGGATCTTCCCACTGAAAAGCTACATCCATATATATTTGTCAAAGGTCCATCCAGCTCTTTTCACAACCTAGTTTAATAAAACATGTTGCTCAGTAACACCCTGTTTAGCCAAACAACAGCTACACCTACCCCTGTATGTGCTTGTCAAAGCATCCCAACTAGTCAGCATTTTCACTTCATGCATTTGGTTTGAGATCTTTTAGAAGAATTATTGACACAAATAAAACGTTGGAATTAAAAACAAGTTCTATCATGTAGCTTACAACAAGTACAGAGTCTTTCCAGTCACACGACACATAGATATACAGTAAAAGCACCAATGTTGATATTAACGTTTTCTGTCTCTTCCTACTGAAGCTCATAACTTTTCCTGTTTTCTGAGAATAAATCTGACATCTTTGTCTTGCTCTCTTGTAACAGATTTTGTTATAAGAAACAAATGCATGACCATGAACATGTGCAAAGTGGAATGTGAGAGTTTGTGTGATAAGGTGTGATGATTCATGGTTTAAGTTATATTTTTGTATTTATTTTATTCTTTCTTTAAATCCAGAACAGATAAGCTTTGTAGAAAATGATTTGTCTCAAGTGCTGTAAACCAGGCACCCAGGTAAAGAGGAGTGAAGTGTCTCACCGCTGCTTGACTGACCTGCATTTGGCTGTGAATATTACCATGGCACTGTAGCAATGGTGCCATGGTAAAAAGAATGGCTAACTATGCAGCAGCTTAGCATTGGGACTGTTCCAGCATGACACAGACAGTAGCAGCCAAGGTACGTGGTAAGCCAGCATAGGACAGAAATGGCCAGTATGCTGCTAAGGGCCAGAGCCAGGGTACAGCATGTCCACTGGAAACTGGCATGAATAACAGGCTAACACACAAAGACTGACAGAGGCGAAAAAATGGTGCTGGCTGTCGAGAGAAAGAAAGACAGGAGAGGAAAGTGAGAGGGGAGTGAACGGATACATGCTATAAAACAGCATTGAGAAATGGAAAAGCAAGTGATGGGGAACAGAGGAGGACAGGAAGTCAGAGTAAAGCAGTGCCTGAGAGTAGCAGCGAGGGAGAGATGGAAAAAAGTGAAGGACTGTGAGCTGTCTAAACTCAGGAGAGAGAGGCAGGCGATCAGTAGTGATATGATGAGTTGAGGTAAGGTGTGTGTGTGTGTGTGTGTCATGAGAGAGAGAGAGAGTGTGTGTTTGTGTCTGTTTATGAAGGATAGCTATCTAGCAAGAAAGCAAGAGATGCAGTGGGAGGGGGGGGAGGGGCCACCAGCCAAGTGGTCTAGTACCATCCTGGGAGAGACAGCATCTGTCTCAGCAAAATAGAGAGGAGCGATCAATAACTATACAGTTAAGGTGTGTGTGTGTGTGTGTGTGTGTGTGTGTGTGCGTGTGCGCGCGAACGCACGTGTTTTTGGTGCATAGGCTACTGTAGTTTGCTTACGCTGCATCTATATTGCTGCATTTCAATAGAAATAATATGTTGTGAAGCTCATATTGTATATTGCAATGTGTGTGTGTGTGTGTGTGGCTTTGTGTGTGTGCATTTGTGTGTATGTGTTTGTGTATTTTTAGTGGATGGGGGAGGTTAGCGCTTCTTCTTCTTCTTCTTCTTGTGGCATTGTTGCTATGTGAACATGATGATTTGCAAACAGTCAATCTTTTTATGCAATAAATAGCACTGTGTCTCGTCAATACCACACAGCTTCCTGCTAAATTCCACCACCGATGAAACACACTGTCTCTTCATCTCATCTCTAACCTCTCCTCTCACATTATTAAAGTCATAAATACACTCAACAAGGAGGGGTTGTAATCTTACAGCGCAGCAGCATGATACCAAAATCCATTTCTATTTGGTGCCCAATCCCAACTAGAAAGCCAGCTTCATTTAAGAGAGGCAAAATATGGCTGCTTAGAAGATGATCTGTCTCTTTGCGATTCAAAGTGAAGCGTGATCAATCTTATGCAAATATCGGTTTCTGTGACCTGTGGAGAATGCGAAGTGCAATTCACATAATGGATTTTCAACCCCTTGCACGGGTTTATGGCACAAAGCTTCAGTGTTTTTATTATAAAAATAGAGTTCCATTTGTCACTGCCAGGAAAGCATACAAACAACTTGCACACACACACACACACACATGGACTGTCACACATGCACACGCACAGCAAGATAAACTCAAAATCACATAAAGGATTCATGATGTATTAAAGTATATCCACAAGGAATATATATATACACATAAAGTATATCTATGTATATATACAGACTTATTTATTTATTTCTGGATGGAACCTTTGAAGTCTAATAAAAGTGGCGAAACACACAGAGAGAGAATAACCCTGCTGGTCAGATTCACCGCAGTCTGTTTCTCAATGTGTGTCAGAGGGAATTAAGACCTCTGAATGAGAAATCAAATCGCACCGCATATCCTTTCATCTTCCCCTGAATCGATAGCATGTCATAAAGCATGTTAGAGTCGGGCACAAAGCAGACCTTGCAGGAACCTGACATAAACCAGGAATCACTTGAGCTGCTTTTTCATTCTTTTCACACATTTTCTGTATAAGTTGAATGGGAAAGAGCACCTTGCGACACGGCAAGCCTCACTGCTCAAAACGCCGAGTTTATTCAGTCACACTGACGCGTCGGGACTAGACCTTCATCAGAGTATCTGTCCTTACAATACAAAAGGTTTCTGTCATCCAATTTAGTCAATTTGAGCTATCCCAAATGTGTTTGATGGATGTCCAGAGTAGTTGGCAGTGGAATGGAGACGAGGCTTTGATGTTAAGGCCCAGACTGTTAGAGTATTCAGGTTGACTTTGATAAAAAACTCCATTAGAGTCTCTCTCTCTCTCTCTCTCTCTCTCTCTCTCTCTCACACACACACACACACACACACACACACACAGAGGCTGTGAAGCCTCAAAGGAATGGGTGTGAGGGCTAGAATACCGGGCTATTTGCGCACTGCAAAGTTGGGTAAGTGAGGAGGGGTCAAAGAAAGGGATGAAGGCTAATACAGAAAGATAGATGAACCCCATCTGTTAAAAGAAAGGAAAAGGAAATTGATTCAGTTGACTGAGGAAGAGTGTGCAATCAGGTACTGACACACAGGGTTCTGTTACAATAGATTTAGATATGCATTTTCAGACATAAGTCACCATAACAGATTGAGAGATGCGTATCTGAACGTCACCGGCTGTCACTTCTGCTGCTTCTTTGAATCCGCGGAAAGCGAACGTCCGTTTAATCATGAAAGAATGAATGATACGTCAAGAAGTCTGGCGGAGGTCGGTTCTCTACACGCACGCCAATGGAACGGCCCATTCACCGCTCGCCACTATCTAAATTGAAAAGAGTATTTATACCAACCTAGGGATCAGAAGTTAATGGAAGCAGTCATGCATCAATTGAGTTACATAAAAATGTCCGTCGGAAAAGGGTGAGATAACTACATCCTTTTAAAAGATTTTTAATTTTCCCAAATTGCCTTTTTGTGTCTGATAGAGTATGTGTGAGTGTGTGAGTGTGTGTGTGTGTGTGTGTGTGTGTGAGTGTGTGAGTGTGCGGGGGGCACATTACTGTGGGAGTTTTAATCAGATATCAGAAGGGGTATTAACAGGGAAATGTGCTAAAGGAGTAGAATCAAATAAAGATTTCATTCCACTGTAATGAAATGCTGCTCTTCGGTGCAGTGGCTAATCATTCCAGCCCAGTTTCAGCTCAGATTGCTTAAAGCAAAAAAAAAAAAGACCCTGCACAATAAGAGAGGTAAGAAAGTATTAAAATGAAGTTTGCAACGATAACCGGGCATGCCTCTGTTATAACAGGCGTACTGAAAGGCCTCTCCTCCAGCCTCATCCTTTGACACGAGATAGGACTCACTGGTTGGCACGTCATGCACTCACACACACACTTTGTCCCTTTGTATCTATGTAACGTACATTTAATAATCTCACCTGTTATAGGAGGAAAAGACAATCATTTGTTTTGCTTCAGACATCTGTTGTTGATCTCCCTCACATTTAATGATATGAAAAACCAAATCCCAATCAGGATGTCCGAGGGCACCGACACCCAAAAGTGATTCAGAGAAGTGTTGACAAACCATAAACTTAAAGGACTACACTGACTTTTATTTAGGAGTAGCACCAAAATCATCTCTTGTGTCTCTGGTAGATATCTCTGTCCTGTGCACATGCTAACATGTTAGCATGTTAAGTGCCCGTAGGGAACTAGCATTATCTCATGTAAGAAGGAAGTTGACCAACGGGCCAATTTCCCAAAAAGTTGGTGTAGTCTTTTTGCACTCTATTTTTCACTCACATATATAAAGCAATATATTGTACTACATTTCTTCTCTTGGTTGGAACCACCTGACCTGTCTGACCTTCTGGTACTATGTCTGACTTCTAATTACAATAAAGGCCATGTCAATCAAGCACCAATTATCCCACTACATTACCCCTAATAACTTGGTCCCATGTGCCAGTCTCCGTCTCTGCTGTGGGTTATTTTTTAACCAGGCAGAGCAATTATTAACAAAATATTATTTATAATAATGATTTGGATATATCCATTGTCGCCCTCATCACCGCAATTTCCTTCAACAGGGATGACAAGTGTTTCCCAACTCAACACCGCTACGCCAGATTTTAGTGAAACCGCTTTCTAAAGGTGGAGGAAACACAGATGGTCGACAGGTAGTGCTTCCGGAGATATCCACAGCTAGGGGATGAAGTCTTACTCTTGAGCTAGTACAGTTAGCTAATAAATATTTAAGCCGCGCCAAAACCCCCCCGTCCCCGTTCGCTCCACTTATACATTTTCAATGAGCTCAAAGCCTTGCCTCTTCAGAGGCGGAGCAGGAGAAAATCAATGACTCAGACTTCCCTCCTTATCACAGTCCTATCTCCTCAATAAGACAGAAATACACATTGAGATTTCTTGTCTCCACCCTGTCCCATCCCACTCCCCGACTCCTTTGTCTCTCAGTCTGATGCTTCTGTTTCAGGTCCTCTTACCTAATGTAAAACGCTGTACCATGACACTCCTGGCAGTGCAGATCAGTTTCCCCTCAAAACTCTGACTAAGGCATGGACCTGTGTGATTTCAAATTCAAGAAGTGATTCTCAGTGTGTGTAGAGGAATGGCTTTTTGCGTGTGGTTTTAATTGCCCTTAATAGCCATCTTGGGGAGGCTGTTTGGATTAGTCGTTTAGTCGTTTGCTTGATGTGAGTTAAACAACAGACTCAAGCAAGTCAAGGTCTGTGAGGGGAGTTAATTATGGGCAAAGGTAAATTATTTTTTCTGCTATGAGTCATCAATACAGACATCCACACTATCAACTTGGCAGACTTTCGAAATATTATAAAATAAGATGTTGCCCAGAGGGTGACAAGATTCTCTATCAGAGTCAAACTAAGCTTTTCTAATTAAAAAAAAAAAGAAAATGATGTCCTTGTGCCACATAGCTATCGAGGTGATTTCAATTGTAGTTGAGTTCTTCGTCTGACCAGAAAGAAGAGTTGTAAATGGAATTATGTCTGAACATGTAAGATAGCTATGTATGGTGAGGCTTCAAGACGAACGGCCAAGACCTGAGAAATGTTTCGAGATACAGAAAAGAAATCTCTCATTCATGGAAATAAATCTCTGCTAGTCAACATTTGCTGAAATGCAGCATGTAGAAAACTTCAAATTGAATGAAGTTTCAGGCATAGACGGCATGTTACATCCAACAACCAGCAAAACATGAACAGAACATACTGCATATCGGAGTCAGATATATATTGATATTGATTGCACACGTTATTCCAGTTTTCCACATGTTCCCAGTCTATTCCATACAGTATCACAAGACCTCCCAGTTTGTAGACCAGATGTTGAGAGACAAGAGGTAGCTTTCTAATCAATGGTAGAGCCAGGTGTCCAGTATGAGGCACTGGTCCTCTGAAGCCCAGGTAATGAACTCAACTCCACACTATGTTGCTGCTCTCTCCTCTCTCTCCTCCCTACACACAAGTACATTTTTACTGCCATCATCACTCAGTATACAGAGCCAACCTCATCCCCACAAACAAAATAGAGCACAAAATGAAAATGATTTTTTGATCCGAGCACTGAGGGTTCAGATGTAGCCCTCTACAGCTCAGTGGAGGTCTAGGCTGTATGCCTCTGTGTGTGTGTGTGTGTGTGTGTGTAGGGATTAGGAGTAGCATACAGATTTGAATAGTTTCCACAAGATAAAATCCAGATTGCCTCAAGCCTTAGATGAGAAATGTCCACACATTGGGACATAAGTCGCTTGCGTTTGCGGGCGCATGACTCCACGCATGCATCCTTGCAGTGAACATGGATGCAACCTGAGCATTTTCCACAACACTGATCTCTAATTCAACTGTTAGCCCTGTGGCGTAACCTTGGTAACATGGACACACTTCTCTATGACGCACTGTTCTCCATGCAGCTCAGCATGGACTGCAATGCCTTAAAACTGATCCAAGATCATAAGAAATTTCTAAAATAATAGCGTACTGAATGAAAGAATACTCTATTTCTTGACAGACTGAAGGATTTACCAAAACCTGTTAATTCCCCGGCAACAGATCAGATATTTCCTTACATATGTAGAAACGATACTGAGGCAGCCAGTTTCAACTCCAGTCCTGAGGATGTGTCATTGTGTTCTCCATGCATGGCATTTTTTACCATACAAATTCAGTGTGTAATGTGTGAGGAATCGTTTCTATGCATGTTAGATATTGTGTGAAGATATCGAGGCTTATTAGAAGCCACAAGGTAAAAGCCGATCGGCATCCTTCTACAAACGGTGGCGAGAAAAGCCAGTGTCAGCTGAATGAATATGCAGATAGAAGCAGGGCCCCCAGGGGACACGGAGGAGCCCCCAACTTTTATCAGTCTCCCTTACTGCACTGCCACAGCCTATTCACACATATCCAAAGCTGGCTCTCTGCCTCTTCTTTCTTTCAAGCATATGCTTTTCTGTTACATATATCTTTAGCAGTACAGTATATAGCACAGAAATAGATTCCCTCCTGTTCTACCTCTCTCTCTCTCTCTCTCTCCCCCTCTCTTTCTCTCTCACTCAACCCTGAATTTATCTAGACACTCGGAGGGGTTGTATGTTGTACCAGAGTATTTTCTGTTGTTGTGAACGCATCCGAACCGGACATCGGTGTGCTATATGTGTGGAAGGGCAACTCCGGTTAAAGTGCGGACCTGATTCTCTGGAAAATAACCGAAGTGTATATCTGAAAGAGACTTCTGCGTCTCAGTTTTCCCTAGCTGTACACTTTCCTCGGTAGAGGAATAATGACAACCAGCAGCGGCGGGTGGCGATGTGCGTCGCACTGTATGGGAGTGTTGTGATTAATCGAGCTTACCAAATGGAAAATGAAATGCCAGCAAGGCCGTGCTGTTCAGCAGGCTGTTTAGTGTTTGTTTGAGAGGAAAACAGAGATGAACACACATGATCGACTCCCTGACTTTTCCAGGTCCTTGCTCTCGGCATTCTGCCAGAAAGAGTTCAGATGCCCGATAGAAGAAGATGGTCTTAATTGACTTGCTGGACCCATTTGCTGTACAGTCGTTGGGCCGAGAAGGAAATGAAAATGTGATCTCGCACACCCCTGCACATCAATAACCACAGCTGGATGAGCAATTTGAGGTTTGAGAAGGCTGAAAGGAAGATGACATATGTGAGAAAAACTGATGGAAACCCATTTAATAACACTTCACTGAAAAACTTGTTTATATGTGTTACACCATCATCCTGACGGTGCTATACAGCCTGCATGAATGAGGGCTTCAGACACAATAGCTTATAGTAAATGCTTCTCTTACCTCTAGGAAACCAAATGTCACACACACACACACACACACACACAACAGTAAGCATTCAAACCTAGCCCGGCCTTTCCTGTTAACGCTGTTTAGCAGCCTGCAAGCTTACTTAATGGATCCTCTGGGTGTAATAGCGATACCTCACACAGACAGGGGGAGGCAGGGGGAGGCAGGGGGAGGCAGGCAACCAGGCAGGCCTTCTGAGCTAAAATCTAGCATGGCACTAACCTGCCGGTACTTTTTCAATCATGGTTATGAATGAGTTGCAAAAAAACTAAGATACATGGATACTTATTCTCTATTCTATTCTATTCTATTCTATTCTATTCTATTCTTCTTCTATTACAATTGCATCCAATATTGCAGTGTTGTACATCCTGCCTAGGAAGCATCTGGGGACCACTAGAGTATGTGAAATCTGATGGACTGAGGTTAGAGAATTACAGAGTTGTGCTGTACTTCAATTTCATGAAATATGCCATCAACTCATTTCCCTGTTATTTCCTTTGAGGGGATATTGTATATTCTTGTGGGCATGCATGCAAAAGCTGTTGTCTTGTTATGGAATGTGACCATTATATGGATTATGCAATTCCACATTTCATAATCCCGTCATGGTCTTGCCCTCCTTCGTTGTTGTGGGCAAACAATTTAATTCTCCCGACAGCAAAACAAAAGCTTGCTGTTACCAATTAGATTACCCAGATGTCAAACGTGATTTAGATTACTTTGGAATCAGAGATTTGCTCTTAGAGGATACGCTGGGATGCAGAGTCCAATCTACTGCCAACGTGGACATAAGGAAAATGGGAAGTGAAAGAAAAACATTCTGCATGTGTCATTCATACTCCTTTTGAGACATCAATTAGACTTTTTATCCCACTATGTTAATGCACCAAGTCCCCATGGAAATATCCCACTGATGAGAAGATGAAAACAAAAGCAAAACTCGTCAAGCATGGAAAGCAATCTGTTCTGTGATGTGCCAGCTCTGAAATCAGAAGTATAATCAGAGGCAATGTGCAAACAAAACTCATACATCTAAATGAACAGACCTTTTCAATCAGCTCTTAAAAGAATAATTCTCCTAGACACATTCGAGGGGGAGGGGTGCCTTAATGTGTGCAGAGATAAAACACACAGGTAAATCTCATTGCTGCCTAATACAGCATAATGGAGAGAGTCGGCCTCTCAGCATGACAGCCGAGGATCCGCCACGGTGATAGGCTAATGAAACAAAGAGCTCTGGGCAAGCCGCTATGCCTACAAAAGAAGAGAGTGGAGAAAAAAAACACACTGACATCAACGCAGCCAATTTCCAATGCAGTGCTCTGAGTGCAAAGACCACATGCATCATGTGTTTAGTGTAGCAAAACACTGCGGGGAAAACACAACGGATCGCTCTATTGTGTATCTAGCATGGAAAGGACGCAGGGGTTTGAATTGGAAAGCAGCCAAGATTATGTTACAGAGAGGTAATGCAGTGGGGAGATGCCTAGTGCACACACAAACACACGTTCCAACACACTTGTACACACACACACACACACACACAGATACGCAACTGCCCATCCCCTTCCACTCTACACTCACTCACAAACCACCCCACCCCATTCCCCACCGCAAGCCACACATAAACCCACGCAAGCAGCATGGTTTACATTACTGCAGACTCCCAGCCACAATGGCGTGGTGCCCTGACCCCCGTAGCACCTGTAGTTGAACAGCAGGCCTGGCTAACAAACTGCCACGGAAGATGGAGGCAGGAGGCAGGCTGAGCCATTGATTGATCTGCAAGGTAATTGGCTCGGGGAGGGAGAAACAGCCAGAGGAGGTAAATAACAACCATCCTGCTGGATAGTGAGTTAAGTTCCACTGGGCGATAAACCCTGATTGGCCGTCCCCTGAGTGAGGGCTCACCACCTGATAAGCTGGTGAACACTCTGTGCTGCACATAAGGCCCTCTCTCCTGAGCAGGTGGGAGTAAGGGGTGAAATGAGAGGAAAGGATAGGAGGGGCGTGGTGGGGCAGAGAGAGAGAGAGAGAGAGAGAGAAAGAGAATGAAGCCTTTTTCATGCTTCATGTGGGAATGAGCGCGGCGAGGCAATTAAGGCCGAAACGTCCGGGTGTGCTGGAGAGGTCATGCACCACCTGAAAGTTTCAAACAACGTGGATAGCATTGCAGTTACATCGTGAGTTTATTTTTTTGTTCATCTTGTTTGCAGCACTGGAGTTTCCAAGAAGCATGAAAGCCAAGGTAGGCCAATGGCACGTCTGCGTTCATATGGAGCCGGCTCACGTCATGCCTGCACAGAAAGCATGGACTAGGCATCAGAGAGGGAAGGTGAAAAAGAGGAATAGTTAGAGGGAAAAGAGAGAAAAAGAGAGACAGAGAGACAGAGAGAGAGGGGGGAGAGAGAGGGTGCGACCGACCTCTTCCACAGCTGCAAGAGGTGTGCCTGCAATGCTAACTCACTCCATCCATCTCGTCTCACTAGCACACAGGCGGTGGATAGGGGGGAAAGTGTTTTTAGCCGAGCCCAAACGTAGCAACTGTCATTCTCTTGTCACCAGATACAAGCGCAAGAGGATTCTGTTGAAAGGAGATTGGTGCGGGCAGCGTGCATTAACAACACACAAGGCAAGATGAGGGAAGAGGCTTAGACTGCCATCACAGCATTTTTACATTGAAATGAGTCATCCGAAAAAAAACACAAACAGGGTTATTTGTCCTTTGACTGATTGCATTACTTTGGGGGAAAATTGCACACGGCATGAGAAGCATACCTGGGTAATACACACCAGAGAGCAGAGAGAAGAGACACCCGCAACTATCAGAGAAACAAGTAAGCAGCGTAGCACAAACCTCCCAGGGAAGGAGGCTGGCACTAGACAGCCGGGACGAGAACAAGCATTAGAACAAAACATTAGCAGGACGATCGTTTTTTGGTGTTTTTGCGATTCATGAGGAGTGACTGGCATGCATGCGGCCCCTAATGAACTGCATGCATGCCCTTCACTGAAATCAAGGGAGATGACCAGGAAACGCACCACAGGGGGGTTTCTCTCTCCATTTCCTCTCATGAATTGCGTCCACCTTTCCCCATGCTCCTCTGTGAATTGGAACCGCTAACGGTGGAAAATGAAATGAATGTCCCAGTGCCTCAGGTGCTCTACCAGTGAGGGAGACGTTTTTTTATTGTTTGAGGGAAAGTGAATTGAGCTTAGATGTATCTCATGAAAATAGCCAGACGAAGCACCCTAGAACCACACATGCCCTAGCGACTGTTCTTTAACATCCTTGACTATTTCGTCATTCATTCATTGAAAATTGAATGGCATTTTGATGGCTGGAGCGCCATTGAAATACTGAGTCACTGAAATCCTTTAATACCACCTGACTGAAATGCAGCTTTCAATGAAGTGAAGACTTCACTACAGTTCAGGGACAAATGTTACTGTATTTTTGTTCTACTCCTGCCTCTTCTCCTTTTCTTCCAAACCTCCACTATTCAAAAATAGAGCCCCAATTCTACCTCTCAACCTCTACGTGCCTCCGTCTATTGTTTGGCCAGATTCCCTATTGCCACTTCTCTCTCATCATATTACGCGGGTTGAATGTGTGTTCACCTCTGTCTTGAAACAAATGGAAATAATCATGAGTGATTATCCGCCTCACTCTGCCAAGCTGGTGAATGCCAGTGACTGTCTTCGGAAACTTTATTCAAGAAATTAGGGAATGCAATTGCACAAAAAAGGACTCCATTTAAATGTCAGGTGTTGTCTCCGGTAAATGACTTGGAGATAGAAACTGACTTATAGTCCAACCCCAGCAGTGGGTACTGACTTTGTCACTTCCTACCAAGAGCATAAGAGTCGATCCCTTCGGTTCAATTTTCAATTTTCCAATTTGAACCCATCTGAGTTCAATCTCATGGACCTGCCGCCTGTATGATAGGGCCATATATCCTATTCCAGCTGTAATCTCAAATGTCATTAGACTCATTCAAAAATGATTCTCTCTCCAGTAAGAGCTTGGAAGGGCTATAAGTGACTTAGATCAATCAAAGTCTCATCTAAGTGATGGCTTCATTAGTCATGGCCTGAATTTTTAACAGTAGAAAACAGAGTGCCTGCATGGCATTAAGTGGTGTGGTAGATGCTGACCGTGCATTTAACTGCTGACCAGTTTCCAATAGATTGCTCCATCATTCCTCAACGGAAACAAGGGGGTCCACTAGTTCACACTGGTTCATATTAGTATTTATATTGAGCTATTAATCAGCTAGTAGCATACAGTAATGTTCATATTTGAAATTGAAATGTTTGCTCAGAGGGACCGAGGAATTTCATGAACCAGTTTGCTACAGTCATCAATTTACAACCACCACATTAAAACATTCAAATAGGTCACTAAGCTCAAAGAAAATTTCATATTTCATATTTCATATTGGTACAAATGTCATTTTTCACCAAGCCACATGAAATCCCTCCTTAATCACCAAAAGATCTTCATATTTCATCTAAACTCCCCTTTTCCCCTTTGCATCTAAGGGTGAGATCACACCTACAGTTCCTTTCCTTTGGTTTGTTTAGGTTTAACTGCAAGCCGGGGCTTGTACACAAAAAAAGTCACATGGACTCACAAGTAGCTCATTTATTGTTATTGTTGTTGAGTTTTGGTAACACCTGTCATCCTGTGAGATCCAGTTCCAGTCCCTGTAACTTTAACTAAACATAATGGTGTGTTTGCGCTTTTTGCGGTAATTTACCATCTCTTTTACCAGGTAAGGACATATGGATAAATAGCTGGATATAAGCATCAGTCCAGACTGGTTTTCCCTCGCTACATTTTTTGTTTTTTAAATTTCACTACAGTATTTCACTGAAACAACAGTATTCACTAGTCCTCAGATCGAGGAAACACACAGACAGTCCCTGAGTCTCCATATAGCAGCATCTGCCTCACCACCGGCCCTTGGCTCTTCAAACAGCCTATGATCAGAGGGGAAGGAGCAAGAGGGAGAGAACTTGCAGCTTTTATTTGCCCTGGGGTGGGCTTGTTGTGCCGAAACACCACTTAATCTACCGGTCCAGAGGGTCCTAAGGTCATTGCGCCCTAGGACAACCTGCAGAACAATGTATCACAGACTGCTGCTCACCCCCCCCTGCCACCCCTCAAATGCACACAAACACACAAACAGAACGTATACCGAGAGCATGCCCACACACACACACACACACACACACACACTCATGATTATGTTATTTCTCTGGTAGATGTGCTTTATCCCACTTCCTGTTTCATTATTATCCAGCATTACTATAAGGCTGCATGAAACATTTTGCTTCGTCGCTGTCCTTTAGAAATGATGAGAATATGGCAAGTGACTGTGCTACAAACTAGAAATGTTGATATTCTACTGATTGTATCAAAAGGCAGATAGCCCATTCTCGTATTTAATACACTTTGGCTCCAATGGTGTCATCACATTGCTGAAACTAAGGTATCCATGATAATAGTGCAGCCTCAATACCGTGCATTCCTAAAACCTCATCGCCTCAAATGGTCTACGGTGCCACTATTGCAAAAATAAATCTGGTGTGCCTCTGATATCTCACCATCCTGATCAAACCATAAGCTTGTAGTTCCTAGTTGGAGGAAATGGTGAGGTAGTGATGATCATTTTTCCACTGTATATGGGCAGCACATTCAACACATCAGAGAAGAAGCGATATACGTTTCTTTGGAGCTGTGACTATAACTCACCTAGGAGGGAGCATATGGGTGTTTTCTGGTTGCAGGTAACTAAGGTGAGTCACAAATGCAGTGTGCCAGATGGAATCTACTGCCTGGTAGGTTTTCTCATTGACAGGCTTATCACTGAAGCTGTCATCCTCCAGTAAGTAATAGTTCTACGTGTGATTTTCAAACGTACATTTATGAAAATTGAACAAACTCTTCCCCCCCGCAGAGTTTTCATACCCTTCCAAAAACAAGTTAAGACGTGTGTGTGTGGTGGTAGCGGTGAAAAGACTGCTGTGAATGTTCTGTGACTCAAGCAGAGACCAAGTATGAGGCGTCTGCATGTATTTTGTACACAGATAAATCATTCAGCCTTATTGTTTCAAGTGAATCTCTAGCGTGTCAGGCCGACTCCTCTTACTTCCTCCGACACAACTGCTGGATACAGATGAAATGAATACACGTGCTCGCTTGAAAACACCTCTAAATATGATGTGACTCAGGATAATTTGATGTCAGTCGGCGCTTCTTCATTCAGCAGCCTCTGTACCACCTACATTAAGGACCGACGACCATGAGGCTCTGAAAGGTCACTGGCACAATCAGAAGAGGAGTTGATCTCATAAAGGGTTTTTATCTCTCCCGAAGCTGAAATGACTGAGGAAACGAGGAGGAGGAGTACCAGGGACTGATTCATGTCGCCTCTGTTGCCTCTCCTCTTCGTCTCTCTCACCTCTCATTCATCAGCAGCGGGCTGTATGAATTAGCATGGTTAGCAGAGCAGCTGCAGATGTGAGCCACTTTCCACACAGCCAGATTTCGGAGCATCGACTTGAGTGAATTCAGGACTTTTATCTCCTTTAATTATGTAAATCATATGCCACAGATATTTCTTATCACGTCGAGAGGCAGAGCTGATTTTTGTTTTTTTCCCCCGCAGCATTTTTTTCAATGAGACTCCCAAGAGGCAAGAGCAGTTTCTTTGACTAAAGAAACAATATTTTGTGAGCACATTATAGAAAAATGTGGTTACCGACTATCAAGAGTGGAAGTAATGGATTACATTTACTCTTATTACTGTAATTTAGTAACTTTTATTGTATTGTACTTGTATTTTTAAGTCACTAATTTTACTTTAACTTAAATATGTTCCGTCCCTTTTTAAATCACTTCCATTACAGATAACACTTGCATCAGAAACTGGCCCATCGTAAACTTGATCTGCATCAAACCTACACAAGCATGTTCTGGTAATGTTAAGTTAACTAACTGTAATATTAAATGCTCACATTTATCCATAATAGTAGCTCAGTTAATATGAGCCAAAAAGCCATCCACCCGGCTACCGGTGTATTGGTTTGCATTGCGTTGGTGTCTAGCTAGTTCGCTAACCTTGCTAGCTAGTTGAATAGGGAAACCTCACATTATTGATTAATGAGAATGACATATCAGTGTTTTTTTTGTTTTTTTAATCATACATCAAATAAAAATAAAATAAAAAGAGAGAGAGAACAACAATCAACAATAATCTAGTTATTCTTATTCTTCTCTAGATTTCATCTCTTCAGAGGGAATGATTAAATATCTTCCCTATAAATTTCCCTTTGTAACTGCAGAGCTTGACTAGTCGGACTTCTCTAAAACAACTCGCTCAAGGACATTAGAGGTAAACCATCTTCCCTATATCTCCTCTTCACCTTTGTTGCCAGTCGCCTGTCAATGGTTTTTGGACGTCAGGATAGGAAGGAGGGTCAGCATATAAGGGTTCATTATATCAACAATGACACGCTATTAAATCTCCACTGGACAATACCCCGGCAGGTTCATATGCAGTGGATATGGAGGCAAATTGGCATACCTTTCATGTTTCCTGGCACTGTGCCTTTCAAGCCTCCACCACACTAAAAAGTTGACAGTGTTATTAAACCCAGTCAAGGGTAGGCGAAGGAATATTAAATCATGGTTATGCCCTGATGCCTTGTCGTCAATCCTCATACTGCCTTAGTAATGGGATCACAACCAAAGGTGAACGAAATTAAGAGCCAAGGTTTTACACACAACCATAATTGCCAGGATTGTGTTTGACAATACAGATTAGTTTGCCACGCTCCCTCACCTTCTTCGAGCCCTGTACACTGTTGTGCCGGTGAACTCTGATTGAAATCCATTACTATACCAAGTCACTCCGGATATGGAGCAACGAAGTAACAGCCTACCTGGCCACAAATGTGTCAAAGACAATTGCACCGTATTGTGAATGGAAATACTTGTCTTGTTTTTGGTATGAGTGTGTTTGGACAGGCAATCAATAAAGCTGCAAGAGGCCTCCACAAGGCTGACTTCCCTGGAAGATGTTTGTTATTCATTCAGAGCCTTGCTGTTACAGCCATATGTCATGGAAAAGCTTAACAAGAAGGAGATAATCCGGAAAAGCGGCAATAGAATACAATAGCGAAAGAAGCAGAAAAAAAATGTACCTGCAGTGAAATTGTAACTTGCTGAAAATCCGACTGCTTCCAGTTCACCGTCTGTAACAAATTTTATCCACAGGTAGCGGCCACTACTCCTGATATCGGGCGGCGTGTGCTGACCACAGTATCGTCCGAGCATTGGGGAGAAGCCAAATGGTCCATCCCGGACCTCGATGTTGTCAAACTTACATTCCCAAGAGGACTCAATCGAATAGTTCTCCTCAAAGTGTAGATCAATACACTGCCTTGGGGGGGCTGTAGGACACAGTGAGACAGAGTAACAGATGAAAAACAATTACCAGCTCTCACACCGCAAGGAGTAAAATATTAATCATGCAGCCATTGATGAACATTCAACCAATGTCATTATCAGCACGTCCACCCATTTAATAAAGACCTCCGAGCCTGGCTGTTAGTCAGTTTCACTCCAAGTCGCTGGGCTGGGAGAGTCTCTCCATTGGGTTGAGCTTCATTTTGGTAATCTTGTTACGTGTAACCTGATCTTCTGCGCTGATTAATCAAATATCATCTCCCAGTGTGAAAAATGAACAGGCTGAAATAACCACCCCCTGTCTAATTTCATAACAGATAAGCTATTACATCTCATCATGCTTTAAGAGGTTACTGTGATTTATTTCTCCCCAGAATAACCTGAGGAATGCGTTGGTTGCATTATAAATAACTTTTTACGCCTGACACATTAAGAGAATATTTACCTTCGAGGATGTAAACACACTCTGTGTCTGGGGGGTATTTGTTTGGGTAATTGGGAGAAGTAAAGAGCCCTCCTTCTGGTTCTTTCACCCAACTTCCACATTGGCCCGCAGGCTTGACTCCAGAATTGTTTTTCACTGAAATAGATATGGCAAATGAAAAGTCAAAGACAAAAGCGTGGAGGAGAAGCCATCTAAGAAGAAAAGATGTGTGGTTGTGGTGGCGGAGATCAGAGTACCTGATGTTTCCTTCTTTGTTGCCCCAGACAACCCAAGTATGAGAAGACTTGCAACAACTGTAAAAAGAAAAGAAAAGAAAACATCAATACATGTTTGATGGAATACTGTGATGTGCACAATTTTTTTCTCTCTCTCTGGTTTTGAACACAGCTTGAATTCACCAGAGACAGGGTTGAGTCAGCAAGGAACACATTTCAGGTTCTGGGTTGCTATGTGTGTCTTGACTGTAACCCAAAATAATCCATAATAGTGTCCCACGTGACCCTAAAGATAATCATAACAGGCAATACTTCATCAATTAAGATGATTCAAACATTTCTGTGAACTTTGAACCATGGGAAATAGAGGTCCATAAACTTGTTAGCAATGCTGATAACCTACATAGTTCAGTGGATTTTAACAGATCTCAGATCACCTCTTTATACGTGATTATTCCCAAACGAAAAATCGCTATAATATTCCTCTGTGGTTCCTATAGGAACTTATAGTGACTTTACAGTAGGCTATAGTGTATAGCATCGTGACCTTATCTCACTTTATGGTATTTTTTTAATCATGTACTTCCATAGAATAACTATAATATCCCCATAGGGAGTTTTGGGTGTTGTATAGTGAATTTATTATAGGATCACTATAGGGTAAAATTAGACGAGCACCTAACCAAGTAGGTTTCAGCTGATGATTACAGATGTCTTACCGTGAAGGAAGCTGTGCCCATGTACCATGTCTGTTCCTTTCACAAAGGGCTTCAGACTCAACTAATTCCATTTAGATTAAAGAATACTTCAAGAGAAAACGATTGAGATGAGAGTTTCTGCAGCGGACAACGGGAAACCGCTACTTGGATACGATACAACCTTTCGGGGGGAAGAAAAAAAAAATGACAAGGCAAATTTACTCCTCAGTAAAAATCTTGAATGAGAAATGTGAAATTCCTTGCAGAGATGTCGCAACAACTAATCACCAGTTTCATATAAAACCAAAAACAGGTCTAAACACTCGCCCGATTTCCATCCAAACGTTTCTAATACCCTTTGGTGCTTTTGATGCACTGAAAGGATTAATAGTCCCGTCATCAGCCCTTCTCTAATCGCTCCACTTTTGCATCTTCTTTTGGAAAATTTGAACAGCCTTTTGTTTTTTTTTATTCCTCTTCAGTCCCTTTATCAGCAAAGGGGGTCTTTCAGAAGCTTGTAAAACCATGCAACATACATTTCTGCAGCGTTATCTTTACTCTTTTGCAGTGCGTAAAAAAAAAAATCCCCGGGATCACAATATTAAGTGGATTTCCGTTTGGGTCTCATCTGTCCTTTTCTATATTTCACTGCTGTTCTGAGAGCATCCCCGTGTCTTCTCCTCTGTCAACTGGAGTCCCCGCAGCCAGCAAGAGTTAATGTATGATCTCCCTCCTCCTTCCGCTCATTCACCACTATCAGCTCCCCAATGCGCCAGAAATCCTAACGCACTTTTGACGCACGTAGTGAAAACTTATCCGGGACACGACTTGATCCATGCGGTAACACGAAAAGTAAGAGGAAAGGGATGATGTTTGTGTGTTTGTGTGTGTTTCGACAATGTGCTCTGCAAGCACGCTGCAGAATTCAGCAGCTTCTCAGTCGCCGCGCTACGAAAATGTAAAGGTAAGCAGAAAAAAAATGGGCAATGGGAGAGGAAATAGAAGAAACAAGCAAAATGCTCGTTGTCAAAGATGTGTGTGCGTGTGCGTGTGTGTGTGTGTGTGTGGTGGTTGGGGGTCGGCATCAGCACCTGCAGAATGAAAAAGCCCACATCGGAGCTCTTTCTGTCAATATGCGGTGGCCCGCATTGGAATTGAAAGCAGCATTTATTAAATTCAGTTGGACATTTTGAAACATAGAGATGGGAATAAAAACACATCTTTCATTCTATTGCTTTGTGGTCATTTAGAGGCATGACTTTGGTTCTGGTAAAACACAACCTGTAGATACTCTTTACCCCTGAGGAAGAATCATTTTGATATTCTTACTTTATGATATTATTTATCTTCTATTATGTCACTATAAAATTCCTCAAGTATCCCCATGATAGGGACTTAATAGTCTACCTGTGGTACTCATCAATATGTCTTAGGGACCTTATCAGATGATGTTTTTTATCCTATAATTTTCATAAAATACTCCAATATGAAAAATATAAAATATATAAAAAAATAAAATATATCACAGGATTACTAGTTATTTATCGCAAAGGTAGACTGACACAGCAAAGTCAGTATGTGTATCTACTGACTGTGTAACTATCCTGACTGACCACTATAAAAACATACAACCAACATATAATATGTAAGTATATAATTTATATGGCGTACCCTTACAGCAGTAGGCCTACAGGGCAACTATGACGGAGAGACATAGACCTGCCAACTCAGTTCAAGGTTGGCATAAATGTTGGCATCTGCCAGACTTAGCTCAAGACTTTTTCTTTGGCTCTCCATATTTGTTTTCTGGAGGATATATAGAGAGGTCAAGTGAAAGATTCAGAGAACCAGCTAGTACGTTGTTTTTTTTCTCTTCAAGAGAGTAAGAAAGACCCATTATTTCTCTGAGGTGTGTGCTGTGTGATAGTGTCAACTTGTATCCATGCTCATCCACTGAGTGTGTAGTCACTGTCACACCTGATGACAAAGCTGATCAGAGGGTGCCCAGGGACAAAGCCAGACACTCAAGCTCCGAAAATAGTCTTGGCACCCAGCAGACAATATCCATCTTCAGATCCTCATGCTGCAGAGCCCATCTCTCCGCTGGACTCAGTCCCTCTGTGTGTATGTTAATGTTACTTGTTAGCATTCACCGGAGGATTTGGATTAGCTTGAAATATACAGTTCATGATCCAGCCCTATTGAATGCTGGTGGAGTCTCCGAAGGGCGTAGTTCAAATTGATAGGGACATTTAAGGCGGGAGGTCCTCCGTTTCCTGCATTTTTACGATATTTGGCCTAACTTGTGGCACCTCTAATATTTGAAGATCTTTTAGTTTTACTGCTGGGAACCCAAAGGGAAAAAACAGGAGTACAATAACCTTAATCTCATCACCTCAACTCTGCTGCCAGCGGTGGTGGCCTGTCTCCTCACATCTGAGGGTGAGACTGATCCTGCCTCTCTTTGGGTCTGTTAAAATATAGCAGTGTATGCATTCATCATTAGCTAGCTAGCTAGCTAACATTGATGGCTGTCAATAGGCAACTTTTCAGATGACTCAGATTGGCTTACTCCAAGATAGTTTATGATACAATGGTAACTTTGTTGATCGCTATCGCAACATATCTAAACAGTAACGTTATATCAAAACAACGATGCGTGTATCGAAAAGGGAATATTGGGTACAGAGAATTCATTATTCTCAATCTGATGCTAGCTAACGTTAACTAACCTAACATTAGCTTGAAGACATTACCTATGTTACATATCGGTTACGTTAGCCATTTCAGGTAACTACATGCTTGACGTGTTTGACTTCTTTTTGACGTGAACTTTTCATGAACATCTCTGCCTTCCTGCTAGGCTAAAACAGCGAGCGTACGTAGCTAGCTAATGTCTAGAACCAAGATATGGTAGGGAGGGATAATAGGAATAACCAGGGATATAGGAATCTACGCCCATGGATACCATGGCGATACCATGCCTGTGCTATGAGAATGAATTACACTTGAGTATCGTGGCTTTGTCTGCTCTCTGTCTGTCTCTCTCTCTCTGTTTTCTCGTGCACACAAACCCTCTTGAGATTTCTGAGATAAAGGCTCTTACTGATAAAGTCTCTAAAAGTCTCCTCTTAATGACATCCTGTTCCAGAGACTAGCCAGTCGCTCACTACTCTATAACATCAAAGCACGAAATGCAGCGTTTCCAGGTGCCACGCTCACTTTGAGGGGAATACATGGGATTTATAGGCTACTGCTAATCTGTTATAGAGAGTGATTTAATGGTCTTGGGATTTAGACCCCTCAGCACACAAGAACTCAAGATTAGCCAGTCACTTCCTTGCTACTGTACAATCAAACCCCATAAAGCTTGCAACCTACAATGTAGCATAATTTTCTCTGCCTTCTCCAAAGCCTCACTAACACAACAAAGACATGGCTGAAAAGAAATCAAAATGCCAATTTCTCCGCACAGCCAAAGCCTATTATAGATCTTAGAGTCTGAGAGGATGTCAATAATATCTGAACCAAAATATAATACAGCGCCCAAACCATAGGTGCCCAAACCTTGCCATGTCGTCTAACAACTTTATAACCAGAATGCCACACGTTTCTGATGGGTAAACTCTGAGATAAAGCAGCAGAGCTATATGGGAATTATTCAAATGAGGCTTATCTGGCCCGCTGTGTGCAACAGTAGCCCTGGTGAATTGAACAGCAGCCCCCAGCTTAGCACTTCAGCATGTATAAATTGTCTGTTTGACTGAATAGCACAGAGGCAGTGGAAGCATCTCAGAGAAATTATTCATTCAACAGCTCTCTCAAAGTCTGCCATTTTTAATTAAGGAAGTTTATCGTTTGGCCGGAGATAACCATTGTGCTGTGTCGGCCTCACCTAAACCCTCCAGGCAGGGAACCATACATTATACATTACATACATAACTCAATGAACAGGTAAAGCAATCAATACCTGACATTTGTATGGATACTTTGTGTGCAGTTGTGTCTTTGATTAAGACGCATTATTGGTTGTTGTCTTTTAAATCTATTTCATGCTGAACAGCAGTGATTGAATTGCTGCGGTTTCTCAAACTTGATTTCCCAAAAATCAAGGCAAATAGACTTGAAATACACACAAAAACAGCCACAACAAGCATCACATTATCATGTAACATGTATAAAAGAATAAGTAATCCTTGACAGCCTGGTTTTGATTTGGCTTTGACCTGATGAGTAAATTGGGCATGCACCTTCCACTCTGTGTCATTCTAATGACACAACCGGCACTGTTCCCTTTCTGCCAGCCTAACAGGGGACAGCACTAAAGCAGATAAACACTTGGGCTAATGCCTCCTGCCCAGTGGGACTCAAATTAACCTCATTAGTGATGCATTGAGCAGTTTGTTGGCCTAAGAAACACCATTAATTTGTCATTCAAGGCGCCTTGTAGTTCATTAAACAGGACCATTTTACAAGAATGGGTCGCTCTGACCACAGGCAAATATTTGAGCTGCTCTTTATGCTACATTAGCTGTCTGGGTCTCTGGTGATAGACTGCCTTTATCATCACCCTGCACCTGGAGCCAATGAGAAAATAATTCCATCAGATGATAGCCCATAAACTACCTGTGGCTTCATTTTGTTGAGGCGCTTTAGTTAGGTTGCAATACAGTATGCCATTATAATCCCTGTGCTTATGTTATGCATTATAGAGAAGAGTGTAAAGTGTCACATAGGCACATGGTTGAAGAAAATATCATTTTGATGCAAAACATTTGCCAGTCACTTGCCAATCTTAATGAAATAGCAAAATAACTAAACTGAACAATTGAGTCCTCAAAGTGGAATGACGTGATGCATTGCAGTAAGAAAAAAGTAATATCACAGTGGATTGACTTTGACATTATAGTGGAAGGGCAGTTATATACAATGAAACAGTTATGACATCATAGATATCCAGTGGAACGATTGTGACATCATTGCTGAACAGGAGTGTTGTCAGAGTTGAAAAGTTGTGATGTTATAGTTGGTGGCAGCTGTAATCACAAAGGAGTGATGGTGACTGTGACCTCGGAAGAAAGGGTGAAGAAAGGTTTATTGTTGTTCGGGTTTCACTGAGCTCTAATCTAATGCTACATTTCACTCACCTTTAAGCACATATAAGTTCAAACAGTCCATATGAGTCCATTAGAGAGCAATGTATTGACAGAGACAAGGCACACAAGACACACTTTTTATCACCTATTTAGCCTACAGTGAATGAATGAATTGATCTAGTGCATTTGTGGTTTTTGTCTCTCTCCCTTCAAGGCTTGTCGCAAATAAAAGGCTATTCACTACATTGTGCAGACTTAGCTGTTCACATTATCAGATATAAAGATACCTATGATCAAATTGCTATATATATGTGAAGTTTGACCAGGTCAAACTAGAGCATGAATGCATGAAAGTTCTCTATGACCTACAACAATAGACCTATAATCATTTTCATTGTCAGATTTGTTGCTGTAGTTTCTGTATAAATTGACAGTATGATGTTTTGACTTGGTTTTAAAAATGTATGAAAATGTATGATAATGAATGATGATAGTAAGAAAAAAGGCACCGGTGCTGTCTATAGATGTCTGGTGCTGCTAAAGTTGGTGGATGACTCCTGATGAGCTCATATGATTAATTACATGGTGTATGATAGTTAAAATGTTCTGTTCCAGCATACCGTTTTATGAAAACTTCAAAGCAAGTCCTTATTTTACTTTTGAACTGCGTTCCACATTCAACTCTCTCATGTCTATTCAAATGCAGCAACTCATCTGTCAATCATAGTGTCGTTATCCATCCAGCAATTAATCTCAGCCCAAGAGGGGAAGCTGCACTGTCTATGAACCTAAACTACGACTGCATTGCTGTGCCTGGTCTGCAGACAACCACTCTAGTCGTGGAGAGTAGATAACACCGGGGCATTCCAGACTATTTTTTAACAACTTTCACTTCTGCACACAGGGAGCAGTGGAACTTTTGTTTTTGTACTTCCTCTGCATGCATGTCCTTCACTCCTGCTGTCTATATGATTAGGTAACAGAGAAACAGTGGCTTGCCACTTCATAGGTGTCCTGAATTCTGGCTAACAGTATACCCTCTGCAATCTGTTCTGTGTGTACAGTCCCAAGCCCCTGGGTTAAATTGACTGTGTAATTCGTCATTTGACCTCATTAGCCACTTGGTAGGAGGGAGGGGGTGCCATGGAGCTTGTCACTCTGTAGGGCATAACACCCCCAATGGGGGAGTTAGAGTCACCAGAGTCAGTCCACCACCAAAAGACCACAGGGGATTTTTTGGATTGAGGCACAGAGAATGAAGCCAGACCCAGAGTTAACTGTGGTACAGCCCTCTGTGTTTATTTACAGTGTCCAAAAAATACCACATGTATTTCAAAATAATGTTGTGCATCAGCTTATGTGTTGTATGAAAATGTACTGAAAATGAGAATCAGGTCATTCTGTTGTTGACCATGACGGATACTTGTTCGAGAGTTGTTTTACACTCCCTGATTCCATACCACAGCAGTGTAAAAATCCTGTGCGCAAGCAGCCCCACTGTATGCTGACGGTGGGGAGAGAGATCATTTCAGCTGAAACGCCAGGTGGGCTCTGTGTAGTGCTGAGAGTGTGTGTTTCAGATGACCTTTTACACTGGCCTCAGTGTTTGGAGACAGCGCCCGGTTGCTGAGATCCTCTCACCCTTAAACACTCCCGCTGAGTTTCTGCATTGTCAGTCACCAATGTGCGTGCATGGTACATTTCACTCAGTTGAACCACAATCATTGAAATTGCTTTTTAAAATGTCACAGTAAAGTA
This sequence comes from Hoplostethus atlanticus, assembly GCA_034670405.1. Classification (NCBI taxonomy): domain Eukaryota; kingdom Metazoa; phylum Chordata; class Actinopteri; order Trachichthyiformes; family Trachichthyidae; genus Hoplostethus; species Hoplostethus atlanticus. The sequence goes on from JAXDDX010000012.1 coordinate 5,619,546, forward strand.
CTTGCTCTCTTTGGGGAAGTAAGCCAGGATGAAAAAAGAAACTTTGGTTTTGAAGAATAAAACTGAGGTAGGATCAGGAGATGTCTTTGCAGGAACATTACTCATGGGGGATTTAACAAAAATTAAATGTGGCCCACCATCGTTAACCCTGACTTATTGCAGACAGCCCCATAAATGTTATAACAGAGACATTTTTCACAGGAAAGACTCCCTGCTTCACTTGGCTTGTCTTAATTATGTTGCAGGCTGCAGAGCCTTGACGCCAAAATAAAGTCTGTATGTACATTTATTCTCAATAAAAATATTTCATAATCAATACACGAGTTGTTTGACTGAAATACAATTTTTGAGAATTGCATCCCTTAATATTTCGACTCATTCAAACTAAAAAGTGGACTCAAACTTGAACTATGAGAAAATGTGTTATATAAGCTTTTTCGTCTTCCTTACAGGGACTGCTGGGGTGGAAACTGTGTGGTGGTGTAAAAAAGTCATAACCTGGTCATTGATGTGAGGAGTCAAGCCATTGATGTGTAACAAATTCAGTTTTCAGGGGCAATGGCACCAAAGGGCAGCAGTGAATTTCTGTAATGGAGAATTTGATTTTGTCAAAGTAAAAGAGAAAAGCTTCATAAAAACTTTGAGGGTCTCCATCTCAGAAGTTTAATGTTTTGCTTTTTGGACTTTGATATGTAATATGCCACCTAATCCAGATATTATGGCCATCCACATTTTGGTTATGTTCACATATATTCTGGAATAATCTGACTTCTTCATAACTCAAAGTACAGGTCAAAAAACAGACTCAATATATACAATTAAATGGTTTGTCACATACTATCAGTCTGTATAACAACAATGCACACAATATATTTAATGGTGAACAAATGTCTTTAATCTGAATCATCACAATATAATTAAAGCCAGTGGTGTGGTGAACATGATTGACAGAGGGCACTATCTAAACAATCTACTAAAACAATCCTTCCAAAATGAGCCTTCTCTTCCATTATCAAGGCAAATTTCTCCAGAAGGCATTTTCCATCAACAGAAATCAGGATTTGTTGGAATGTGTTTTTTTCTGATGAAACACTCACGAGGACAAGGCAGCATATGGATTCATGAGTGAGTAACCAGCTAGCCCAAATGTTGCAATATGGCAGGTAAATAATTCATCCCAGAGAGCGCTCTTGCCATATTGCCTTAATCTCATAACTACCACGTACACGTCACGAGACACTGATGAGAGTTATCTCCCTGTGTTCTCCTTCCTCTTAATGAAGCACGTCCTATAGCACGTCTATTCATTCGGTATGAATTATAACCTTCATTATAGGAAAAGACTCAACCCGAATACCATATGAACTGTAAAACGTGAGGAGTAGTAAATTGTTGTAAATGATTAGTTGGAGGTCTGTGTCCCGCTGTTACCGCCGACCAGTCTGTTTCATGCAAAGGTGACCTCTCTTTAACCCCCTCTAGTCCAAGGATGTAATAATGCAACTACAATACCTGCAATTACATTTTATGAGACAGCCATTACATTCCAACACATGTTGTAACTCTCAATGTGGCAGGTTAACAAAATAAAAGGTGGTGGTTTAACAGTGTTATACAACTATTCTCTACCGTTTATAGGTAGGTTGTCTCTGTGTCAACCTGGTTGTATTCTGTATTATTAGCCTTGTTGGTATTATCTCCTTAATGCAGTTGTTATGCAACTGACTGTAGCCTAGTAGTGTGTGTCTGAGCACGAGGCAGCAGAGGAGATACTGTAGGAGAGGAGAATAAACGAGACGAGGGGACGTAGTAAAAGAGGAGGAGAGGAGAGGAGAGGAGAGGAGAGGAGAGGAGAGGAGAGGAGAGATGAGATGATAAATGATGACTGTGGAGAAGATTGCCAAGGTGGTTAGTGAAATTAACAAAGGTTTAGCCAGAAGCAGACCACAGGGAGTAGATGGCATTCTGCAGGCCCAAACCAACTCTAATTCAACCGTAATGTGTGTGTGTGTGTGTGTGTGTGTGTGTGTGTGTGTTGATATTTGTATTTATTTTTTGCGTGGATTACTCCTGTCTCAGATTTCTCAAGGCCTCCACTGATTAGATGAGTCTAATGCAGATAGTGATGCTGCTGTGCTGAAGTGTCATCAGACCAAAAGCTTCAAATCAATTGAAATAATCAACAAATTGGAATGGACAAACAATCAATGAGGAAAGAAATCTGTTCTAGCCGCCCTCAGGAAAATCAATGATTTTAATTGTGCTCTAAGACACATAATACTGGCGTTTTAATCAATCCTTTCAGCACTCATGATGCAGCTGAACCCCTCCTGGGAACAGAAGAGGATAGTGCTGTGTCAGTAACAGATAAGACTTTTGCTCTCTAATTGAACGTATTAATTGCTTGGAGGTTAATATGAACTGTTGTCAGAACAAAACTTTTTTTGCTGTAAAATAAAGGAATAACTTTGGAGTAGTTAACCAAAAAGGAAACGTATTTTAGTACATAAAAGGGCAACACACCTCTCAGCTAAACTAAACACACAAATGTAAACATTAAATATTACCTTTTGTTTTTGTTTTTTTTTACTCCAAATGAAATCCTTCTGCCTCATTGGAGCTGGCAGAGCACCTCCGGCATGCAGAGAGCTGTCTAGTCCTTATCACTCCGGCTTAGCGATAGAGATCTAACCACTACGACGCTGGATCAAGCTCTTCACCGAGGCAGTACTACTTCACTGAAAGTTCACTTGTGTGTTGTTGTACCTCCACAATGAGGGATGTGAGGACATTAAACATGATTAGTGATTATTGTCTCGCAAACTCCGAGTGAAATATGAGGTATTCATTACTCCAGCTTGATTTGACGGTTGACTGTAAATAATTGTAAAAGTGTAATTGTGGCTGATTTTGCCCTTCATATTGACAGCTCCAATTAGGACCCCGGAGGGGGGGGGCAGCAGCAGGGGCCCTTGTGGTCCCCAGCGGTGCCAAATGAATGTTTTTTAATTAAGATTTAATGTTTGCAGCAGGTGAATATTGACAGACAGGCCGGGCCGTCGGGGACTCGGTGAGGTGATTTGGATGGCATGCAGTTAGAGCTTTAAATGTTTAATTGGCCTTTAGTGGTGCAGGTCCCAGAGGTTGAGCAAGCACGTAATATTTCAGCTGCCTCTCTTGGCCTTGTTGCTCACAATCATTGACTCCATGCTTGGCTGCGGGAACACACGGCACATAATAGAACATATGGGCAAACATCCAGAGGCGCCCAGACAGACGGACAGAAAGACATACACGAATGCACACACACACACACACACATCTAGAGAAAGACAGACAGCGTAGGATGTTCGGATACATTTCTCAAAGGTTTACAGATTGATGCAACACGGTGAACCCCCAACTGAGTCATGCGCGCACACGTTCTAGTTGAATTACTCTTACTTTCATGGAGTTCTTGTTTTTGGGTTACACAGCCGGTTCGGCTAACCTGGTGTCGGTCACAGAAGGAGTCTCGGTCCATTTCAAGCTTGGCTATGTTTATTCAGTTCTGGAGACTCTTTGGCTGGAATGAGCTTGCATAAATCTCTTTGATGATAGCCACTAGAACATCTGCCGGGCCAATAAAGAAAATCCAGGTGGGCAATAAAATGTCTGGCCGAACATATGCTAATGGAATGTGACTTGTTGGAAAACTTTGTCCAAAAGTAATTGGTACAATGTGACTATGTCATGTATGAATGCATGCTAGGGAGCATGCTGAAAGTAGTAATCCTGATATTGTTGTTCCTGTGACGTGACGTGATGATAGCCTCGTAATCGCTCCATGAGGTTACCTAGTTGAATGGGTGCTGAGCCAGCTGTGCCCTTGACTGTATGTCTCTCTCTCTCTCTCTCTCTCTCTCACTGTGTCTCTTTGTCCCTCTCTACCAATACCTCTTTCTTTCTTTTTGAGTTTCTCACCGGGAGGTCTGTTCAGGATGGATGACCGTATCCTCGCTGCATCTGTTTTACCTGCAAAAGCAAGGTGGAAAGGTACAACCATGCATCAGTGGTGTGTGTATGCATGTGTGTATACTGTATGTCTGCGCATGTGTTTGTGAGTGTGTGGACTGTGTGCATGTGTGTGTGGCTGCGCATGTGAGGGTGCATGCATGTATATATGAATGGACGCACTAGGCCACTGTTGTTGTGAAAGATGACTAGGTAGCGACTGAACTGACTGAAAGGCATTTCACCATATCTTTTCCGTTTGCAGTAGCAAATAAACCTCATGGAGACATTTTAATTTAACCCAGGCAGAAGGCAAAAAAAAAAAGTTTGCTGTCATTGGTCTATTAAATGTTTCCCTGCCTGCCTCATTTCAGAGTGTCCTCTGCAGCTCAGCACAGAACAAAATAGCAATTAAAGCAACATCATGCTCCTCTGTCAACCACCATGCGAACAGCCACGGGGGGCATTCACATTCAGAGCATATCGCTTTGTTAGGAATATGACTTTGCCAATTAGGTCAATGCTGGAGACTGTGCAAACAGCAGTGCATCACAGGCTCGAAGCTTTTCAAGTGTCTAATGAAGTCCGAACAGTTTGGTAGTCACATTGCTACATATGCCAGAGTTAAGGGAGCGTTACCACTGCTTTAACAGCACGCGACGATCACAGATGGGCTCCGTTGTGATTGAAGATCAGCTAGAGTAAAATAAAAACAGGTTTGTAAAATAAAAACGATTTTATGACTGAGGAAGCTGTTCACAAGTCATTTTACTGCTGTTATGTGGCAGGCTGAGGTAATTGTATGAGAGTGGTTTGGTTATTGTCTGTGACTGGGTAATTGATTTATTTTGTAAGTGTGAAAAGCATTCGCGGACCAGGGCAAAGCTATGGATTCAGAAAGCATACACAATGCTGTAATCTCCCCTTCCCTGCTATCCACGGTACGCCACAGAGCCGTGGCATCTCTGTGGTGCAGCAGCAGAAGCCATGCTGAGGGTTGAGGAACAATTTGGATGCCTTTCTTTCAATTACAGTCGGAGCTCTCTCAGGGGAATTGCTAGTGCATCTCTGCACTTCATGAAAAAAAACTCTTCTTCCATTATTGGGTGTTCTAGTACAATATATGGTACCACAAACACAATATATGACGATGCCTTGTTAACCACAAGTGGGTAAATGTGGAACATGTGTCTGTCTTATGTGAATTAAAGACAATCACCTCCCATGACACATTAAAGCTTCTGAATGTGCAGTATTTTTGCTAAAATTCATGTTTTTTTTTTCAAAATTTGCGCTGGGCGTTCATCAAAGAATATAGCTGCAGTGTTGTGACAGTCTGCCCTGGCTCAAACAGGATGTTTTGCTTCCATGTGTTTCATGTCTCAGCCACACCAAGCTCCCGCAGTACCTTTGGAGAGGATTGAAGTGAGACAGAGTGTTTACTTTTGTGTGTGTGTGTATGTGTATGTGTGTGCACGTGTGAGAGACAGCAAGATAGAGAAACAAAAGTACAGAGAGGTGAGAGGTGAGAGCGTGTGTAGAAGGTGTGTGTGTGTGTGTGTATGAAAGATAATGTGTTGCAGAGGAGGAAATGGACAGATAAATAATTGTGTGTGTAGAGAGAGCGTGCGCTGTGCGTCAGGGCTGTGGCAGTGTATTCCTGGAGAGCTGCAGGCGGCGGTGTAATGGATGGTTGATTAGGGAAGTAGGAGGGGAGGCTTCAGATTATTCACTGACACTGGGTGACAGTGTGCTAGGCAGCCTCCCAGGACAATGTCCCGGTGCCAACATTTGGAGAATAAGTGCATGAGAACCTCGTGTACCAAGACCCAGATTTCCCAGTTGATCTGCCTATTGACATTTATCCAGTTTTCTTGAGGCATCTTATTTTCGCTCAGTATGAAAACAATCAAAGCTTCATAGACCTCCCTTGTGTTTTGCTTTTGTTGCGATGATCACCACAAGCGCAGACACGACTTGTAATTTTCCTGATACTCACAAGCCTTAAGTGTTTTTTCTTTAGTCTTGTCTCACGGTCTGGTATCATATTTTATCTGTAATGACATAGGTAATGTGCCATCCTACGCACTACCATCTCAAATTTCGAGTAACATACTGATTTGCTCAAGGGGGTACTCAAATTGATTCAAGCTTAGCCAGGCATGATTTTTGTGTTTTGGTGTGTGTGTGTGTGAAAGGGAGAGACAGTGTGTGTATACAGTATGTGTGTGTGTGTGTGTGTGTGTGTGCACTTTCATGCATGCATATGTGTGCCTCTTCCACTACACGCCCGTCTCAAGGCCACATCATTAGAGAAAGAGGGGTGTAATTAGAGAGCCCATACATATTGAACAGTGCCCCACATCTCCAGACCTGCCAGCCTTGAAAATCAGCACTCTGCTGTCACTTGCAGCCAATGAGCCACTGTGAATGTCTGAGAGATATATTACCTATAAAGCACTTGGGGAGATTAGCTACCAAAATCTGCATCAAGTGCACAGAGATCTTTTCTTTTTTTATTCTTCTTTCTATTTAATAAATCGGTCTATTTGGCTACCGTAAGTTAGAAAGAATGAGACAAAAGAATGGGAAATGGGTCCTTTGGTACCTCATATTAAAAGTAACATCTAAGGGGATAGAGGACTGCCACTAAAATAAAGGCAGAGATATGACAGGTAGAACAGGAATCAGAAGAGGCCATTATTGTGCCAAGTTATGGCAGAGGTACATCCATCTCTGTTCTGGTGTTGTGTCTCTGGATGCAGTCAACAGAATGGAGAGGAGACGTGCTGACAACTATGTGAAGGTGCTTGGCTGTAGCAGACAATTGAAGGGATGAAAAAGCTTGCACACTATAGTTATGTCCAAGTGGGAGTGAAGTTAAGGCTGACATGGAGCTGTAGAGTGGGTGCTTTGTCATCCATTCATGTTTGATTGTTCCATCCACCATGCCCCCCAATGTTTATTATTGCTGAAGGCCTCGGTGTTGAGTGAAACAGCCATATAATCAAAGGAATATCATTGGGGCCAGAGGATTTGAAGCGGGGGCAGCTGTAATTTACATACATGTAGGTACACACAAATACACACACACACACACACACACACACACACACACACACACATATATGCATCCCTAGATTAGTTACAACTGTTGTCAATCCTGCTGCTTCTTCATATTCATACATTTTTTTATTCCTATTTCTATTTTAGTGTATCCTCCTTTTATTGTCTAATTGTTATTTTGTTTGTGTTTTATATATAGATGTGTGATTTAATGTATACCTACCCAGTTGAAACGTGCCTCGTCCCAAACATTTCATTGTCCAGTATGACTGTAAATGATACTGTACGTATGACAATAAAACTTGAACTTGAACTGAATGTGCACAATGTGCATTTCTGAGCGTGGATTTATCGCTGTGTATGCCACATCTTAGCAGTGCTCCCACCAGGCTTGCCTCGCTGTACCTACATTCACTGTTTTATACCATACCCCACAAATGTTTTACCCGCATGGTGTATTGTTCTAGTAAACCCCCTGTGGAAGGACTTATTTCATGTTCTCAGTCAAAATAAGACACGTTGAGTCTCTCAGTAGCCTCGAAACCCAACAGGATTCAATATAAAGGAGAGCAAGGTAGGTGTTGTACGTATAGAGGTGTCCTTGGCTTCTGTGAATCTCATTACATGTGTGGGTGGGTATGTGCATGTGCCTTTGTGCGTTGTATTCTGGATACTGTACAACTCAGCTAAAGGCATTGTATTGACTATTGCTACTTTATGGTGCATTAGACGTGTTTTTAACTTGTCTATGGATGAACCGACACCCTTTCATTGAACTTTGTTCCAGTTTTTCATTTGAGCAATATTTTTTTTGACAATGTAGGTCGATGTTTTTTATTTGGACTGCAATATTTCAGAAGAACACTAAGTCCTCCTGAGTGGAGAGTCTTTCATGGACAAATGCCATACGATGTAGCCTTGTTATTAACTAAGCTTTGTAACAACAAATACCTTCATGCCTTGGACGTCTGAAGGTCTGAACTCATTATGATGGCTGACTCACAGGTGATGTTGGAGCTGAGCAGAGTTACAACAGACATCTGTGTGGCTTGGAGGCTCATATATATATATATATAAATACACACAGGGGTGAAGCTCTGAATCAGAGTGTAGAGGTGAAGGTTTGTTTGGTGAGTCACCATTTTCTTTGGGAGTAGGAACACAATACAAATCAAAGTCTCCAGGGAACATCAAACTAAAACCAGGCGGAGGGAAAGGGAAGCACTGTAGCAGCATCTAATGAGGAATCAATGAGATAAATAAGCTTGATAGAACTTGATTCTTGAGGTGGAATAACGTTCATAACAAATAACCACCCCTATATGTGCACATTTCAAGCTGAATGGGATATTACACTACACTCTAACATACTATTACTCAGTGAGATACTGCACCACCCTCATGCAAGGCACTATAAAATCACACATTCCAAAGCAGCGACAACAGGTTGAAATAGGTTGGACACATATGACGACTCTTCAAAAGGTTTTAAGATGAATGGATATTTCTATTATTACCTACATAGTTGCTGTAGCTAAATGATGAATAGCATTCTCTATCCTTACGCTATTCATTCAAATGTTCCTGTAATTGGCTAACTAATAGAAGTCATCACTCAACACACTAAGTGCAGGAGGCATCCAGCTACACTTTCTAAGCTGGAGTCCCTTGACCACACTTCTGCTGAAGAAAAAAAACAGTATATTCCCTTCCCTCTTCTTCCCCTGAGCCTGCATGCTGAGGATGTAACGTGTGTACAGGAGTCTGCAGATTAAAAAGAACAAAAGTTTTAAGTGAGGTAAGCATAAACTCTGATTATTTGAGTGCTGACTGTTGTTTTGTACAACACCTCCACCAAAGAGTAACACTTGGATGAAGATGCAACTAAATTGGGGTTTTGTCTAAATGAACAGTTGTCTGCTGTAATCCCCCCCCCCCCCCCCGCGCCCCCAACCCACCACCCGCTGTGCAAGTGTATTTTGGAAGCCTGTAATAAGCTTGCTGTTGAAATTGTTCACAGTCAAACACTTTCTAATTTATTGAGGTTCCTGAGAAAATGCAGCAGCCGTGAAATTGCAGTAGCTAATTGTTTTTATTCACAATCTCCTGAAAATATCAACAGAGTTTAGTGGGTTGAACTTGGTGTGAAAAGGGGGGGGGGGCTGCGATGATGCAGGGTCGACAGAATGTCTGCTAAAACCTGCAAAACGTTTTTCTACACTTTATTTCAGTAAGTACAGTACAGTATTTTCCCCAATGGTAACACAGTGTAACACATTTTAGACAAATCAAATGTACTGCTACAATTACTGTACATTGCACTCTATTCTATTCTATTCTGTTCTATTTTTCATTCTATTCTATTCTGCAAGTCTCTGCAGGCCTTTTCATTGTTCTGTTACTGAGAAACCAGACACTGGGTTCCCTGGTGACCAAGGAGCAGTTCAGTTTTGTGCTGATGTGTGGCATGGTGATGTACAGTATGTGTGTGGTTGGACATATGGTCCCTACGCGCAGGTGCACACACACACACACACACTCACAAACGCGCGCACGTGCATCCATACACACTGGAAAGACAAGGACAAAACACTAGTCACAGAGATGGATAGAAAGGACGAAACACGAGCTAACTTTGAGGCAAAGTGAAAGGGGGGAGAGGATGACAAGCAGGAGGGAGAGGGAAGAGGAGAGAGAGAAGAGAGAGAGAGAGAGAGAGAGAGAGAATGCTTTAGGTCTTGTAACATCCGTGTCCGCCCTTACCCATCCCTGGTGATAAAGGGCTGCTGAATTCCTCCTAGTCAGCTGTGACCCTTGTAACACTGCATCTGTCTCCCAAGGGCCACTGGCTTTGCCTTGTGACACACGCACATACTGTACACACACACACACACACGCACACACACACACACACACACACACACACACACACAGGTGCCTTCTTGCCATGAAGGTCAGGCAGAAGTAGGGCATTTTGAGACAAGTATATGTGTCCTTAACATGCACTGAACTTTACTTTTCTTCACCTCGTCTTTTATATTCAGCCCTCACATGCTGTCATGCTGGCCTGAGCGGGCAGATAAGAGGGGCTGTGAGTGCTGATAAAACAGATAAGGTGTCAGTGCCAGCAGTCCAGTGTAACTACCTGAAAAGGAATTGCAAAAGAGAGGTTCAACCGATTATTTTTGCAAGTCGCAAAAAGAAATACGTGCTGGACAAAACAATGCACTGAGCATGAAGAAGGAGCAAGAGTGCAGCCTTGGAGATTAGAAGAGAGTCAGATAGAGAAAATGACCACTTTTGAACTGGACGTGTTTTTATCAGGGATGAAAGAGAGACATGTTTTCGAGTAAATGTTTTTTTTTGCCCACTCATCATATTTGAACTTCCCTTATCACCAATTTATGGTCCCTCCTGACGGTGCAAACCCAAATATCACAGACATTTGCTTGATCCCATTTAATTGCGCAGCATAAATGATGCATTGCCAACAATGCACCATGGTGGGTGGCAACTGGTGACAATTGTCCTTTGGAGACACTGTAAATAATATAAGACTGACACATTTATTACCCACAGTGCGCATGCTATATAGGTCAACGCCGACAGTGAGAAACATGCTTTCATGGTAACTTGTACATAAATCATTAAAGATGATTTGGCGTGTGTGTGTGTGTGTGTGTGTGTGAGCGCATGCATGAGTGTGCGTTTGCGTGCACACAAGCCATCGCTCTGTTTGGCGAATCGTGTTGGGCCATTTTCCCCTCACCACGATTCCACTATTTCTGGGTGATGATAATACCATGGCATTACTGCAGGGAGGAGGATACTGGAGCATATTTAACACTCAACCTTGTTGTGAACCCAGCAGAGTAACAAAATAGGCCGCCCGGTCCCTCTGGTTTTGGGCTTCACTCTTGTTTATGGGTCTAATTGTTTGCTCCTCTTGCTCGCTGGGAAATGAAATGTTTGAACTCGTGAGCCAAAGCACTGAAGCTGTTTAGACCAGCTCAATTCCAGTGAGCTGGAAAAGGAGAAAAGAGCAATAACTTGTGACATAACCATTACCCTTGGGCCTCCCGTTCTCCAAAGGCTCACTTCTGAGTTGCAGACTCAGCTGTCTTTTGGGTGCTTTCTATTAAATGTTATCAAGCCAATGAACAAATGAGCCACTAATCGAATGGGCAGTGAAAGATGTCTGAGTGGCAAGGTTTGATAGTGAACTGAAATAGCTCCCTAAATAATTCATTTTTAATTTAAGAAGGTGGAGAGAATTCAGCAAGCCCTTTATGTATCATTGAAACGAAATAAGACAGTGATAAAAGAGCGAAACAGGGAGTAAAATCAAGTGAAATGATGAAGCAATCAATCAGCAACGCTTTACTGATAGCTTTCATTTTCAGATTCCAGGCATCTGAGATCCATTTCTGCAACAGCTGCCAATATCTGTTATTTAATTCACTAATACTCGGCAGCGGCATTCTCATTCACTGAGCAGTTTAGTGAATGACAAAGTAGAAATACAAGGCAACTATCTCCAAAATGTTGAGTGATGAGTGATGGCTGTACCTCAGCCTGGCATGCTGTGAGCTACTCTTCCTAGTGATTGAAGCCCTCCCTTGTTGAAACATCTCCGTGAAACCACCCTGAGCTCAACACTCTCAAGATGGTGGAGATGAGATGACTGACTGATGACTGATGAGGTCTGACTCATTCCTCATCTTCCCAAGAGCAATCACCCTCCTCAACCCCACATGGGCACAGGGGCACTGACATGAGCTATTTAGGCTATCTGTCAACCTAGTTGGATTTTGCACATCTGTCATATATCTTTTTCTATTCATCACCCTACATGTACTTTACTTTATTTTGCACTACTCATTATTGTACACTGGACTTCTTAATAATGTTAAAAACTACTTTTGCCGACTACTATTGCCAGTGCTGCTACACGGGAACAATACTTCAGCATTGCTTGTATACTTTATACTACTGTCATATAGGTCTTGTCTGCACTGTCTGTGAGGTCCTGATATATTTGTCCTTCCATCTATTGTGGTAATCCTGTATTGTGTACTGGTCTTGTAATATGTCACCACTACTTAACAAATTGCTTCAAATCAATTCTGATTGTGATACTTAGTCAGGGTTTGAGAAATCCTGCTTACTTGCTGTGCGATGTTCTGATGTGGGGCATCAACAATGAAATTTCAACAACAGTGAACAATCAATATATTATACTATTTGCATCACTGTACTTTCTGCCCATTCAGTTGACGGTTAGATTCAGAAGTCTGTAGATAGTGCTCCACATTCTGGTATGAGTTATCGCATATGGTTTCTGTAGAACAAAGAATGTCTTGTAATCCACACACTCACACATCCGTAGAGAGGGGAATCTTCACTCAACGTACTATCTCAGCTGTTTACATAGACCTACCTAAGGCGGGGCTAATGCAGTTGGATAACATTGCAAATTGCCTAAAGTAGTGTCTCTTCTCCAGAAATTGCAACAATGACCCATGTGTAACCACTAATCTCCACATTGAAACATCAGCCACGTTTTTTTTTTTCACCCCAGGATTATAATTTCATAAAAGCATGATTGACTACTTGCCATGGACATGAGCTATAACCCCCAAAGCAATGAGATGAATAGAATCATTTGAGGATTTGATACAATAGTAAAATAGATGTGCTTCCTGGCAGAGTATGTCATAAACCTTCATGTGTTTCCTCCAGCCGTCCTCTTTACTTATTTTAGCTATAGCCAGCGTCTCTTACCTCGTAATTAATAAGGTAACCAATTGAATGCACTGTTCACCTGAGGACAGCTGCCAAGATGACAAAACATACCCTGATTTCAAATTAAAAGAGACATTTTCTGGTGTAATACAGGAAAATCCACCCCATATGCTCCCTCTATCCCCCTGTTGAGGCAGCAAAGCCTGCTGCAAATGAAAGAATCTTCTCTTGAAACCGGGCACAAAGCCAACCACAATGTCTGTTGGCACTACCAGCCCTAAGGATTCTAGCTATTTATTTTTCTTCTTTTTATGTTTGACACACAGGAGACACAGAAAGGATTCATTCAAGACTGGCAAAGGAGGTCGACTTTTTCAAACGTGGCAATTAACCTGCGGCAAAAGATTTTTGGTTGGGATTTTGGATTCGTCGCAAAAGAGAAAGCTAAACTCCTCAGTCGCTGGTTGGTTTGCTTTGACCGAGGAAAAAAAAATACAAACAGCAAACTGAATTACAGAGCGGATGCAAAAGGGCTCGAACAACACGCAGGATTTAAATGAAGTTCGTTTTAAACAACGCATTTGTACAAGATGTGAAGTTACACAGTGCAGTAACGGTAAATCAAAGAAGAAAATAAACTAATTTGAACCCCGCGAGAGATATTTCAAGCCTCAGAGGTCATGCAGTTCTGTCACGACATATTTTAGCAATCACTAAAACACCATATTGCCAGCAGCAACGTATCTTTACACAAAAGTTTTACACTTATTGCTGACATATACTGTAATGGGAATTAACAAGAAACACAATCCAGGGATATAACCGCCTATAGTGTGAGATTGTATAATAAGCTGCAGTCTAGCAAGGTATTCAATTTAAAACAACCTTAGGCAGAGGCATAGTAGTCAACCTCGCTGTCGCTGCTGCACTGCTTCTCGGTCACATTGACTGCAAATTTACTGTATGACGGCTAGCCTGCTTGCTGTACTTTACTGTAATAAACAATCCACGTGGAAGAGAAAAGTAAACTAAGGACACCTTTACCTACCCTGATTAATTATGTTGTTTCTGTTTAGCACCGAGCATCTGGCGCTGTCAGTTCTGCACAGCACACGCACCCATGGGAGCCAGGAGCCAGGAGCCAGGGCATGAGACAGGTGACCTCCCAAAGGCAGCGGGTCAAAGGGCGCGTGTACATAGCAGGGCGTCATGATTGGTGAGGTCCCTCCGTACTCCTTTTTCTCCCCCGAACAACACTGTCATTAACCTTCAGTCGCGGCTATCTGATGGCGAAGCCCACTGGAGCAGCAACCCATTTGCTTAATAACGGACCCTATCTTAGAATGGAAATAGGCAGTCGGCGAGAGAGTGAGAGAGAGCGAGCATAGACTTGCCTGACTAATGCAGGGGATGGTGTGTATAGGTAGAGGCTGGTGGTTTCGAAAGAGCTTGTCAAATGCAGAATCTGCTGATTTATGGCAACAGAAGTAGAAACATTTTCAAGATTCAGTTTCTCGGTGGGGGTAGAAATGCTGTTCTTGTTTGAAAGCGTAGTTTATATGAGCGCAGAACACAAGAATACATTTTCTCACTCAGACCCGATACCGCTATCATACCGCTCGCTGGGGTGGAAAAGTTCAGGCAAACATTTTATGTGTCGCTATAAATCCCGCCTGTGTATCTTGATGACATTACAGAGTCTCGGTACTCCACTTTTGAGAGAGAGTTTCATGTCTAGAAACACAGACGGACCTCTTTATGCCCCGGCAATAGTATGTGAATTCTGAAATTGGGCATTATTCTCCCTAAAGGCCAGTGTTTCTGCAACACCAATGTCACCTAGAGTAGGTAGGAAGACTGTTTTGGGCTACTTCTGAGGTAGTGGGAGGGGTAAACAAGTCACACGGTAGACCTGGGGGAGGTGAAGGCACTTTTAACAATTTATTTGCCCTTTACATCCTCATTTGCTGCCAGATTCAAAGGTTGGACTTTCACCTCACTAACAAGACAGATTTCCAAGTAGCTAGCTGTCTGGCTGCAACAGAACGTGCAGCTAGGGTTCGTCACAGACAGACGCAGACATTAGTCATCAGCCCCAATCGTTCTCTGACGCCTGATGAATTGGCAGGCCACAGTGGGGACGGCAGGCAGGCAGCCACAGTACAGCAATTATCAATCACACACACTGTTGGACTGTGTTCATATTTCATGCCACCATTGTCAAACGGGATGGATGTGGCAGAGATGGATTGATATGAAGCTCGTTGTCTTATTCAGCTTCAAATGTAAATCTCTGTTGTCGGCGTCTCTGCATTCAAAAGGTCTTCTTTTATTGCAACAGATGTCACGGGGAAACATTGACAGTAATCCGTAAAGTACGACAGGTCACATCCTACTCAAGTCATATTACCACTTTTCACCAAACAGCTTTATCAGCCAGCATCAGCCAGGCACCATGCTGCAACCACACTTACAGTCTGCCTGAAGGCGCGTGATCAGAAAACAGACTCCAGAGCAGTACTCTATGTCACTTGTCATCCTGGACCAACTATTACGCCTGACAGACAGTAGATAACTATATTGTACGCTACACCGTGCAAGCAGTGGCAAGGTAGAACACTTTGGGGCAAATTGCCGTCCTCAAATAGTATAATTTGGACCTTGTTTCAATTAGCAGAGGGGCATTGAGGTGTGTATGAGAAGTTAATGGTGTTTGTGGATGTATTTGTTCATTAAACACTCATAATGAAGCCAGAATTAGCAACCGAAGGCGCCACGGCAAAATAATTTACTGGGCGTGGTGCTCAAATGGCTCACTCCTAACTAAAAGACAGACAGACAGACAGACAGACAGATAGATAGATAGATAGATAGATAGATAGATAGATAGATAGATAGATAGATAGATAGATAGATAGATAGATAGATAGACAGATGAAGGGAACAAGTGTTGACAGTGTGTTTCAGTGTCTGTATGAGGGCTTTTACTTTTACACAGTGAGTGCGGGCAGTGACGTTTAGCATCCGTTTTCACCTCATGCTTCGACTGTGAAGTTGAGTGGCCTGTCCTTACATGACATTGAATGAACTAAATATAGACATCCCAAGCACCCAGATTATTGCTGGAGAGCATAAGAAAACTTAAATGATAGATGTAGGGCATCAGGGAAGGTGTCGGAAGCTCTCATAAAAAGTCATAGCATGGCTGTGCACTGGGAATAACTGACGAATAGTCTTTATCATTTGTCTGATAGTTTCTCCTTGTTACACTAGCCTGGGAATAAAAAGGGTTTTAAAGGTTATACAAAAACTGTACATAGGCAAAAATAAAAAAGAATCCACTTTGAGGTTGCTAGAAAAAAAGATACACCTCAGGCAGTTTGGAAATGAAGACGAGAAAGCCCCAACAACATATTCCTGTAGTGCTAATGAATGATAATAATCAGCGTTATTCAGTCATACTTCAGGGTGAATTATTTAACCATAGCAATCATTTTATCAGCAAAGAAATTGAATGTAGGTATTATAGCATAGACATATTTTCGGTTTACTCAGCAAATATGTGTGATTCTCAGCTTACATTGAACCATGAGATTATGTATCTAAATAGGTAAATTATGAAGAAATGATTTTAAAATGCAGTTTTCCAGAGATCAGCAGATTAGTTTGCTGAACTAAACTTACTACCACATTGCAGAACATTTGAGTTCATTTTGATTGGGCTTATATTGTTACTTATATTGTAATTTAAGAGCTGGGTTGCATACTGTAGGTGAAAAGGCCCCCAGTCTTCTGCTCCCAAGGTCGACCTTTGACAGGCATCCTCTGGTCACCATCTCCCCGCCCACTCACATTTCTCTTCCCACACCACATTAAGATTGACATTATTTATTTCTCTTTGCCATATATATATATATATAGCCTCATAGCAGCGAGTAATATGAAGAGATAGCACTTGGCTTCTCAAATTTGTTGTTTAGCTCAATCCACTTGCCTTATCTTATCCTTGAAAATGAGGTGGTGGCTAGCACGGTTCTTCATCGTTTAGTGCTGGCAGACTCCCGCTGGTTTGCTGCCTCTTCATAGATATGTTCATTTCTCATGGCAATTCTCTAGTTACAATTACATAGAGATTTTTTTATGTTCTAGATTTGACAGGCAACAGACACTGCGTTTTACAGTACTGTACTCCGCCTTCAATACAACAACTGTCTTGGTTGCATAGTGTTATTATAGATTTTGTCTGATGAATATAGGGGCACTGCTACATATGGATCAAAGCTTGGGTCAGAAGTCCAACAATGTCCTCAGAGATGTTGAAGTCTTCTGACTTCTCATGATTAGCAGATAGACTGCATTATGCAACATGGGAGAATATTAAAACATGCAAAGCTTGACACATTTCAACAGATCCTGAGCATTTAACATCAGTCACCCATGCAGGGGAAACCTTAAAGTTTTTTTCAGCACTTTAATATTTCAATAGCTCATTTGAGCCATTGCAAGAGCTGGATCATTCCTTACGCTCCCAGTGACATTTCAACTCTGCTGCCTGCACAATGGGATGAAAGACCTGGTGCTGTAGTGGTTACGCCAGCAGATGACAAGGAGAAACAGCCAGCCAGAGACGAGATGTACTTAGTTTATCTTCCTCATAATGTCTTCCTTCATGAGTACAATTAGAATTTGACTAAAAATGACCTGCAGAGAAACTAAGCTTTATTTAACTCTCACTACTGCTTGAAGCTGTCAATGTAGTATTCATACTGTACTTGATATTTGCTAAGGTCTTTAGACTTTCACAATGTATATGTAATATCTGTTTCATACTGCACAAATAACAAATGGGTGATGCTCTGGTAGGAAGCGACCAGCATATGGTAGGATAAAAATGACCTAGATGAGGTGGAAAACGTTTCACAGTTAAAGGTTGTACCTCGATCAATAATCTGTAGAAAGAAGTAACTTTATTCTGCAGGTATGAATCCGAGAGCTCATTCAGGGACCATGAGTCAGAAAGTGCAGATTCTTTACAGTTCCACGGTGCATTCATGGCACTGACATAGTAGTTTATTTGACCTTACCTCAGCTCTCTGCCTCCCTAGCTGATCAGTTGTTTTAACCATCAGTATTGATTTTACCAATGCTTTTTTTAATGTTTTTTTTCATTTTGGCAAGCCACTGATCAAGAAAATAATGCAAATGCAACAGCAGCCACCGTGATTCCATATTAATGATTCAGTAACATAGAAATATATTTCAGAAATAGTTGTATTTATTGACATGAAATCATTAAATCATATAAACATTTGACTAGTTAAAATGGTGATTTAAATCCACGCTTTAAGACTTCTCTCACTTCACAATGGCCTTACAAAACATCCTGAACTGAGTACACTTTCCCTCTCTTTTTCTGTAGCATTCAGACATTTAAATAATGGATTATTTATTTCAGATTCATAATAGAACATCGCATAGCAACAAGAGTTCCTCAATGCTCGGCTGCTTTTTGTATGTTAAATGTCACATTCTGTCAAACTACACTGCAATCTGTGAAAACAAATTTGAGCACAATAAATCATCTTAATCATGTGTATTGTAGATTACTTCAATGTAAGTTCATGTTTCTATCTCACAGTATAAATATACCAAAAATGTTGCTAAGATACAGTTTAGAGTCTTGTTAGCTTGGTTATATAGTATTAATGTATAGGTACTACTGTTCTAAATAAATGTATTTTTACAACTGTGGGTGGCTTTTATGGAGAATACAGTAACATTATTGGCTTGTAGTTAATGTCACCTAGCAACTCAACTGTTACCTGTCTTAACTGTCTTATAACCTATTACTTAGATAGATAGCAGCACTGCCTATACATTTATTATAAAAGGCCAGGTATATGCTGTCTCTCAATCTTAAAATGATTTATCTATGTACACGCCCTACGTCCCAGAAGAACAGCGGTCCACGCAAATAAAAAGTGAAGGACTCAGCAGTTCTTCCGTCGTGTGACATCACAGATTTAATTTGCAGATGAGAAGAGGATTATGGTGGTTGTGTGAAAAATCACTACTAAGATATGAAGATTTTTAGTTAAAGTTAACTTCCATTTATTAACCAGATACTGCTCAATAAAGAGCAGACACAATTTGTAGAAATCATTTTATCACACCACAATGAAGCTCTAACTGTCACGGTCTCTGCCGTGCCCCTTGTGTTTCCCTATGTGTCTCTACCTGTCTGTCCCTGTCTGTGTGTGTACGTGCGGTGGGCGTGGCTTCCAATCATCCTCCCGGCTCCTGGCTTCACAGCTGATTCCCATCAACTCATCAGACACCCAGTATATCTTCTCCGGTTTTCCAGTCATTCATCGCCAGATCGTTGATTCAGCCAGTGTGGTATTTCTCGTTCACGGCCACTTGAATTTGGATTCAAGATTACCTGTTGTTTTGCTTACGTTAACCCTGCTCTCCCTCTGCCCAGGATCATTACCATCTCCAGCCATTCCGCGCATCCCCGTCTACCTGCCCTGCTACCTGTCAACCTGTTCATCCACCACCTGCCTCCCCTGCCTGCCTTGTCTCCTGCCTGTCTCCCTGCTTCGTCCTGCATCCTCGAGGCTGCGGGAGAAGATGAGGATGTCAATATAAACGAACACGGAACGATTGAGGAAGTCCCGGAGGACGTCGTTGACCAGGGCTTGGAAGACGGCGGGGGCGTTGGTCAGTCCGAAGGGCATCACTAAATACTCAAGTGTCCCACCGGAGTATTAAAAGCCGTCTTCCATTCATCCCCCTCCCGAATCCTCACCAGGTGGTAGGCTGTTTCGAAGGTCCAACTTCGAAAACACCGTGGCGTCCTGAAGGGGCTCAAAGGCAGAGTTTATCAAGGAAGAGGATATTTATTTTTTACAGTGATATTGTTCAGGCCCCGGAAGTCTATGCAGGGGCGGAGAGAAAGGTCTTTCTTGGACACGAAAAAAAACCCCTGCTCCTACCGGGGATGAGGAGGGCCTGATGATACCCGCAGCCAAAGAGTCCCTGATATAACCCTCCATGGTCTCCCTTTCCGGACGTGACAGGTTGTAGAGACGGCTGGAAGGTAGAGTGGCTCCAGGGAGGAGGTCTATGGCACAGTCGTAGGGACGATGAGGAGGTGGATGCCTCTGACACGGGGGTCGGGGCGGTCCTCTCCTAACGATCCAGCTCGGACCAGAAACTCCATCCCTGCGCCTTCCTGTCTCGTCGTCTGTCTCCCGCCGAACGGAACTACGACGTAGGCAACCGGGAGTTGCTGGCCGTGAAGCTGGCCTTGGAGGAGTGGAGACACTGGCTGGAGGGGGCCGAACTTCCTTTTGTGGTCTGGACAGACCACAAAAATCTTGCCTACCTCCAGTCAGCCAAGCGCCTCAACTCCCGTCAGGCTCGTTGGGCCTTGTTCTTTGGGCGTTTCGCTTTTATCCTCACCTATCGCCCTGGATCCCGCAACACTAAACCGGACGCTCTCTCCCACCTGCATGTCTCCCAGGAGGCTCCGGCCAACCCGGACACCATCCTCCCGTCTTCCTGCGTGGTGGCTGCTGTTACCTGGGAGATCGAGGCGACGGTGAGGCAAGCCCAGCAAACCCAACCCGACCCAGGTAACGGCCCCCCTAACCGTTTGTTTGTTCCCAACTCTGTCCGCTCCCAGGTCCTCCAGTGGGGTCACACGTCCCGGTTGGCCCTGCCATCCTGGAATGGGCCGCACGCTGTCGCTCCTTAGAGGACACTTTTGGTGGCCGACCATGGAGGCCGACACCCGCGCCTTCGTCGCCGCTTGCACAGTGTGTGCGCGTGGCAAGACCTCCCACCGGCCCCCGGCTGGCCTGCTCCGCCCCCTACCTGTTCCCAGTCGCCCCTGGTCCCACATCGCACTCGACTTCGTCACCGGACTACCCCCGTCAAAAGGTAACACCACCATACTCACCATCGTCGACCGTTTCTCAAAGACTGCACACTTTGTTGCTCTCCCCAAACTCCCCACAGCCCATGAGACGGCCGAGCTGCTTACCCTCCATATCCTTCGCCTCCATGGGATTCCCTCGGACATCGTGTCAGACCGGGGGCCACAATTCATCTCCCAGGTGTGGAGGTCTTTCTGCCAAGCCCTGGGAGCCTCGGTGAGCCTCTCCTCTGGATTCCATCCCCAAACCAACGGTCAAACGGAGCGGGCTAACCAAGACCTGGAGTCCGCGCTCCGCTGTGTCGCCGCTTGCAACCCCTCCGCCTGGAGCTCCCAGCTACCGTGGGTAGAGTATGCCCACAACTCGCTCACCAGTGCAGCCATGGGGAGGTCACCATTCGAGGCCTCCTTGGGCTATCAACCTCCCCTGTTCCCAGCCCAGGAGGAGGAGATCGCGGTCCCATCCGTCCAGGCCCACCTACGCCGTTGCCGTCGGATTTGGAGGGAGACACGCTCCGCTCTCCTCCGTACTGCCGACCGCAACCGACGCCTGGCCGACCGCCGCCGGACCCCGGCTCCGGAGTACCGCCCAGGTCAGAAAGTGTGGTTATCGGCTAGAGATATTCCCCTCAGGGTTACCTCTAGAAAACTGTCCCCCCGTTTTATTGGTCCTTACGTGATCGATAGGATCATCAACCCCTCTGCCGTGAGACTGAAACTTCCCAGGTCCATGAAGGTCCATCCTACCTTCCACGTCTCCCAGATTAAACCTGTGTCTGTCAGCCCTTTGTGCCCTCCAGCCGTTCCCCCTCCACCCCCCCGGATCATCGACGACCACCCAGCCTACACCGTCCGGCGGCTACTGGACGTACGCCGCCGAGGCCGGGGATACCAATACCTGGTCGACTGGGAGGGATACGGTCCGGAGGAACGCACCTGGGTTTCCCGTCGCCTCATCCTGGACCCCTCCCTCGTTCGGGAGTTCCACCAGGCCCATCCGGATAAGCCTGGTGGGGCGCCTGGAGGCTCCCGTTGAGGGGGGGGTACTGTCACCTGTCTCTGCCGTGCCCCTTGTGTTTCCCTATGTGTCTCTACCTGTCTGTCCCTGTCTGTGTGTACGTGCGGTGGGCGTGGCTTCCAATCATCCTCCCGGCTCCTGGCTTCACAGCTGAT
The DNA here is from genome assembly GCA_034670405.1 of Hoplostethus atlanticus. Lineage (NCBI taxonomy): Eukaryota > Metazoa > Chordata > Actinopteri > Trachichthyiformes > Trachichthyidae > Hoplostethus > Hoplostethus atlanticus. Next base: position 5,641,465 of record JAXDDX010000012.1, read on the forward strand.
TCCCATCAACTCATCAGACACCCAGTATATCTTCTCCGGTTTTCCAGTCATTCATCGCCAGATTGTTGATTCAGCCAGTGTGGTACTTCTCGTTCACGGCCACTTGAATTTGGATTCAAGATTACCTGTTGTTTTGCTTACGTTAACCCTGCTCTCCCTCTGCCCAGGATCATTACCATCTCCAGCCATTCCGCGCATCCCCGTCTACCTGCCTGCTACCTGTCAACCTGTTCATCCACCACCTGCCTCCCCTGCCTGCCTTGTCTCCTGCCTGTCTCCCTGCTTCGTCCTGCATCCACTCTACCCTCCGGTCTCCCCGTTAATAAACTATCTTTGTTCATTCTACCTCTGAGTCCGAGTTTGCGTTTGGGTCCGACCAGTCCACCGTTACACTAACTGACCTTGGCGCTGTGGTAAAAAGAGTTTAAGAGCTTCCCAATAAAACTATCGTAGATATTCAGAAAAATACATAAACACAGTAACAATGTGTTGAGAAAATGTCTTCATCTACTCTGTCAAGACCATTAAACCCATTTCCTTTGAATGAAATCTGAAAATGTATCAAATGAACTCAAACCAAGATCGAATTAATGTTCATTGCAATGACAAAACAGACTTGCAGTGTTGAAATCTTCATATCTTACGTGTTAGTATAGTGTATCTATACACGATGAAGAAATCTCAAAAGGAGATTTGTTCATTACCACAAGTGATGAAGAAAGGATGAAGTTGAAATGACTTTGTATTCCTTACTTGTGTAGCTGAATTGTTCCTGTTTTTAAACCACCACTCAACTCGACTACCTTTGTGGAACTGTCAGGTTGCTGCTGACTTTCTTTCCGTCTCCATGGAGTTAAAAGCAAAGAAGTAGATTAGTGCATACCAGTCCAGCTTTATGGCATTTTCATCACACTGTGCAATTTAGTGACACTGTGCAAAAGCCCTCTTTCGTTTCTAATTTAGTTGATTAAAATACCCTCCTATTTTCCCTTCAATCAAAAACTGTTTTGTACATGTTCTTGTTGTGCAAGCAAAACGAGACCGTATATAGTTCTTTGGGCCGGTAGGTTCTTACATGAAGTAGAGATTATTATAAATGAGATTAGTGTTGTTTTATAGGTTTCTATATAATTTTGAGATTACATGGGAGCCTTAATTGTTGCTGGACTATAGTTCAAAAGGAGTTTCCTTTACCCATCCTTCCATCCTTCCTTTCTTCTCTCATTCTCCTATCTCATCAGTAATGCTGCCTGAGCTCTTGCACAATTTGGAGTGGCACTGGACCGTCTTTCACATTAGTGCTAAATCATCCATTTGATTGCAATTGACATAATTGGAAATGATTCCAATAACGTCTTTCCAAAATAGCAATTAAGAGCAGTGAAGCCTTAGGAACCAGTGAAGACCACATCGACGACGAAAGCAGGATAAAAACGTTGAGGGAGAAGGTTTTGCGGGGGCCAGCCAAGCAGCAATTGCTCTGCACAGTTGAGCAGCGGAGATAAGCCACAAAGCAGATGCTTGCATATCAAGTGCTTGCATTAGTTGTTCCAAACAGCTGACTCACAGCTCTGATTCGCAGGAGGACAAGGGAGTGTGTTTGTGGCTGTGTGTGTGTATTTTAGGGTATGGAGGTCTTCAAGACAAAGGCAAACGTCTCTGAGCGGGTCGGGGTCTGGTCGTTACCCTTGCTCAGCCTCTGCGACAGGAGCCGGACAGGAGGCATCGCTCATGTGTGACTCTGTGACCAGGGAGACAGATATGTGGTCCATGGCTAAATTTAACGATGAAGAGCTGATTGAAAACTGAAATTTAGTGCTACTGTGCGCTGACATTAGTGAGCGGCCGAGGTGCTGATGTCACAGCTCAGATGGTAGCGATGGGATGTTTCCAACCCGGGCTGAGCACACATCGGGTTCCTCCTTCAACACGGAGGATCCTACTGTTGTAGGTAAATCTTTGCATAGTTCAACAAGAAAAAAAAAGTAAATCATATTTTTTGAAGCAGCATGCAAAAGTGTCAGCGCCCATGCAACTCCATCAGATCAAATGATTTCGCTTTGTGTTTTCCATCCTTGGTTGCACAGACAATTCTGCAGTATCATTCTCGATAATGGTTTTTTCTTTTTCTGTCTGCAGCATTGATGCGTCCAATCATGTTTTCCTCCTTGTTCAATTTCGCCTGTTGTCAACAAGTCTTGGTGAGGCTGGTTTCCCTGACACTTCCCTTGAAAATGCAATCTATAGCCAATTGTCAGAGAAGACACACATAAAACAGAGGAAATTAACACCAGGCATATTTAGAGGGTTTTTTTCCCTGGCTTTTATGTGTGCTGTGTGCTCATATTCATTTTAAAAGTGTGTCTGATGTGAAATAATTGACAACAAGAGAGGATGTTGTTGGGTAGGAAACAATCTCATGTTTTATTTCCAATCAAAACCTTGAGATATGATTCCTGAATTCCCATTTTCATAGTGCAACAATATAATTACCACATACATGCCTCTGCATCTCCGGAGGGCCATCTGGGTAGAAATAGATCTGATTGAAACAAAAGCAACGAGCACAGGACAGAAACATAATATGTGATAATGGGTAGGGGTTAAGGTGTACAGAGGAGGTTTCAAGAAAATAGCCCTCGTATCGGTAATTATTCTCTTGTTCAAGGCAGCCATGGTATTTCCAGTGTTCATGGCTTAAAGGAATTTAAAGAACATGAATAGATGCTCATAAGTGTGCTGTGTGAATGTGCACGTTAGAGGTAGAGGATCTCTGAGAATGAAAGAAATGAAGAGACAGCAGAGCGAAACTTTAATAAGCAGCGTGGCCAAGCAACAGGCAGCCCACAGTAGAACATGCCAGAGTGTATGAGATAACAGATTAGCATTAGCACAGAGAGGGGAGTATGAAGCTTGGATAGAGTGCCACTGAGTTTTCTGACTAAATGCAAACACCAAGATGAATGTGGTGCGGGAAGCGGTTATTGATTTTGTCCATCTTGAGACAAACTCTTAGAGGAACCATCGAACCACTTCTAGGCACAGCAGAAGGATTTGTCTTTAAAGGACAATAGAGCTGATGCATGCCTGGTTGAGTCTATACTTCCAAGAGTTACTCTTCCATATTGTATTTCAACAACTGTGCTGGAGGACCTGGGAGGCCGGGGAGTGATAAGTGGATTGAACTGGAGACCATGTCCTGTTTTGGGGCTTTTTTTGTAACTTTATTTATCCAGGGTCGACTGAGCATGCTTGATTTGTTCCAGCAACACCCTGCGTCACATTCATGTAGTTACACACATTCATACCTGGTAGCTGCCCAGTACAGCCAGAGTTGTCTACTGTTGATAAGATGGAAATTGGGCTGTTGCACCAGCAGAAGTAATAGGATACAGCAGGGGAAAAGATAGTATGTAAACAACATGCAGCCTGCAATTTGGGTCTGAATCCAAATTCAGTTCTGATGTCTGGGGTCTGGAAATTGACAATACTCTGCAATTGTAAGGTCTTAAATGTGATTGGTTTTAAGACAGCCCGTTAATATCCTTTTCTCACTTTGTATCAGCAGTCGTTTCTATTACATCCACTTTCTCTGCTCTGTTGTGGCTTCTGTCCTCTCTGTTTCCTTTAAGAGTGTTGTCCTTTTTTCTGACCACTGTGTTGAATGAATTAGTGAAGTGAACTCTTAGAACCCACATTGCTTTGGTAATATATAGAAGGGATATATACGGTATCTGACAAAATAATGGAAACACCACATTTTATAGTGCTACAATGTTATGTCAAAATGCATTCATTTGGGATTTTTCATCCAAAGTACTCTATCAAAGTGAAAAAGAAATGTCTTTTATGTGGAAGTGTAGTATTTAGGTTTCGTATCAATACATCTTAATGGGACTTAATGGGACTTTAGTGTGTAGGTTGTGTAGCCACAGTATGGGATGAGTTGGATGGTTTTCTTATGGATGGCTTTAGAGTCCAGTCCTTGAGGTTTCGAAGACAATGTAAATGATAACTAGAATTTGAATTTCATACTCTCACACAAATGTCCATAATATCCTTGTTATTATGATTGAGTACTTTGTATAGAACTCAAATGAATGTATTTGGAAATGACTGTATCAATAAATGTGTTTCCATTATTTTACCAACTAAAAACTAGATTTCCCCAAACCAAAGTAAGTTTTGTAAAGAAATCCAGCAGCACAAAGGGACACTCCTCAGGCTGAGAGAGAGAGACAGAGCCAGAGAGAAAATCTGCTTCCAGGAGGACTCAGCCAGCAGAAGTGAGATAGAAGTAGAGAGGAGATATATTCAGTCCTCTGAATAATGCATGCTGCTGCCTTTCGACAGCGCTGTACATCAGTTTGTTTCCCTATTAAAAAGAGTAAATAAGTGTGGTGGACATCGGGTTATAGAGATCTGACCTTAAACTAACACATGCCTGGTGGAATCATTGAGCCGGCACTTTACTGGTTCTGGTTCTGTACGCCACTGACCTTTGACCACCAACGTCCAACAGGCTCGTTGTTTTCACTATTCATATCAACTCAAAGTCAGTCGTGTAATCTGCTTCACCTAAAGAGAAAATGTGATTCTGATATATTGTGGCACTATTTCGGTTTGTAGAAAGTAGTCCGCTGAAGTGAAGGGGCCTGGGCCAGATAGCATTTTCAAATACTTACTTAGAAGCCCATTGGGGGGTTTTGCCACATAGGACATAATAATGAGACACTAGTGTAGATGATCATTATAATGCCCATGTGGTCCTCTAAGCTGTCTAAGTATTAAATATTATTGGGAAGTAGTGTTTGACCATGGTCTGGTCAGAATACAATAACCACACCAAAACAGACAAAACAGCAGCACACTAAAGTTCTAGGTCATTTCCTCTTTAGTGCTGAGAAACGGGGGAGGTGGGGATGGGCCAAGAAAACAGATCTGCAATCACTGACTGAAATATGCTGTCCCTCCATCCACATATCTAGTACAGTGAACTGCTGTACTGGTGCTATGATGCTTACTTTACTTGACTGAGATTCAACATAGTCCAGGGAACATTTCATTTATATGACGTTAATCCATTTTGGTGCAATTTCATTTAGTCATTATAATTTTTTTATCAACTGCTATACTAGTCCAGGTTTCCCAGACATGCCCTCTGGCATCGCTGCGTATCAGCCCCTAAATGAGTTGTTGCTGAAACGGTCGCCAGTCTGGGAGGGGCTGAGGAAGAACATCTATCTTGCTTAAATGATACACACCTATATGCAGAAGCTTATGTTGAATAATAAAGTTTCAAAGATTTATTGAGTAGCACACGGCATACATCACTTTGACATTATCTCTCACTTTGATTTATTTGCACATCCATAAGCAGACAATCTGTAAACAAGTGAATGCTGCATAAGCTTAGCCTTTTGATCTGACAGATCATTAAGTGTGTGACTTTGAGGAGAGCTTTGCACACAGCAGCCAGGTTGTGGACAGACTAATAAAGTGGGAAACTAGAAGAAAGAATAACCGTTTCCTCTCCAAATGTCCTCATTCATTCCAAAAATAAATAAAAGTAAAATAAATGAAATGGTCTTTTGGTAATAGGCATTTATCATTCAATCTGCTTTAGACCAACTTAACTGCGAAATTTCTGAAATTTGAAATTATAAATGGGTGCAAAAAAGCAAAAATGGCTGGTGTATGGAAAACAAAAGTTGCATGCAAGGCCTCTGATAAATGCAGCTACTAACATACATAACAAAGCCTCTACATTGTATGTATTTTAATGTATTTTATGTATTTTTTTTATGTATATGTTTATGTTTATGTATATGTATTTTAATGCAACTATGATAGTAAAACGTGTTTTTTGAGAACACATGCAAAAGCACACCATGTATAAGACTGCACACTGTTCCGTCCATTCGTAAGTTGCCAATCGTTTATTTGCCAGGGAATGGAACATGATATGCTTTTGAGCAACAACTGACTGTTGCCAGTAAATTCATTTTCAAATTGCTCCCGACCAATTTGAAACGATTAATTATCAGATAAACGACTGGCACAAGTATTAACTGTAACACTTAAATGTGCACCTCGTTCACGTTCAGCTCACCAAAAAACTCAAACCTCTCTGTTCTGTGTTACAGACTAAACGGTATACAGTTTCTAACAAGGTTGTCAGGTGAAACAGTGTTACCCCTGACTCAAAGACGGGAATCATTACCTGAGTAAAATATGGAATAGATTCTTCACTCATTCAAAGTAATGTTTCTTCATATTTCAGATGATGCCACAGAAGCAGCTAGTTAGACTCATCTATGGGGTTTGCTCATACGCTATTAGACAGACACATGCACACCCACAAGCTGTCACTTTGAACCAGAACAATTTAAATCAATTTAGATGTTGGGGTATTTGCGGTATTATTTTAGAGTGAATTACTGGAGGTATCGGAAGTGTAATTCAGTCTTATTTGATTTGGGAACATGTTGTGGCTTTTAATCTGACTGTGTGAGTGACAGCAGCAGGGACTCAGAGAGGATTAACTCAGCCTTTCATGTTTCCAACCTGCATGCAAATGCAGTTTGGCTTGTCAGTTAAGACGTCACCCTCAAAGAGCTACAGGGGATATTGAGAGGGTCACGAGAGGTCATGACAAAGGTAAGTGGATTTTAGGGAAAGGACAGGTTGCATGTCAAGCTCATTTTCATTGTAATGGCAATATGTTGTGAATTTTATTATTGCAAAAAAAAATCTTTCACTGCTGAAAGATACAGATGTGATCATAATAAACATTTATCATTTTATTTTTATACAGCACGTAGTTGGGCTTAAGCATCTGTTCCAGCTCAATACAATAATCTAATTTAACATTCTTCTCATGCTTCATGCTCGGCTAATGGTAAACAAATCGACTAAACCATCGTTTTTTTTTCCATAACAGGGCACAAAGACTCAAAAATGAATTCGGTCTCTTTCTGGTTTTTAGTGAGTGCGGTAAAGGACCCGTTAATAATTTAAGAAGGGAAGAGGTGCTAGAAAGAAAAGCATGAAAAAAGCAGATGGCCTAAAAAATGACTCAGTCATAGACAAACAAATGAGATCCGATTTAAAATAGAGATGACGTCAAAAATATCTAGAACAAATAAATCATTTGTATTAAAACCGCCTGAAGCCTCAGAAGAACTAAACGTTTTCCTTTTCCTTCGGTGCTCCTCAGCCTCATTTGTCTCTTGTGCCGGCAGTGAGTGGAAGTTATGGCTCTCCTAATTTCTGACAGGCTTCCCTCCACAGTGTTGGCACCGTAGCTGTCTGGAAGCAGAGCACAGGCCCTACTGGTCATGTGAATGCAAGGCAAATCTCATTTGATGCTTAACTGTGGGAAAATATCATGTCTGCAATATAATCAAACTGAACTATGTTTCCATTGACAGATCTATCAGCTCTTCTCTGAAACACTGTTGCTGTGCTTGCTAGTGCTGTGTTCAGTGGGTTAGTATACTTATAACCTATTAGAGTACACTTAGTGGACCACTTGTTCCACTCTGGGTCTAAAACAACCTTCAAGAACCTGGAGTCGACAGTACTTAGAGTTTTACTCTCTATCAGAAGAGGGTGGCTAAATACCTGAAAGGGGATTACATATCCCAAACAGGAGAGCAACTCAAAGGAGAATTATACATTTAATTTCAGGTGATTATTTCATTCAGATTATTTCATTCAGATTATTTCATTCAGATTAGCAGGAGTAAATTGATTTTTCCAAATTAAATAAAATCAATTAATAACCCAAGTTAAATCAGAATAACATAAAATAAATAAAATATAAAAACCTTTTAGAGGGAGAATAATGTAGGTAGCTAATCTGCACTAAATCCCTATCATCCCTGACCTGTCTGAAGTTGTCTGCCGATCCGTTGAAGAATCCCACGCAGGGATAGTCTTTCGAGCGATGATGGCCCCTGATGGAGCAGCTGGAAAACCCCCAGATGGAAAGGGCTTCGGATAAGGCAGCCAAGAAGCAACTCTTTGCTGGCAACCCGACAGGTGGGTTGGGAGGATGTTGCCCTGACGATCGATGACAGTCTCTTTGGGTAGAGTGATAGCACAAAGTCATTCTGCATATGATGTACCGAAGCCTTTTGATTTCTTCAGCTTGAAGCCCCTGTGTCCTTGAAGACTTCTGTGTTCATCTCAATGAAGCAGTTGTCCTGAAATCCCCAACACTTTCTGGTGTCATCTCTATTTATCCCTTCTAAAGCTTCACCCCATACACTCCCCATTGGTTGGTAATTCAAAATGAACATATAGAGCATCTCCTTATGTGTACATCATTATTCAGCCTTGACTGCCAAAAGTTTCCCATAATATCAATCAAATAGCAGAAGTTCTTGCACACGAATGAAACAAATTGTACCTATTGCACAATTTGACCATGATGATCCATTTCATACAGTAAACATATCACATATTTCCTTTAACATGTATTCATGTGTTATTCATGTCATTCATGTTCATTCATGTCATGTATCATATACATTGGTGTGATTAACAGGATTAACATTGATAATGCATTAGGCAAACAGGATCACATTTCAAGCTTTTGGTTACATTTACCTGTAAGTGCTGCGTTGGTTTTGTAAAGTCAAGACTTTAATCACTCAGCATCACACCTCTGTTCATCAATCACCAAGTCTCCCTCTCCTATTTCCATCACTGGGAAATCTTCTTCAGGGTCTACTCTCATGAGTTTCCCCAACCTCGCCTCACCACGTCCCTTTTTCTTACTTTCCTGTCCTGTCGTCTGTGTCAGCTTATTTCTAAGGTCTTCATTTTCTACTACTGACAGCGTCTGTCTAAGGTTGTGTTTTCCCACTGGTACTGGTTTAGGCCTCGGTGCTCATCCCTAATCCTGAGATATGTCCCAGGAATTATGACGGCCTGTGCTTAATTCCCTCATGTATTCCTTATGTTGCCCCTTTGTGGCCCACTATTCCCACGTTGGTTGTTATAGACCATAGCCCTTTCCTGTTGCTGCCCTGCATAGTGCTATGTGGATGTGTCCCTGTGGTATTCCCTCGTTCTGATGTCTCCTATCACTGTTCTTTCCATGCATTACCTTTGCTGAGTCTGCCTAAGTGGACCTCATCCTCCCTGCAGGGGGCTCTATTGTCTATCCACAGTGATACAGAATCGACAATGATGGGGTAGAATATTTTGGTTTGGTTTATTCTGGTCTATATCTAAACTACTGCTTTAGTCTATTGCACAGGTCAAGAGTGTGTCATTGTTAACTTGAGACAACGGCTGAGCTTGTATATTTGGTGTGGTCTTTCACTTACTCACTTCACTTTTTATTTGCTGACCAATGTTGCAAGGCATGTGAATTGCATACTAGAGTTAGCAAGGCAGCATTATTAGATAATCAGATGATTAATAACATTCACATCTTATCATTGTAGGACCAGCAGAGGAGGGGGGGGGGGGGGGGGGGGGGGATGGTTGTCTTTGCATTTTATTTTTTTATAAGAAAAAAATAATCCTGTTTCTATTTCAAACAGTTCAATTTCACTGTCAGCCTCTCTGAAATTCAAAGAAAGCCCCAGAGAGATTCTCGGAAAATGCTTAGGCCCCCAGTAGACAGCTATACAGCTTACTCATGTGGAGTCAAATGTAATCAGTCAGTCAAGCAGTAGCACACCTTTTTGACACAAATAAAACTTGGCAGATTTCATGTGTAAAATCACTATTTTTTTTTGCAGGCAGAGGCAATTCTAGTTTGCCATGGGTCCTGGTGTCAGGACTCAGACAAGGATGAGCCATAGGCAACTCTGTCAAGGTTACTGTCTCTGTGTGTGTGCGCGCCTGTGTGTGTGTGTGTGTGTGTGTGTGTGTGTGTGGAGGAGAGTGGGGGTTGCGGGGGTGTGGCACGTGAACTTCTCCAAAATGCTTCCTGACTACCGAGGAATCCGACATATCCATCCAAGACTCCTGTTGTGATTTGCTGGCAGTAATTCATACACTTTTGCCAACATGCTGCTGTCAAAACAAATACTTGTAAAAACATTGAATCTTGAATTTTCTCACAAAAAAAACCCCAAACAGAAACAGCTGAACAGAGTGAAAAACACTGACCTCAGTTTATCTGTCTATGCTCACTGAGAAATGCAGCAGTAAACCCTTTTCCTCTGCTTGTGTGGGAATTTGAGATATTATGACAAATGCATGACCATATGAGCTAGAACAAAATGTGCTTGACTGATGTGCTGAATGACTGAAGGTTAAAGTGTTTCTCATGTGTCATGTAATCCTGCTCTGCTGGCCTTCACAGGATAGAGGTAGAGTATAACTTCCCTTTCAGCACAGCTCACTCATAATACTCCCAAAACAGGAAAAATAGACTGACACTAAATCTTGTTAATAATTTGGCTCGGGGGGGAAAGCTGAGGCACAATGTGTTCCACGTTTTAAAGAGCAATACTTTTATGGATTCAATTAACAAACCCAGCTTAAAATAATATGCCTTTGTAGTAAGAGATACAGAGCATTTAGGCGTAAAGGGCGAGACTTTTGTTCCGCTGCTGAAGGGGAACAAATGTCAAAGCCTCAAAAATGGGAAGGTCGATGTCAAGGGATGATTTGAGCCCAAAACTTGGAACTTGTTTGGACAAATAAAAGTTTTGGGCTTAGTCAGTTATTGATATTTCATTTTTACATTTTCTGAAATACAAAAGACAAACAACTTCAAGGTCAGTGTTCCTACTTTGGATAATGCTACTCAACTGTGATCACTCAACATAGTGTACCGTGGACACACGGATGATTTTGGTGTCTGTGTTCTCATCATTTAACTGGTAAGTTGACCAATGGGCCAATCTCCTCCAAAAAACTGGTGTATTCCTTTAAATCCCCTGAGAAGATTCATCGTTCTTCTCCCTCATTGGTTCCCCCAACACCTCCCCCAACCCCCTCCCCTACTTCCCTGTCTCAGGTTCATAGTCCAAGGTCAGCGTATTACACCGAGCCTACCAGCTTCCTAAATTCCAATTATGGTTTTGACCTCTGGTCTAAGCGTGTCGTGGTGATTCCTTGACAGACCCTATACAACCAAACCCCGAGTCATTATCGTGTATCAAACACATCGCACCGGCAGTGACAGTGTCAGCGCTCGTGGCAAAGCTGTTGTCTCACAAACGGTGTCACATTATTGTGAATACAAATTTAGTCGCATCTGCTGTTTGCAAATGGGGCTGTAATAAAATAATGGGAACACCATATGGAACCATAACAACAGCATAGAATAGAATAGAATAGAATAGAATAGAATAGAATAGAATATTTGTTGAATGTCCGGAAAGGCAGTCGGCCCAGATTGCTCTCTGGCTTTAGCCCATGTAATGTAATGGTGTGTCACTATTATCCAGTATATTTAGTTACAGACATAAAAACACTAATCTCAGAAAAAAAAGTAAGAAAAAGAGGAAAGACAGAAAGAGAAAGACAGAGAGAGACAGGCACAGAGAGAGAGAAGGAGAGGGAGTGGACTCTCACATAAAATGAAAAGTGTATTTTCCATCCATTCATTCATTTATGAGGAAATAAATGAGAAATGATCCTATACATCACATACGATGAACACATGTTCACTCCCCTCGCACTCTCCCTTCATGTCTAATCAAGAGGTTGACTGTAGGAGAGGGGAGTGTGATGTTATGTAGTGCAGGTCATTGAGGTTGACCATGCTTTACATCCCTTTTGAAGATATTAAATGTCATAAAGCAGTGATGGATGGTCCGTAGTCAGAGCCGGGAATTCGAGGCACAACCCTGACAAGCACTTCGCAAAGAAGTGAGTTGATTTGTGTGCGTTCAAGAGTCAGGGGGCTGTTTGGTGGTTTGAACCAACTGTATTACCATTTTTATGCATCAGAGTATGTCTTACGACCCTCCGGTGTCAAAGTGGGAATAACTAAAGAGCTGCTGATGGATTAGAGGAGGAGTTTTCTGAGCTTGTCGCCGCTTTCTGAGGTGTCAACTTTCTCACTGTGACGCGCTGTGCCTCAATTTTTCAAGAAAGAAACGATGCTAACAACTAAAACCTGTACTGTATGACCTTGGTGTTTGTCTTGGCGCGCGCACACACACAGATGATGGAGATGGATCATATCCTAGGTAACAGAATATAATCAACTCTTCCCCCAGGCTGTTGCACTAAATAACAATGCACTCTTCGTCGGCTTGCCTGGATAAAGGGTTTAAAAATAACGACAATAGAGATCATATGTTGCTGACTTTATTTCCTGAGATCAATATACCTTGCATTAGCAAAGACCCCCTTTTGCCCAATTGTTCATTCATTCATTAATTTGCTCATTTAAGTAACACACTTGAGAAACTACAGTAGAGTAGACACATGACTGGTGCACTTGCTGAATACCAAGTGCACGCTTCTGCTTTCACTCCTTGTTTCTAATAGCTGATATTTCACCCTCTGGCCCGGGTATGGTGCATACAACCCCCCGGTGCAGGTTCAGAGGTCGTTATGTGGTCTGTGTCACATCCTCAGGCAGGCATGAACACATTACAGGTAGACACAGACACAGGCAGACATGCACACACACACACACACACACAAAGCGTATTGTGAATATTCACTCAAGGTTATGCTTCGCTTCCGGGGGTTTCTCATGATTATAGTCAACAGCATGAAAAATTCACCAACCATCAGCTGCATTTGGTTTGCTGCTGTGTCTTGTCTGCTCAGGAGAAATCGCCCAGATGAAACACAAGCGTTCTTTGCCAATGGGGCCTCGGGACGAATGATGTAGCGGACTCTCCAACGTCAGCCATAATCTCAGACACCTGCTAAAACCGCAGCGCATCTCATGAAACAAAAAGTACCATTGGCTTTATGGAGGGATCAATCCTGGCACTTGGCCTTGGGGCCTAAGGGAGCAAACAGTCCCAGTGTTACTCACCCAGAAACCGTATGAGGCACAAGGAGTCCTAAGGGCAACAGGTTGTGTGTGTGTGTGTGTGTGCTTTTTGTGTTCATGTGTGTTGAGGGTGTCACTGAGTGTTTGCAAAACCTGGGCCAAAGAAGCTGGACAGGTATGTACACTGTGATTACTGGAGGTTGTGGACGGTGCCCTCGGCAGAGACAGTCCTCCATTGATTTCTGTAATCACTTTGAAGTAATTATGCAGGAATACGCCGAACGAGCTCCTCGGGGGGGAGGGAAGGGAGGGGGGTGTGTGTGATTGCGGCTCCCCGGCGAGACCCACCATGCTCTGCACCACTGAACGCTCTGCTGCCACGGAAAGCTCCGAACGACACATTAGATATGGGCGTTGATGGATGGAACCTGAATGCAACAGAGCAGCATCAAACACAGAGGAGCCTGCATGCAGTACCGCATGCATTGGCATTCTTGGTGCTTGTCTCGCTAACCCACCTCGCCTTTCAGTCAGCGGACACATACAGTACAGATTGCACTGACCCGGCTTGGGGCATGGTGTTGCTGTCAAGCTCCGATTTCAATGACTCATTTTGTTTCAATGACACCTGAACGCAGAAATTCAATAAGGTTGGATATGAGCAGGGAGGGATGTCAGGCTAACGAATACAGTCGGTGTCCATCTATGAAAAGGCAGAAAGAACATAAACATATCAATGCATCGATGCACTAATTTACTGTATGACATAAATGTTTCCCCTCATTTCTTATTTGTATGAGGACAGATACAACAACAGGAACATATTGCAAGCCTGTAGCATTGCATTGCAGTAGTTGTAGCTAGTCTTGGAGCAACCTGTTACACATATACATGGCGGTTAGATGCCATTGCTCAGATGGGCATAGTCTCTACTGGGGAAATTGCACGGACAACTTTTCAGCTACTAGGAGGAAAGCCTAAACAATCTGCCCATCTTGTGCCAGAATGAGGACATTTATGCAATTCCACTTGCTTCTTCTGACGAGGGCTCAGCAGCACATTTCAGGCGTATGTGAAGACTGGTTTCCACTCAGTAAGCAGAGGTGATATTGAGGGGAGGACTGAGGCTGTTACACTCAAGCTGTCGCAGGAAGCTGGTGATGTCAGTTCCACTGGCACATCTGAAATTGCCTTTAGTCTACCTGTGCGTATGCTCGGTTTCCAGGTCAACCTTTTGCTGCACTGATCAGCCTAGAGAAAAGGGGACGTGGTAAAGGATGAACTCAACTGGAGAAGATGATGTGTCTTGGGATATGTTTATTTCACAACAGCTGTAGATCTTATATGTGTGTTGTCTGAACAGAGGCGCGTGTCTTTATAACTGCTTTGTTTAGGCGTCCTGTGTGATCCATGCATTTTTTACATTTTACAATCTCCTATATCTTTCATGGGCAGTCTTTCAGAAGCACAAGATATATGATCAAACTCTTTGCAACTGGCAGGCTGGGAGGCCGCCTTGAATACTTTAGCCATAGTTAAGCTCCCTTTGTTTATCGTGTCCCAAACACATTCTTTGGTCTTTTGTTCAAAACACTTGATTCAAGATTTACACCTACAGCACTCAAGATGCCAAGGACGAAACCCACTAGTTAATTCAAAATAATAAATCAGATGTCATTTCTGTATGCATGCCAGCCTCCTCAGCGGGGCTTACGTGTTTGTGCATCTTAAATCAAAAGGCTTTCTAGTAGCTAATGTGATTTTGCCTGTGTGTGTGACGGTTGTAGCTCTTACATGACTCTTCAAAACAGCGGGAATCGTTGTAAATTCTCGAGGGTGTTGTCGGAAGGCTGTTGTTCGTAAGAGGCTCTGAATAACATACAGCCCCCAGGGCTGTGCTTATGCCACGCTTGCCCGTGCGTTGATATTATGAACTGATGTAATGTCAAGTGTTTTCCTGGAAGTCTGCGTGACAAAAGGTTACCCGGCATCTGCTCACGGAAGTTTCATTTGTAATCTGCTTTGAGACACGTTTGGTGTGGTAGTGTTGTGATCACTTTTCTGCACACACCGATTGCTAAACTGATATGAATAAAGCATTGGGAAACCTTGACAGATAGTATGTCCATTAATGAATTTCACAGATCTTACAGGCATCAGAAAGTTTTTTTTTCCTTCATGTCATGTTCAGGCGTATAAACGCTGACAGTTTACTAGCTGAGACGATTTATTTGTCATTGTTTCAGTGTCTGTTTTTTCTTATGTTGCCATTCTGACTGCAATAAGTTCAATTGTGCATCTAAGACACATCTTCAACAACTTCAACACTGTCAAAAACTTCAGTTTGGGTGTGCATTGACTTCGTGTTCATAGAGGAAGATAGATAGATAGATAGATAGATAGATAGATAGATAGATAGATAGATAGAGGTGAAGAGGTAGAGGTAAATCTTCTTACATAGCAACGGATGGAAGGTATATGGAGACCAATTGCTTGCCAATGCTGATGTGAAAAACATGTATAATGCTGGAAACCATTAATATCAATAGGACAATAGAAGTTTGAGATGCTGTGCAGACTGAAGAACCTTGAAAGAGATACTGTGCGTGCACTGCTGAAATGGCACAGGTCGCGCGAGGTACCCTGCGGTGCTGCTGGAACAACTGAAATGGACTCGGGGCGCCTGTAGAAAGAAATGCACCGTTGGCAAAAGCCCTCTGACGTTGATGAATGTTGTCCTCGGAGTGTTAGGTAATATTCTCTGATGAGATGCAGTGTGTGCTCCAGCCCACAAGGTTGTGAGTACAGCAAAAGTGATGACGTGGGGGTGTTGAGGGCTGTGGGAGCTGGTGTAGCAAGGCCACAGGAGGAGGAGGATGGAGGAGTCAGGAGAACACTGACAGGAACAATCTATGCCATCAGACCTGGTGACATGAAGAAACAAAAGCTGCCGAGGAGGAAAAACACCTACAGTGTACAGCGGGTCCTTGGGACATAGACAGATCTAGATCAGGGCGTTTCTTTGTTCAAGTTGAATGCTCTCTCTAGCAATTGAACCGTTTGGGGAGGATGTAAACAAGTAGAGCACATACATAGCCAGCCAAATTTCGTAACACTGATGCTACGCTATCTGATCACAGTCTTGGACAGCCAGCAGGAAGATAAGCTCCTTATACTGGTTGGGCTCCCCTGTGAATTCTTACAGCACTGGCACTTTCTTAATGAATTGATCGTTCTTGGAGATTGTGTAAGCAAATTCTGACAGATCCGTTGTGTAAAATGTTATATATTGATCGAAGGTGTTTTAACATTAGATCAACCAGCTTTATTTCCCAAATAGATGTTTTGCAAGACAATATATCCTGACCTCCAGACTGTGCCAATTCTTCAATGGATGCTTGCTAAACCTGAGGTATGGAAGGGAACATTTGGCAGGGACCGAAACAATAACAGATTAAATTTTGAAGTAGATTCATTGTAAATCATTTAGTTTCATCTTCTGGCTTACAAACTTGCCTGGCAAACAAAGCAATTTTCCTAAATATATTGCTGCTGTTCATTCTTTATATCACAAATCCTGGGTGAATATCAGGGTGGTTTAAGGATAGGATAGTGACCGCTGGGTCACTCAGAACAGGCTTTGGTGGGAAACAGCAGATTAGATCATCAGGCAAACCTTTACAGGTCTAAACAATGACAAAAGGAGTTATGACCCATAAAACTCTCAGAAATGACATTTAAGACCAGATCAGAATGACTTTAATGAGCATCAAGGCACTTTAGTCCCTTTCTCATTCATTCATATATAATACATCTATATGATAAGCTTTTATATACAAAGCTTATGCATTGTATATAAATGAATGTAACTAAATGAAACACAAGCCCAGATCTATCTTAGTCCAAACCCTGTATGGTACAATGTCTCTCATATATACATAAAACAGCCAGAGTCTCACAAGGTGCTTCAGTGCCTTCTTGTGGCCACTCTACATCTCCTCCTCTTCCTCCAGGGGTTCTACTCACTGAAGAGCATCTCTGTCTGTACATGGCCACGAGACATCAGAAATCCAGAAATTGAAGACCATGCCATCACTGTAACAGGTTAATTTGTTAGGCAAACTAGTAATTCCAGTGATTTGTGATGGTTTACTGTGATTTAAGATAAAGCCCCTTAATCTCTATAAAAACCCCACACAGCTATAGGGAATGTTTACAGGCTGACATGTTATACAAACACGAAAAATTATCCCTACCACTTCCAGCAATCATCATTAAGTTGTGTTCGCTCCATGTCACTTTTTTTGACCATTACTTTCAGGTGAAGTTAAGAGAAAATTAGCTCTCCAGTTCCACACAAGGGAAGCCCATTCATCTTACTAATACTGGAGGTGAGTGATCATGAAGTGTGGAGACTCCGGTGAGAACGTTGGGAGCTAATAGCATCAATCATCATCATGCCTGTGAACGTAGATTACACATACTACACAAGGTGAAAGAGCACAGCGAGGTATCTCCCCCCTAGCTACCACTAACTGTATTCATTAGTTAGATGTGTCGGTCCTTATTTAACATTGGATCTCCTGGATTCTTGGTGTAGGAAAATAACATCCATTAATCCCATGTGGATCTGACATACACGTACATACAGGGAGTAAGTGAGTAAAGGGAAATGCACTTGACCAAGATGAGAGCATAATGCAATGAGGTGCACCATATTTGACCTCTCACATTCAATTCCTCTTTGGTAGAGTGTGTGTTCGGCTATGGGTGAGCGATACTAACTGCGATACTGCAAAACCGCTGACCGCGCTCCCTCACCCATCGCAGTAAAGGTTTCATCCTTATTTCTCACAACACTAATTGAGTGTGTCTTTGTTACAACTGGTGAGCATAAGTTAATGCGGTGCTCTTCGTTGCGCGGCAGCGTTTTGTTTTCACGGTGGTGAGATAACGGAGATTGGTTTCTGCGAGAGAGCAGCCTGCATGCTTCACGTCTCCCTCTCCAAAAGGTCAGTGTTCTTGTGATAGGCTCAATGGCCAGTGAGGACAGGAATACTCAGTCAGGGGTCATTGCCATAGAAACAGTGGAGGTGAATCTCATTACTTGCTCCATAAAATCAGATCATGACAACAACATAAAGCATGAAGCCAGACATGGAAAAAATCAGCAAAATCAAATGAATAGAATACGGTACCGTTAGAGAAACTGGACATTTTGAACAACTTGATAGAAGAAAAGTACACCATAGTGGTCAAAGCTTGAAAGCCTGTGTGGCACTTGAGCTCCATCAAAATATTATGATACAGCGGTTTGGCTGGATTCAGAGGAAATACCCAGGTATCAATGCGGCGGACTGCCAAACGTATCTGTCTTGGTTTTCCATGTGACAGGTGCAAGCATGTGGAAATGTTATCCCAGCCACAGTGATTGCCATCATCTTTAATGGGTGTCAGTACACAGGTGGCCCCACAACACCTAGTGATTAAAATGCAATCACACCCTGCCAGACTGGCATGTTTGAACATGTGTGTGTGTGTGTGTGTGTGTGTGTGTGTGTTAATCTTGTCATGTAGTTTTCTAGTGCAATGTCCTGCTAAATCAAGTGCCCAGTACTCCATTTCTGGGTAACCTTCACTAAAACCTGATTCCTAAGGAATACTGGGACACAGATATATATAGTAGTGACCTCATATGACCCCAAACCATGTCCGTTTAATTTTTCATGTCAGTGTCGTAAGCTGACAATAGAGAACTCAATGTAGCACTTCACAGAAACAATCCAGGCACAGACGATGAGTAATGGTCTCTTGGGTTTCTCCCACTGTCAAAAAGTCTAAACAACACACTACAGTGATGCAGACAAACTAACCGGTGGGTTTTCAACAATTCATAGCCCTGTAGAGAGAGTTTACGGAGCGCCAAGCGACAGATAAACACCGCCTGGTTGGGTGTAATTGACCAAAAACACCACTGACAAGCCACAAACACGCCCTTTAGATTCAGCACCACAACAGAGCATTTGCCATCAAAACACACAATCAAACACACATTCAGAGCGGGTACCTGCTGACATCCACCAGGAAAGCCTCGGCATGCCAGTTCACACATAATGAGGGAGGCTTCTGTGTGTATCAAAATTGGCCTTCATTGCTTTTCTTTCTCTCTTTGTCTTCATCTCTCTCTCTCTCTCTCTCTCTCTCTCTCTCTCTCTCTCTCAATAGTGGTTGAGATCAATAGAGTTGGCCTCAGGCACAGACCTTTGCGCTAAACCCAATTGTTCCAGGAACTCTCTATACTAGCAAAGCACTGCTGGTTTTCTGTGAAGCCTGCCTGTTTTCTGCAGCACACGTGTCCTGTATTGAACACTTTCTTTGCTACGGTCTTAAAGTCTTAAAGCCATAGGCCATTGCAGACATGACAAATAGTGCATAATATTAAACACATCTATCTATCTATCTATCTATCTATCTAAACTCTATCCTAACTCTCTCCCTACTAATAATCATCAAATGATCTTGTGGGCTGTGTAACGTGATAGAAAATCCCAAATGCTTCATTGGGTTAAGATCCTGGTCCTGAATAAGGGCCTGGCTTGTAGGTGGCATAAAGACATACATACTGAATAGAACAGAATGAATGGTCTTGCATTTTGTATTGATTGAACTGAAAGTGAACTGAGCACAACCCTGCATATCTGAAATATGTCCATAATTGTTCTGTATCTTTACAGACTGAGGCGACACTGGACCTTGTGGAAGGAATGGCACTCCTGCCATACTACACATGGAGCACTGGCAGCCACCGGATGAGTAGCAGCTTGGATGTAAACGGATCTCCACGCCATAAAGAGCCAAAGACTTCATAAAGGGGAGTCTAAATCAGGGATCACACTGGGCATAATAATCCTGTTGCAATAATTTCACCCCTGGAGGCTTTCCCACTGCCCAATCCCCCTTCCCACGGGGATCAGAAGGATTGGAGTAGGTCTAACAATGTGGAGAGGACCAAGGAAGACAGGTGGACTGATGTGGGTCTAGGGTGGTAGGGGTCAATCCCAGCGCTGTGAACTGTTGGCATCAGTCAGTTTGTGGTGCCAGCAAGACACTGTTTCATAAGTCATGCAATTTCTGAATGGGAGACGTGGGTGTTTAACGTGGGTGTTTTGGGATGTTGTAGTTAAAAGTTTCTCTCATTACCACCATAATTAACCTCCCTGACCCCACTTGTGCTGGTTGTCCCCAAAAGGGGTAGTGAGTGAGGAGTGGTAGGTGTGGGACAACAACATTACAGCCAAGTCAATGACAAATTGTGAGGTCTATGCACCCATTAGTGTGGGCCCACACTTTATGATTGCTTCTTAATTGGCGAGTCCCAGACTATGGCCAGAATTAGAGGAATGGGAATTGAGACCAGTCGTATTCTTTTCAGTAAATGTCAGTGGCAGTTCAGTACACATGCAGTAAATAGAAAAAACAAGTATTTTTCTCGAAAATAATATTTGGGTTATGATTGATAAACCAAGTCTCTCATGTGACAGTCCCCTCTGTCTGACAAGCTGATATACACACATACACAAAAGCCATTCCTGCTTTACATGCATGCATGTACACACACAGTTGCGCATGCACAAATGCACATGCACTTAGAATCAATCTTTTTTTCTGGTAGATTTCATTATAAGTCGATTGTTTTCCTCTAATGAGAGAGTGGCGAAGACTGTGTCATTCGCTTCCGAGGCTGAATGGTTTGCAGACCCAGCTGGTCACTCACAAGGGACTGAATTAAAGGCTAAAAATAGAAGCAATTTTCTTCCCAGATTAGCCCTTTAAGAAACTAAGAGAGATGGGTTTAATGAAGCTTTATGCCGCTAAATTTACCCATTTGATGGCAGACCATGCTGCTGATCTTTTCTTAATCATTATATGCAGTTCAACTCTTTTCAGCTTTGATGAACTCATACAGCCTCGTAATTACTTTGCAAAAGAACACACAAAGAGCAGAATAAGGAAAAATAAAGAAAAAAGTTAGAAGGAAAGAGAAAGCGTGACACATTCCAGCAACAGGGCCGGCATGATGAATGAATATGCACCATTAATTGAAAAACTACTCCTATAAATCATTTTCAAGTGTTGTAAACTTCTCTACAATTACCTTCAGACAGACTGAAATAATTGAGAATGTTTTGAAAAACATTTAGCTATTTATGGCTTCTCTCATTGTTTACTGAAGAGAGCCATCTACTGGCGAACAACTGATATTAAACTATATTTAGTTTAATATTGCATGCCTGTACAAACTTGTTTTTTCCTGATTTTCATTCTTCAAATGTAGCACTCATAAAGAAATGACTATAGGGTCACATCCTGCCCTGATTATTCAACAACAGAGCATACTGTCAGTCAAGGCTCCATACAAATTAAATGGCCCATCCATACCGTTTGGTTAGCCATTACTTTGTTTGGATAAGTGGCTGAATGTTCTTGGGAAGCCATTACTAGCCCACAATACCCTTGGGCCCCTGGTTTTTCTAATAAAATGGATATGAAGGATTGGCAGTTTGCAACAGTTGATGTGACAGCAGATAGGGGTGTGAAGGTCACTGCAGTGAAAATCAGTTAACACACTTGTAACTTGAGTGTAACACGTGGTACACATCATTCAGTCCAGGTAATGGCCTATATCATGCCATTTGTCAGTGCATGAAGTGTATGAGATCGTTCAATACAATCTAGTTCTTTGGCCAGCCCCATCATGCTTGACCGTTCTGCAGCACTCTCTGATACTCCGATGTTTCATTAGAGTAGTGGATGCTGTTGAAGAGCAGAGGACCTGTAAAAGGGATATGACAAAATACAGAGTCCTTAACATTCAGACAGTTTCTCTCTCTCGCCCTAACCCAGTATCCCTTCAGGCTAGTCTCAACTCATTGCGCAGCTGGTGCAACAAAGGCCAATTCATCACCTATACTGTAGCCCCTCTTTCCCTCTGGCTCATTTCCCCAAATGAATTTGGCTGTTGAGTGCCAAGGTAGTTGATGTGTGTGGAAAAAATAAGCATCTTTTCAAGGTGATGGTGACCCCCACAGAGAATAGAAGGGGAAGCCTCTGAAATCCTATTACCCTGAGGCCAGCCTTTTTTATTGCCATCAGCAATGCTGGCCCATCAGCAGCATGGCAACTGTTTCCAACGATTACCACACTAATTCTATCTCTATTGAGAGACTTTCCCAGGGTGTGGACATTAAACTCAATTTTCATCTAAAAGTGATTGTATAATGGCTGACAATGCAATTGAGGTAATGGCTCTTGGTGTTAAGGGGAACTGCTATGATAAGAGGAAAATGCCTGAACAAAACGTAATTAGCCTGGATAATAAAAAAGCAACTAAACTTTCATGTAGCTAGTGGGATCAGTCAAATAACTATTAGCCACATAACATCACCACCATATTTTTATTTTCTTTGTTTTGCTTTAAACCTGCAAAAAAAAACAACTAAACAAGCAAAGTCCTAAAACTTCTATAGGAATGGCAATAAATTGAATCTTCAAATGTACTAAGTAAGATCAGACTGGATGCGAACAGTATGAAGTCTAGCGTCCTATTCTACTAACTGGGTGGAATTGGGCCCCTACAGAAGCAGCTCAGCAGGCATAATTGTCACTTAGATTCACTCAGGAATTGTATAGGGAATGTGTAACAGATCTGTGGATGCTTTGGTCTTGGTACAAGCAAACCTGCATGATGTCCTCCCGATGCAGTTAGTCTCCCCCACAGTTAATAACATTTGGTGGTATAACTAACGTGAAATTCCTGATAGCAGCAATTGAGAGTAAACAGATGAGAAAGGACACCAGTTGGAGTACCAAATATGGAAATCCATCACAACTGAAATAGGAATTTTTGTCTGTGACAGCATTTCTACTGTACCAGAAGTGGTTTGTCGTAAGCTCCCAATACTCTAAAAGTTAAATCTGTTAATTTCCTGTTTCCTGGCTGTTTCAAGCTGGTGGGGTCAGGGGTTTAGCCTATTGTTGACATTGCAGGTGAGGTTTGGAAAATACTAGGTGAAATATCGTGGTCTAAGCTATACCCTAAGTCTAGGTGCACCATAAAGGTACAAGTGACCAAATGTCTATGGAGGGAGATGGATCTGGGGTAGCAGAATTTACTGTTGAGCCTTCTGAAGGTGCTGTGGGCTTAATTCAAGAAAACATCTGTGATGGATGTTCCCACTTGATACCATCAATGACATACCCAATGTCAGTCAGATTTCTACATATGTGCCGACGCTAAACAGCACAAGGCATAGGTACATCAGATCCTGTGCACTGGCAAAATATTCACTCATATGTGAAGATGGATGGTAATCGATTAAACTTCATTGTGGAATAAAACAACCACAGCACACAAATGGCACTCGTACAGTAAAATGACACTCGGAAAAGATCACCTCTAAGCCTCAAATTTCTATTTAAATATAAAGTAAACCCCATAATGTGAAATATTCAATGTGCATCCTACCAGGGCCACGGGCTCTAATCTGTTATGATGAATATCCACCTCTGCATGTCTACGCTTTGTGACTTTAAATCCAACAAGGTTTCGAGTGTAACAAAACAGCCATAGTATATTTAATGCATTACAAACAAATTACAAATACTGAAATATTTAATTAAAGTTTTTCTATTTATATTAATGAGTCCAAACTCCCAGGACCAACAGATGAAGCTCCTACAGCACAAGCTTGTAATGTATTCTTACCGAATGTCAACAATTATTCTGTCGTGTTTAACAAATACACAGACTGTGTACACAATCATATGAGTAATATATAATAATATAGAACAAAGTTTCAAAAGGAACTTAACATGGCAGAAATACTGCCGCTTCAGTAATCTCTACTGAAATGCCTGTTGACTTTGTGAACAGCTACACAGACAGTGAGGTTGACGAGGAAGAACTGCTTCTGCTCCTTCATCCACACAAGCTCCATCTTCACCCGACCGTCTCCGTCATGGTACTGGATCAGGAACTGCTCGCCATCATAGTCATAGGAGATGGGCTTCTTAGCCAGCACCATAGAAACAGGAGAGCTGATGCACCAGAAGGGTTTCTGGGATTCGTCAACAAGAGTCAGACTCATCATGCAGCAGTTCTACCAAGAAAAAACAAACAGAAAACTGTGTGAAGACCTCTTTTCTGTGTTGACTATCAATGTTGTAAACGGTCACTAAAAATGAAATTTGGTTTGTTGGCTGAGAACTACTGTATGTCCAGTCTGAAATCTACGTGATTTAGCCCAAAATACATCCATTAGGCTGAAGTCAAAATTGTCAAAATCTGCGATGAAAAGACGAGAAAGATGAAAAGTCTTCTTCTAGGTCCAGAAATAGGATGGACTGATTTGGACCCAAACACTGTTATACTTCTTTTTACTAGGTCTGTGGAAATAACAACCAATAATAGGTAGGTAGGTACTGTCTGTTACAGCAGCCAAGACATAGAATAATACAACTAAGAATAAAAATGACAATAGGAATAATAAAACAAATAGCATGATGTATTTTCCAATTTCATTAGTACTTTTTTCCTTCATCAGCACTGTGGTTTTCCCCCCCCCCACTTACAATAACACAGTTATTCAGTGAAAAAGTAGTACCTCCACTGTGCCCTCCAAGGACTCACACTTCCAGGGCAGGGTGATGTTACCGGACAGAGGTGTGTGCTGGGACAAGTTGGTCCTACTAATGGCAATCAGCTGGATTAGGCCACCATGGATCTGAGCTGGTCAATGACAACACCTGTAAGTCTTTATAATGTAATGTGAGGTCAGTTGACCCTTAAAGTGCTATGTGAATTTATAACTACAGGTATCAAAGTCCAAGTATATTCACTTGCAGGCTGCAAGTGGCTTCAGAAAGCAACATTTAAGCCTGTTCTAAAACTTTAAGGCCTTAAACTTAGATGATATGAAAACTTTTTAAATTGCCCACAGAAACCTTATATATTGTCAGTCAAAATAGTTTACATCTCCGGCAGAAGAGCTGGGAGAAGTAGCCGGACATGATCTCAGTCACAGCGTTGTGGAGAACAATGTGTAGTGTGTAACCATGGAGACCGTACTCGGGGTCTATGTCATCAAAAGGGGATTTGTCCACTGGCTCAGAGTAGGGGCTGGAGGAGGGAAAAACAGGATTTAAAAAAAATGAGGAACATTGATGTGAGTGAAGAGCATAATAAAAGGCATTTCAGAGGTTCTGGGCCTTTTTTGGATGATTTTTTCAACTGCAATTGAATGAGCTGTAGTATTGTGCTCTCACCAGCAACCAGGAGAGGGGGCTGTGTCCACACTATGTTCAAGTCTAAGACTCACATTAGGTGTAGTAGTATAATAATTTGGCAAATCACCACTTATCTAACAATCTAACAAAACCAAGAGAAAAGTAGTCCTTAGTAAGACAAAAAAAAACAGATATTTCACATTACATTAACAGAGGACAATATTCTGTTGTGAAAAATGTGCATAGACTTAACAACAGTGACCTTTGACCTACTTTTAAGCCAATATGATGATTCAGTGGCAGCAAATTGATCGGGTAATTTTAGCAAGTAGTGTACAATATTTCAGATGGAAAAAATATTAACCCTGTGTAGTCTAGCTGGTGGTTTTCAATCATGTGCCATTGTGACCCAAGAGTATGCAGGTTTTTCTATCTAACCAAACACTATAGCAGCTGATTTGACTGATTAACACACCTTCAACCAGAGAGGAGGGGTTATTACAGTGAAAACAGCTGCTGTAGTGTAGTGATGACTCATGATTGAAAACCACTGGTCTAGCTGGTCTACTAGCTGGTCTCCAAATATGAGAAGCAGATTGCAGAACAGGCCACAGAACATCTTTTGTGGCACTTTAAAAAGGGACATCATCACTGATACAGTGACATTATCCGTTGCGGAACGCAGATGCCAGTGCTGCTGACGCTTCAAATCTTATGCCTGCAGTGCATCATAGACAGGTCACATCATGAGCATCAAACGATTCGTGCCAATTATCGCATCCTTTGCATTTGGGCCCAAACCATCTGTTGGCAATACAGTGTACGCCATTTAAGGAAGTGAATAAGAGGTGCCAGCCAGAGGGTAGCCTACCAAATGGAGGATCCCAGGAGACTCTTCTCCACCAGCCTATGGAAGTGGAGGCTGACCATGACAAAGGCAATAGAGTCCTCCGCCTGCAGAGAGAGCCATGAGTTAGCTTAGCTTTTGTGCATAGTGTATTTCTTTCCTATTTGATATATAATATGTTCTAGGGAGCCAAAGTTGATCACTTCTGCCTATTCTAATACATTACAGACAAGCTACAAACCACTTAGTTCTGATACTGAAATATGTTGTAGAACAAGTTGATCTTCATTCATTGACTACCCTATAAGTACACAATTAAATTACAATTTTGCACTCAATCTTTTTCAACAGAAAATATAGAAATGTGTGTTTCTTACGATTGCTTATATAGTGGAGACTGCTGCCGGATTATGTAAAATTGCACTAGCCACCTAGCTGCTAGTATATATACACACAGTATATAAATACACACACACAACAACTAATGGTTGCCATGAAATTACCCTCCAGATGCCAATGATGATGCCAGGCTGCAGGAGTATCAGCCTGACCAGTCTGTCTTTGCCAATGACCCGTGCATTTTTAGATTGAGTCTCCACATCACACTTTGCCATGAGGGACCGCCAACCAGGTCTGACAGGGCAAAGGAGGGGGGGGAAAAACAAACTCGTTTTTTTAGAGAGCAAGAGTGAGAGAGAGCGAGAGAAAGAGCGATGTCAGGTGTCTTACCTCTTAAGCCTGGGGCAGTTGAGGGCTACCGTCATGACACCGTGTAGTTGAAGCGTGGAAAGCTGGCAGTACTTGGGCCAGCAGCCTCTGCTCCAGCATACAATCACAGAAGACTCAAAGAAGTGGGCTTGGCTCTGCACAAATGTGCCCTCACATCCTGACTTATCAGATACTGTCAGCTCCCAGGTGACATGCAAGTTTCTAGAAAAAGATAATACAATGCAGAACTACTGCAATGCAGAACTACTACAAGATGTTTGGGGTATTGCAATAAAAGCACACACACATTCAGTCATGCACAGCGTAGACAGCCGGAGAGGGAGGGGTTCTCCACAAGATCATTTGGGAGCTGCTGGTTTGAATAGAAAAAAATGCAGAAATGAAACAGACAAGCTCTCTACTTTCTAAATGGGAATTACATCATTTTTAAATCCTTAATAGCAGAATGACTACGCCAGTGGAATTGCAATTTGTGATTTCTGCTGAATTGCCAAAGCTATCAATATAATTCTTTGAATATAATTCAGTGTAGATAATTGTACAATGTACTGTACAGCTCAAGATATGTGTTTAATGGCTTTTACATCTATTTTGACAGCAGCAGGTGTATTGTGATTCTGGTAAAGCTGCATTTGCAGTAGGATATGCAGCAGCTGGAATGAAACCACAACTGTTGTGATAAATCTCTTGATCCAGATCTGTCTAAACTGTGATTCAGGGATGCCCCCACTGTGATGCATCCGGTGTCGAGCTGAGGCACCATCCAATATCAATTAAGTAGGGGAATACAAATAAAAACCCAGCAGCCCAGGAGGCTCCTGGTGACCCATGGGATTTCACTCCCCATTGTCTGTATGTCTGATGTCTTGTGAAAAGATTATTACCAAGGTAAATCGCATCCTCCTGCATGTCTCTAACAGACAAACCCCCACAGGGAATTGTCTGGGTTGGTGGAAGGAGGGAGGAAGGGGAAGGTGTGTGTGCTTATGTGTATTTGGGGGGTGGGGGGGGTGTCCATGTAATTTATTTCAACAATTCAGACAGCCTCTGCAAGGAACACAATTATTTCTACTTCCCCTCTGTACCACAGCGGCTGCCACAGAACTCAAAATTGAATACTGCACAGCCACTAATCAGAGGTTATAAAAACACAGGAGAAACCGCGGTAGAGGCGGTGAGGGAGCCTTCCGCTCGGCGCTGGCATCCCCCTGAGCGCACATCGCATTCAGACATTCAGACCTCCGTTCTCACCTTTAATAACAAAGTTTCATTAAGTGGGAAAGGGAAAACAAACCATGCTTTGTTTTTGATTGCCAGCAGCTTGGATCGTCCTCCGGTTTCTACCCTTAAACTGTCATAGCAGTGAAGCTCGATCTACATGGTTTAACTTGGCAGTGAGAACCAGAAACAGTGCAAAGAAGCAGGGCTTGCTCACAGAGCTGCTTTAAGGCACACAAAGCAGATGACATAAATACAAGTTATGGTATAGGCTGATATGAGGTCAACCAAAACCATTGGCTTTGCTTGTCCTACATAAACACCTTCTATCCACTGAACAAAAGCAAAGCAACACATTTTAAACACAGGAAGTGACATGATACTTCAGAAGGACTCCTAGGGAAGTCCTTTAACTGAGACGAGACCAGTAAAATAGCTGAGTAGTTCAAATGTTTGAAAATTCATGAGCACTTGATCACAGCTTAACTTACAAGCAACACTTTTAAGGATACTCAAGTGTCTGGGAAGTGAAATCAAGTGCCTGGTACATCAGGCAAATCATATCACTCAAGTACTTAATCTAAACAGTTTTCAAAAGCAGCTTTCGCTTCGGTGTGCATCTTACCTGAGGACCCTCTCTGTTCGGCTGGGTAGCCCAGTGTAAGGGCTGATCATTTGAAGCTCTTTCTTCCACCTGTTCACGTCATATCCAGCGATGGTCCTGAAGTACAGCCTCTTCCAGTAGCCCGCAGTCCGATCCTGCACCTCCACTGTGCCCATCTTAAACAGCACCTCGTCCATGCCCTTAGGTGTCCACCTTTTACTCTTGCCAAACTCTGATACGTACATCCTCTGCCACATGGCGCTACAGTGAAAGAAAGAAAGAGCCAGATAGGTGTAGAGAAGTGAGATCGCTGTGAGTAGAAACAACTGAAAGTTAAATTATTGAATTATTTTGTGTGGCTGGTTAGGCTAAAATAGATTCTGATAAAGGTTTAACTTGGTGTTTAGTAAGCCGTTTATACTATTCCACAAC
The DNA here is from genome assembly GCA_034670405.1 of Hoplostethus atlanticus. Classification (NCBI taxonomy): domain Eukaryota; kingdom Metazoa; phylum Chordata; class Actinopteri; order Trachichthyiformes; family Trachichthyidae; genus Hoplostethus; species Hoplostethus atlanticus. The sequence continues at coordinate 5,670,514 of JAXDDX010000012.1, forward strand.
AAAAGATTGCTTGAACTTCCCTGTGTGCAAGAGAGCCATCATGATTTCATGACAGAACAGACTGCTGTCCTTACTTAAAACACTCTTCTATTTGACATTTAACTGTGATGACTGTATGGATAAGACCTTTATCAGACTTACTCATCATTGGTGAGATGATAGAAGAGCTTGTTGATGTGGCTGATGCAGAAAAGAGAAGCGGCATCCAGGTATGACAGGATTTTAATCAGGATCTCAGATGGCAGTCTAAGGAAAAGGTAATTAGACATGACTACAAGTAACTGACATCAATGTTTCCATGCCACCTGTGGTTCAACATGCAGTTAATTTCATCAGGGGCACTAGTGTGTCAAACAAATACACTCTTCTGACAGCCTACTTTGCAATCTTATGCTGCACTTCCTCAGGCAACATGGACCCACCCAGATAATTAACAGTCATTATGACTAATATCAATTTCAGGACTCACTGTTTTATAAAGCTACTCTACACACTTTTTGATCTAAAGATACACCCGTCTTATCAGCCTAAATCACAAAGTAGGGCTACGATAGAGAAGACCCTGTAGATTCACCTCATTTGCCCAAATTCAATTTTGGCGTCAGATATGTACACTTTGGAAGTGATGAATTATAACTGAAGAGTGAAATCCAAACTGTCAGCAAGTGAGCGCCCATCCAGAGAAAGCTGGACTCACGTTAGATCTTTAACCTTTCTCGTCCCTTTGGTATCCTTTGGTATACACCAATCACAGACCAGGTTGGTAAACATGAGCGAGCTGTGTGAAATCTAATAATGTCACATCACAGGATTTCTGGGTATTGAAGTTCACATTTTTACCCTTTTAGAGTCATTATCGTGCAAAATTGCGTAGTGCTGTTTTAAGGGTTTTATTTTACCAGCATTCCTAACATCGTAGTAGAAGGAGTAGTGGCAAGACAGTTAAGAGAGGTGATGACAGTCAACACATCACAAGCTGCACTCATATCTGTGTGTGTCTTAATCTTCCACAGAGCATCCCAAGACTCATCTTTTCACAAATCTAGCACAAAAATCCAACCCAGGGCATCTGTCATTTCATTCACCCTCAGAGTCAAGAGTGTCCTGTTGGCTTGTGTTGACAGGGACTTCTTAAAAGGTGCTTCCATACCTCCATTTGTAGACAATTTAATCAGGATTCTTAATATATACACACCATCCACATTGTTTTTTTAAATAAAAAATATATCGAAAAGCATCGAATATGCTTATATCTAAACTACATATTCACCATTTTCTGGGGGGAAATGAGTTGACAATGTTACTTGATGTAAATATTTATAAGCTTTGTTACATTTCTGGCTCATGAAAAGTTAGTTATGCTTATAGGTGAGGTTTGAGACACCTTTGACAAGAAGCGCTTTTTATTCACATCGGTTTGAATTGGTGGGCAACTATAAATATATGGGAGATGTTATTGTTAGCAAACATTGAAAATAGCCAGTAAGGTTACCGGTGTGAGACAGGCACAACTAATTGAAATCTTTGACAGGCATGTGATAAAGCAGGCCAAGACCATTCTCGACTGTCATGGCCACCCCACCTTAGAGGACAATATGAGCTGATGCCTTCTGGGTGCCAATTTAGGGTGCCAAAACTCAAGGATAAAGCAAGTGGGGACTCATTTACTGTATGCCCACTGCAATTTGATTGCTTCATTTGCATATGAATGACAGTCTTATGCTTGGTTTTACTGTTTTTTATTATGTGCTTTTACTGCAAACCTGTGTCTACAAACCAAATGTCTCTTCTGGGACAATAAAGTTTGTATTTGAACTTGAGAAGAGAACAGTTTCTGACCCCTGAGCCTGGAAGAAGTGGTTAATGCCAGTGGTGAGGATTTGAGCAAACACAGCTTACCTCTCCATATAGTTCTGAGTGGGTGCTGGAGAAGGTCTGACAGCACGTTTGGACATCCTCCCTGCTGGCACTGTGGAAACATTGGCCTTTTGTGCTGCCATTTGTTTCACTGGACTTGACCCAGGCGAGCTATGAGACAGATGCAACATAATTACAATTTGCAAGGTAATAGAAAGACTATTAAAGGAAGTGTACGTGTGGCGTTGGGGTGGCAGCAGTCTAGTCTGAAATGTTTGGTTGTAGGCCGCGGATTTCGTTAGTTTACTCGGGGTAAGCACGGGATAACATCACTTGAGGCTTCACCTTTGAATACTCGGTGAGTCTAGGGGCGACTTTGTCTTGCAGCGTTTGCTCTTCTTTTTGGTAGTCTTTCCTCTGCCTTGGAGCGGCTGGGCAGGTGTCCTCTCCAAACCCTCTCTGATACTCAGAAAGAGCTGTCCGCGTCCAGTCGCCATGGTGAGGCTGTGTCAAGCTACTGCTGCTAGCAGAAGTGCGCTTTCCGGTTTAGCTTTTCTGACTTCAGAATTAAAGGTTTTGATTTCCACCGACAAATGCCGAAAAGACAGAATTCGTTTACTGGTGAGTAAATATTTAACTTTAAATGCTTGCGTGCTTGCCTTTCAACAACTGAGTCAGCTTTTTGGACGGCTATTAAAGCCCCAGGAAACTTGGCTTGAAATAGTAAAAATGAATATATGATATCAAAGTTTAGTGTCTAATTAAGCATCCACAAAAATCTGAGTGAAAATATGACTATGATTTATGACGCAGAGAATTCATTAATCCAATCATTAAAAAATGCACGTCAGTTGTCCCTCCCCCAACAGGTGCAACAGCTTGACAGTTTGACATGGGCGGAGCTATTAATCGTGTCAGGATGTCAATCAAATCCTGATCTGACACGCCTACCAGTGATGGGCGGACCGAATCTTTTCAAAGAATCGATTCCTTCGAGTTGATACATGTAAATGTATCGAACCTTTCGAGTTTCGATTATTTTTCCCCCGTTCGTTTTCAGTTTCGGTTTCAGTGTCTCGACTCTCGAGTCCGATGCGGAATTCTCTAGTGATGGGAAGACCGACTCTTTTAACTAACTCGATTCTTTCGAGCTGTCCGATAGAAGTGCATCGATTCTGAATCGATTCATTGTGATTCACCAACAAAAACATACCATCACACGTGAGATTTTAACCTACAATCCTCTGCATGAGAGTCTGATGCTGTACTAACTGAGCTATACTAGTAATGGAATCACATGAGCGCCACCCCTTTCAAACCAGATGTGTAACTAACTGTAAAACGCCAACTAAATCACAAGTTAATGATAATAATATTTATAGTATTTACACAGAGTATTGCTATTGATTTCATTTTATTTTGTGTGCTCTTGACTTTCTTTTTCTAATCGACAGTTTTGTTGACCAATGTTAAATGGCTTATAGTTTACCCAATTACCAGTTAATTTATTAAACAACATCTTAAACAACAAAAACTGTTGTCAATGTGTGCAGAATAGATCGCTACATTATTACATTGGCCTTTTTCACGATCCAATATGGGTCCTTGATCCGGCGGGTACGCGGAAGTAGTCTCTCTCGTTCATCAGACATGAACCGCTCGGACCAGTCGGACTTCTCGGACTTCTCGGACATCGGACATCTCGGACATCTGCTCTCTCGGTTCGCGAGATGTCCGATGTCCGAGAAGTCCGATAGAGACTGAACGGTTCGCGAGCCGCTCAGTCTCTCTCATTCATCTGCTCTCTCGTTCGCGAGCCGCTCAGTCTCTCATAGCAGGCAGCGTGAGCGGTACCCAACAGCGAGCGAGCGGGCGTGGGCAGTGTGAGTCAGGATTCATGAGCACTCGGTCCGTTCGATTTGCTAACCCGGTACGTACCGGACACTAAAAAGATTCGTTCAAAAAGATTTGTTCGTTCCTTTCCGCCCATCACTAACGCCTACACAGTCCTGAGAAATGGTCTAAACAGCTAAATGAGCTGTTTTTGAACTAGGTTTTGTAATATTTCTGAAAGTTTATTTTCACTCAGATTTTTGTGGATGCTTAATTAGACACTAAACTTTGATATCATATATTCATTTTTACTATTTCAAGCCAAGTTTCCTGGGGCTTTAAGAGTTAACGTACTAACTTAGATACCTCTCTCCTCAAATGGCTGCCATTATGTTTTGCACACACATTTGTGAGAGTTTTGTAAATGCAGATTGACTTGAAGTTAAGAAATAACATAATGTAACGTTCAATTCTTCGTGTGAAGCGTTGTTTATGAATATCATTCATGTAACATACCCTCTACACAGAAGGACTTATGAGGGGAACACTGGTCTGTATACAGCGCAGTTGCTAGGTAAAAGCAGAATAATAGAGTGGTGGCCAACCCGGAAGTTATCATCGCCCTGGTTCTCTCGACAAAAGCCAAAGCCAGTTTTGCTTCGGCGTGATGACGTTTAATGTCCCCGACAACCTCTGTAGTCTCATGTAGCCACTTGTTAGCAACCGTCTTTTTTAAGACACGTAAAAGCTTCAAAATTCACGAGTGGGGTATTTACTGACGTATTTTATGTCGTAGAACAAAACGTGAAAACCTCTTAAGCTTGTGTTAACCACAGACCTTATTTCAGGCATCTAACCAAAAACCCATTCAAAAAACCCATAGACTAGGACCTTCATCAGGTTATCTTCATCTATAACCCGATGAAGGTCTTATCTATAATCTGATGAAAGTCCTGGTACTGAAATGTTGTTCTCAATAAAGATTCTCTAATAGCAATGTTCATTAGACAGTATGCAAAAGCTTTTTCTTTCTTCAATATGGAGAGTGAAGTACAGCTTGTTGGGGGCAACTTTGATGGATGACTTCTTCTCCTTCAGTTTATTGTGTCATCAGGCAACATAGTTCTTCCCTCCTTTTTGTCTCTATTTTATGAAAGCAGCCAGTTTTGCACCTCAGTCTGCAGTTGACATGGTTTTCAGCTAACAAGTCACCAAAAACCTCTGCTGCTGGATAGAGACTCTCAATGAACATCATCAGTCCCTTTCTCTCAATTTTAGGGTTTGTTTTTATGTATTATACTATACATATTGCATAATGCATTGTTAATCAAATTATATTTTAATTAATGTCCATTTGAAAGAGATTTTATTTCCTTTTCTTGAGCTGGTGACGTGTTAGCTGAAAACTGCAGCTCCACTTAGTTTCAGATTGAAGATTGATTTTACTGGCAATTCACCGTAGAATCCTAGAATCCTAATATAGTTCATTTTATATTTTTTCAATGTTAATTTGATGTTAAATCAATGATTGAATAGCATTAAACATTAATATTGGATCAACATTATTGCAGGTGCAACACTGATGTTGAATCAATGTTAGTTGAGTTGATTAACATTGATGAGCATTAACATTGATGAGCATTAACATTGATTCTATGTTGATACAAGGTTAGTTTTATATCTGGATTGCCACCTACAGCCAAAACTTCAAACACACACACACACACGCGCGCACACGCACACATAAATAAATAACAGATGATGAGGTTATACCAGTTCTACAAGCCACAGTGCTGGTCGCTGTAACCTTTCTCCAGGTTACCAATACACTGCTCATCAGGGAGGCTAGGCGTTAGTAACTCAACGCTAGCAGGGGAGGAATGTTATTTTGCTCCTCATACACATTCTAAGATAGAGGTCAGCATCTTACTGATGTAAGGCACAGAAGGGACCTAGCACAATGCAACATTTTAATCTCTTTCTCTTAGAGGTTTCTTTCCGGGATGAAATGAGAGAGACCTCCGTGGTGTTTGAACTTGTTTGAGACGCTGACCTCATTTCAGACATGAAGATATATACTCGTACACAGACAGACAGAGGGACAGGCAGACAGGCAAATACACAAACAAACAGTGATGTTTGTCTTTTAGACCTTTAAAGGCACATGATAGTATGAGTGCTCAAGGTGGGCTCTTTGTTGTGGACCTCCTCCACCTTTTAGCACACAGGTTTTATGTATAATAGTTGCAGGAGGAAATGAAGGAGCAATTAATTTAGAAGGAATGATCAAATGAACAGCTATTGTCCTGCATGTGTGCACACTTAATTCTGACAGACTAATTTCTTTACAAAGGTAATGATTATTACTGCGAGCCAAATCAAACCAAAGTCATGAGGGGAATCACACTAGTTAGTTAGTTAGTTAGTGTAGATTACACAATAGAAATATGTTCTTTTGTTGTGAATTGCACAGAAAAACAAAGCCGGTCAGACTGGGGCTAAGTCCCTTTTTGTTAAAGAAGCAGATGGCTCACTTTAGGACCCATCACATGATCGACCTCCCTATAGGCTCTGCTAGCTGTCATGGAAAATAACCGTAACGTTGTTGTAAGTCTAGCCGATCAGCTTGCCTGACGGAAGTGAAAACCCTTTTAGGGCAACGGCAGCCTCTGGTATATTAATGCCATGTAGACCACATGCCTTGTCCTTGGATGTCCACCATACTTGACATTTGATGTTTTCTGTAGCTATGTGTCCTTCTGCAGGCCTGGGGTCAGTTGTGGCTCTTGGATACCTGATGTCACTCTTCTGCATGGCTTGTCAATCAGCAGTGACAGTGTTTGTCGAATGGGGTTGAGAAAGGGGTTACAGGGTGTGTGGACAGGGTAACCACGATTAGGTCTAAAATAACAATTTCTCTTCGTACTGCAAGTTGTGTGGATCATTATACAGGGACATGGCATACAGGGTTAGTTATTCTGTGTGTTTGTGTCAAGGCTTTTCTCATTCTCTTCCCAATCCATTAGTAAATCCAGCATAAATGTTCAATAGCACCTGCTAAAAACCCAGCTTCTGTTTTGAAATATGGATTACACCCCTGCTAAATTCTGTTAAAAAATCCTCACCTCCTTCTATCTCTCAGGATAGTCAGTGAAGTCAAACACAGTCTTTACCTTCCCCCATGTATGTGAGCTCCATGCATAATCCAGCCAGTTAGCATATCTTTAAGTAAGGAGAGTGACAGCTCATTAGATGCCTTAAGTGAGGGTTCACCACTTCTGAAGCCCACTCTCAGACCCTTCAGAGGCGTGGAGCACTGATAAGGACTCACTACACCGCTCCTCAAAGGATTATGGCATGTCAGGGAAGAATTTAAAAGAAAGGGTAAGAGTGGTAAGGTGCAGGTCCTTGACTGTGAAGTGGGCACTTTCCAAAGTATTAGCTCCCTTTAACTTGCTTATGGCATGTTTGTGCAATGTGATGTGTGTGTGGATTAATTTGCTGATATGCCAGTATCCACTGTTCAACGTGTGCAAGCAAAAATGCTCACAGGTTTAAATCAGCATTATGCTGTGGCATTTCTGTTCAGTAAGTAAAGTCCGCCACTGGATGGCGCACAAGTATCTTGATTTGACTCATAAAAATGCTCGTTTTTGACTCAAATTAGCGCCATATACATGCATGGTGAATCCGCCATGCAACAGCAAGGTGACTCTCTGTTCAGCCCCCTTCATCTCGGATTAATCAGGGAGCGACATGAGAAACCCGTAGCATATAAATTACAGACATTGAGAGCAAGTGATCTGTGCCATCCCGAGAGGGCCCCTGAGCTCACAACATTGATACTGATTAATATGTAAACAAACTCATTAATCCACGCCTGTGCTCTCAATTGTGGGATACTTTTGAGCAGCCTCATTGCGGTGGTTACATTACACTCAAAGAATGGGCGTGAATTGTCCCTCTAAAGGAAGCCAAGAGACGACACCTTCTTGCACCGGCGATCTAAGCGCTCAGTTCAGTCTGCGAGAGACAGAGAGCATACCAGCGGGATGGATAGCACAGGTAAGGTCCCAAATTACTTTCCTTAATTGTTTTTTCCTAAGCAATAAATGTCTTTCAAATGTTTTACCACCACAGCTAATAACTAGAATGAGGCAATTCAATATAATTTTCGATGGGAAATCTAACTTAAAACTGAGTGTTATGGCGCATGATTGTATTGGGTAAAATTCCACAGTTGCCTAAACAGATGATTTGATGATTCGGACTAACGAAACATGAAGATTAATGCCAACAACGTGGATGTTTAGATTTTTACTCATAATAGACTGCCTTTAATTTTTACGCACGCACGCGGGATACTTTTTTTTTAGTCAACTATGCAAAATAGTTCCCCCACTATTCTCTTACATAAACACTCCTATTTTTCTCTTAAACCATCAGGATTTACAACCCCATCTGTCTGAAGACCCTCCTAAAATCAACTAAGGCGCACAGGAGGGAGGGGAGTGAGAGAGCCGGAGAGAGTCTGAGCGCGTCTATGTGTCAGAGGGTGTTTGAGAGAGTGAGGGAGCATCACAGATAGAGGGAGAGAGAGAGGGGGGACTAAGTCTGGACCAGGTGATCGAGTACTAACAAACCTCCAAGGGGCTGCCGGGTTGTATCAGTGTGCACAGGATCAGCGTTCCGACCATGGTGCCAGCGCGCTGCCCGGGACTCTGTGCCATGCTGGCACTGACCCTCCTCTTGGGATGCGGCGTGGCTTTTTGCCTCGGCCAGAACGATACGGAGCCCATCGTGCTGGAAGGGAAGTGTCTGGTGGTGTGCGACTCGAGCCCTTCTTCGGACGGAGCAGTCTCCTCCTCACTCGGCATATCTGTCCGCTCCGCCGGCGCAAAGGTGGCTTTTTCCGCCGTGCGTGGAACCAACCATGAGCCGTCTGAGATGAGCAACACGTCCATGACCATCTATTTTGACCAGGTCAGGTGTCCGCACACATTTGCCAGTAACACAGCCCATCATCACTCTTCATCAATCTTAATCTGCCCTTCAGTTTAGAGTTCATACTGTTTTCCTTGGGTTATTTTTTGTTTTTGTCTAACACTATACGACTTAATTTGCTGTGGGCGTTCGTAACTTTAACTTGTTAAACGTGATGTTGCATTGATTTCCTCTCACTACTCAAGCTCTGTGTAATCTAAGCACCAAAACTCCCTAAACTTAACAGAATGTTGTTTTCTTTTGGGTATGGCTGATTTAATGCTGTGCGTAATTGATGTAATTTGGAAATGTGGTGCCAAAATTACGGATCGCATGCAAGATCATTTTTCACATATGCGTTTTAGGCCTTGGCCGAATTCAGATATGTGGTGTGTTGCTATTGGCTGGATGTTCCCCTTTTTGGACAGTGGCCTATTAGTTCTTACGCATCAAATTGGGAACCATCCCAACCCAAACTGCGACTGAAGTGCAGACTACAGCATTAGGCATATTAGAAACCTGGATATATGATGCATTTGCTACTGTACTGTTAGTGGGGATAGTAGGAACAATTTGTATTCCTATAAAACCAGATATGATGTAGGTAAAGTAACGCATTCACCATGGGATAATACAGCGCTCTCTCATTGTGCGTCTTTTTTGGTCACAGGTTTTAGTGAACATCGGCAACCATTTCGATCTCAAAGCAAGTGTTTTCCTGGCACCAAGGAGGGGAATATATAGTTTCAGCTTTCACGTGGTGAAGGTCTACAACAGACAAACCATACAGGTGAGCGATGAGCAAATATTTGGTCTTTTGATCTGCTCTAATTTCAGCGCGCCGGCGAAATTGAATGAGACTAAACATGAGCTTGCTTTCCCCCTCCCTCGCAACCCATAGGTGAACCTGATGCAGAATGATTACCCGGTTATATCAGCATTTGCCGGTGACCAGGACGTTACGAGAGAGGCGGCCAGCAACGGAGTACTGCTGATGGTTGAACGGGAGGACCGGGTCTATCTGAAGCTGGAACGGGGCACCCTCATGGGCGGATGGAAATACTCCACCTTCTCAGGCTTTCTAGTCTTTCCTCTATAATCTAATAATCTGCGATGACCCACGTCGCACGGGACTCTCCTTAGGTCGAGGAACAAAAAACATGCCATTTATTTTGAACTTTAAAAACTGTCAGCCAAGGAAGCCGACGAATATCTGTATACCTACACTCGTCCACTATCTAGTCAAATATGAACGTTTCCTTGGAGTTTCATATATCCAAATCCATCAGTCAATCATCCAGCAATCTGGGTGATTAAACGTATTGATCGGCCTGTGACGTGTGCTTGTCGGTTATTTGGATTTTTCTCGCTTGGAAAACAAACTTTGCCAACAGACAAACAGGTGTACCCTGGCAAAATGGACAAGGGAGGAGATGATAAATGGAAGAACTTATGTCCTGGGCAGGCCGAGTGTGTTATGCTCTATTTTATGTTTGTATAGCCTTAAAGAATATGGTTTCCGTCCAAGTGAGGTATGTGGAATTATGGACATCCAGAGAAGAAGTGCTTTCACGCCCAAGGCATTTTTTGCACGAATGGAAGTTTATTCTTTTTTTGTTTTTTGTTTTATGCTGTCCATGGTGTTGCGTTTGGATGCTGAACATATTGAAAATAAGCCAAATGTAGGCCGCCTACTATTCAGAGTTTATTAAAAGAGAAAAAAGGCGACATATTTCAGCCACCGGAGACAACTTAGAGCCCTTTTATTAAAGAAAATTACATTATATAATTTATAAAGTACATATTCACATTATTGTGTGTTCTACATTTCGGATCTGCGTAGCTTTGACTGATTTAATGTTCAGTGACGTTGCTCACCAAATGTACATTGTGGAAATAATAGAAGAATCCCTATATGTCCCGCTTAATAAAAGATATTGTATTGTATAGGCTAAGCGCATCTCTCACTTTTTATTCATATGACTTTGCATTCACGAAAAATAGAGTGAACAAAAAAATTCCTGCCTATAATAGAAGTGAGAGTTTGTAAATCATGCCAGACTGCTCTACTGTTATGACCGGTTATAACACCGCGGATAGCAACGCCAGTGTCGACTCTCACCCAGTGCGCTTCAGTTCCTGTCCGAGGTGCTGAAATACAGCGTTGGGCTCGGTACTCAAAAAGTAATAGATTACTTTTTTTCAATTACTCAATTCAAAAATAATGTTATTAGGCTACTCACTGGGAGTAGTAGGTCGTCACACTACTGACCAAAGCGAATCAAGGGATGAAGGTGGAATTAAACTTTTGGGTAATTCAACTTTAATATGCTATTTAGAGGCAACGGCCTACTCTTTCTTTTTTGTTGATCGGTAACTATAATATTATTACTGATATCGAGCTAGGTTTTCGTTACCCTACTCTGGGAACTGGGAAAAGTAACTTCACTGTAACGCGTTACTGAGTATTGCCATACACTGATACAGCCGCTGGACCTTGGAGCGTCTTCACGCAGCACAGGACGAGAGAACGCTGAGAACCCTTTTCTCTCAGAGCAGACCCAACTCTCAAAATAACGATTCATTGTTTTTTGCTGATGAATTAGAGTGAAGATTAATATGATAAAGGTAGAAACAATAGCTTATAGTTAGGCAGCAGCGCAAAGTTCCTCCCTCACCACGGTGTCTAAATGTGTTTTTTAATTGATATAATGGGAAGGCAGAGACAATAAGATATTGTTTTGGTCATGGGGAAAATCAACCCTTCAGGACATTTTCACCCACACACATGGCCCCCACCCCCTCTCTCTCTCTCTCTCTCTCTCTCTCTCTCTCTCTCGCTCTCTCTCTCTATCTCTCTCACACACACACACACACACACACACACACACACACACACATCCAAGGCCACTCCCCATCCAAGGCCACTTCTGTACCGAGATGAGAGATATTGCTATTCATTTTGAACAATTCAACCTAACCTTGTACAAATGTCTTCTTCAATCTTTTACTTAATGAATTTATGGAATGCTGTCGCAGTATCAGACCATATGGCACATTTTCTCCACGCCTCATAAGGACCTAGAGTAAAATATTTTACCAAAGATAATTCATCCAATGCTCAAACAGATACAGTTTTAGATACAGATACAGTTCTTCGATGAATAAAGTAGGATTCATTTGGACACATATCTCCTGCGGTTTGTCCAGAAACTGGGTTAAGATTGCAGGTTTAGGGTATGAAGAGTTACAGTACTCACTTATGCAGGTCAAGCTGAGTGTTGTCCAATGTAAGATTATTGGGTCAAAGAGCAAACTATGTCTCAACATAGTGAAGAGTGAAGAGAAATATATTTTGTAGTTCTTTATGGATCTTGTATTACCCATTTTTTTTGTATTTCACATTGCCATTTCAGCTCTAGGGACACTGTCGAGTGCACAGGAGGTCCACATCTTTCAACTTCCTTTAAGCAAGCTGAGCTGTGGTCTGCTGACAAATCTCCTTGTCTCAACACATACGTCTGTCAGGGGATTTTGTTCTGCTCTGATTGAAAAAATTCATGACAGGTGAAAACTGTCAGAAAGCTAGGTTTTTAAATGCTTTATGTGAAATGACCAAAAATGGATCTCATGCAATTTGATTTGTTTGACCTGGGAAATGTTTGGTGTGAATCATCTGCCATTAGAGCAATTCTCTGAATTCAATCAGTTTCCATTAAAATAGTACTATTCTCACTCAAAAGCCTCATAAGGGGTACAACAGATTTCACCATTTAATTAGGCAGGGTGGGTCACCCTATCAAAGCAGCTGCCAACTGGCCTAAAAACAAAATGTGTATTGGTGTAAGGGGAGTTTTAGTGTTGCATGATCTCTAAATGCCATTTCAAAGGCATTTTCACCGAAGCAAGGACAAAATCAGTGGAAATAGTTGGTGTGCAGAATCCAAGTTTAGTTTGACGGAAGGAAAAACTTCAAATATGAAATCACAGATTACCATTCTCACTTCAACATAGCTATAGAATTTTGGTTTTGCGCAAGAAAGGTGTAACACCAGCTCTTCAATGAAGATGGCTCTTCAGTGAATAGATGTAGACCCTCTGATTGGTTGTTGGCATGAAATCCTCAGAGTGTCAGAATGTCATCATGAAGAGGAAATGCTCATTCTAAACACAAAGACAACATGAAACCATTAATATCTAAATAATCACTGGAGAAGCAAAATGTTTTTAAGTGATGTAGAAAATCTGTGGCAGCTGACTCATTGCTCAGTGAACACTCAGTGATAATCCTTACACTGTTGAAACACATCCTCTCATTGTACTGTGAAAACAAAAGAAAACAGATACAAATTTTGTTCATTGTTTGTTCATTTGGATCAAGAATGAAAGCCAACAGCTGTTGGGATAGGAAAGCATTAGCATTTCTAATTATCAGTACCATATATATACGAGCATGTGGAAACTTGAGTTTGCTCTCGCTCCTTTCACATGGATATTCGCTATAATTTTGTTATATCGTCGTCACTTGGTACAGAACACAACAGCTGAGAACAAAGCAGAAAGACCTGCTGATGGCCTGCTGATGCCAGCAATAAGACTGCACTAAGCAGTATCAACTGCCAGCAAAACAGTGAGCTAATGGAGATAGCATTAATCAGTAAGCAAACCAAATGACAAATAAAATAAAACAACTTTTGGCTATGGCATGTTATTAAATAAATTGTACAAAATCTATCATAATAAATCTATTCTTGCATGAATAATTCATAATTAAACTTTCATACATGGAAATCTGCAGGAAGAGGTGATCATATACTGTTACTTATCACAATGGGCACAATATATCCAAACATTTATAACTTAATACTACCACTACCACGCCATATTACACACAGTTAAACTTTCTGATGCCACTTTTAGTCTCTAAAGTAGTAAAACACCTGATGATCCCAAAACTGGAATCATCATTGCACCTAATTCATTGAGAGTTTTATTTTTTTGTTGGTAGCAGCAGATACAGCATCATCAACATTTATAAACAGTGTATATAAACCCACCATGTGTCCGCCTCCAAAGTACAAAAGTACAATCCATCTTAAAGTAAGGGGGGCACTTTTATGGAGGCACAGATGGCTTTCTACTGTGCTTTGTGGGCTACAAACAGATAATTATAAAAATGGTAGTTGCCATTAAAAAGGCCTGAACTCATATGGCCTTTTAGCTTTTTAGAGAGATCTTTGTTCTTTTTTGGTCTCTTGAAAGATTGTCTCCGTGATACACATCCTTTGAGGACTGGTCCTTTTATTCATTTTACTCCAGGACACAGCACACCCAGTAAGATCATAGGCTGGCTTCCACATGGGCCCTCACAGCATGAGGCGCAGCAGTGCTCTATGCATTAGAGTCTAAATTATGTAACAGTCATCAGAGGGATATCATCTTTGGTTCCAGACTCCAAAGTGAATTAATCAGGTGATTTTGGTGTGTGAACACACACACATGTACATGCATACACACATACAAACACATATATCACACAGAGACAAGTTTAATGCTTGTTCATTCAGCCTTGAACACAGTTGCTCATATTTACACACATCTAAACATTTTCCAACCGCTGTAGAAAAACAACATTAAAACCATTTTAGCAATACAAATTAAAGTGTTGTGGTCTTGACTTGAAAGCTGTCATCTGAAGATCAACTAAACTTTCATATTTATCGCAACTAGTCTTTTAGTCTCTAAACATTTAATTACATTGTCGTGCATATTCAGTGGGTGATTTGTTACATTTTAGCATGGATGAAAGTTGGCAGGTAATGTGTCATTTTTTCTCACATTTTTCAAGTTAACAAGGAATTAACTGTCATCCCCCTCCTTTCATCAAAACATTGCCTCCGTATTTTTCATTTATTTACTGTGAAAGAAAACAAATATTGATTTGGAAAAAGGAGCAATACAAATTGAACCTTCCTCTTGCATGATACAGAAATAGACTTATTCCTAATTATTCTCCCTGCTGCTTGCACCATATACTAATGTTGGCTCAGTACCTCTACCTCTAACCAAGCCACATATTTCCACACTTTTTGTATTCTCTGATATAAAACACCATAGGACCTAATTATCTGTAAAATGTGTCATAACATAGTGGTTCTGTAATATTGGTCTGTCAACAGTGTGTTGATTTAGCGTCATACTGAGGCTTTATCTTTCCTCACACTACAAAAAGACCATCTTAACATGCTGTTTAGTCTCATAGTCTTAAATCTTATTTTTCTGTTTTTTCAGGTGACAAATTCTGCCAATGGTGTGAAATAATTCCACTTGCTTTCAATGCAGATTAACTTGTTTCAAACAAATGGCAATATCTTGAAACATGCACCATAAGGCGGATCACTCCACTAGTATTAAGACAATTCTTGAAACAAGTTGATTTGCATTGTAAACAAATAAAATTATCTCACCCTACTGATAGTTTGTTCACTTGTTTTAAGAAAGATTTTATGTACTAGATTAAATGATTAAGATTGATATTTTTGTCAAAGTAGCCTTGCTTCATACAACAAACATCACTTAAAATCTGAAGAATTTCACATGCAGACTTTGGTAATGCCACAGACAGAACGTGACCTCCCATTCATCCTCAGAAATGTTTCCTGTTTCAGTTAGAAGTACTCTTCTTAAACCTTTGCAGCCTGTTACTCAAATGAGACTCCTATTCTGGGACCTAAGCTCATGAAAACATATTGTTACTCTTGGAATGTAGGGACCCTTGAAAAGGAGTTATTAAGTACTTTGAGCACTTTTCTGTAGCTACTTCTGGGACGCACAAACAGCCATATAAACAGAAGGGCTGCTGAGCTCTGTAGTGTAGCCCCAGAAAGGGCGCCACCATAAAGGGTGGTCACTTTGACTGATGGAACAAAGTGTTGTATTTCTTCTAAATATTTTCTTTCAAATGCTACCAGGATTTAATTCCAAAGCTCTGTGTGTTCTTCCATTGGAAAGCTGGACATGCATGGTATATTGCTCAAGAGACCCTCAGTGCCATTGGAGACACACCCTAACAACCTTTTAAAACCTTTTCTGTGATTGCTGATGAGCCAAATGCATCAGTATGCACGCTAAAATTCACCCACAAATGGTGTCTTTTACCACTGAATCGTTTTCTTCCAGTCCTGGTCCCTGTTATGGCTGAAATTGCCTTAAGTGTGATTGTGAGTGCGAATAAGCATTTCACAGCACTATTTTTATCAGGCTGTTCCCAGGCAAACCTACAGGCAGTTCCTTTTGGGTCTGAAATGACGCTTAGGGGCCCACTCAATCTAATATCTAATGTGGCGACAAGTTAAAAGGAAATGCATACTGAATTTATCACCGGTTTTAATGGGCCAACACTTTTTATATCATTTTTAAAACCTCTTTCCATAGGTTTCCCTCCAAATGGGCTCTGCTAATTTCATGACCCAAAGTAATGGCAGCATTTTGTCGGCAAAGCCAAGGAGACATAACCACCTGTGCCCTCTTCTGCTAAGGAATAAAAAAGAAGATTTTAGCAAGGAGCGAATTCAACCCATTGGAATATTTTTCTTCAAATATTTAACATTCTTCATTCACAAGGCTGTAGCAGCGTTATATAACATCCTACATATGTTTCATATCCTTTGGAGTCGATATTGTCACCTAAGACTTTGCCACTGTAGTTAAGGTTGTGCACTGACCTAGCTAATTTGCACTTGAATAGAAAGACACTGACGCAAACGGAGAATACACCGAGAGGATAACATGTGGCGGTGGCTTGTTAATAATGCATTTGTTTGCCAAACAAATAAATAGACAAACACAGACAAACATCAGTCACAGAACCGCCTCTGTGAACAGGCCCATCCCTGAAGAAAACGGGGTAGAGGAAAAAGAGAGAGAGTGTCTGTTTATTCCTTCTGCCACTGCCTGCAATATCCATACTGCTGAAACGCACAATTCCCTAAAGAAAATACACCCCCGTCCAAGCCCACCCCTCAGTACTCCCACTATAGAGACAGTAGGCTATGCAGAGCCAGGCAACCCAGGCTCATATGAAGAACTCCTTGATGTGATGGTTCCAATGCATCATCTGTCTACACATTAGATTCAGGCACAGCAAGCTTGAGAGAAAGCATCCCGAGCACCTAACCTGTTTAACTACATTCATTAGAATGGGGAAAACTGTGGCTCAGCACAACAAGCCTTGGTAGCTGACAACACACTGATATGTGAGTGGATCCTTTGGACAATGGCATGTGGAAGCATACAAGTGCGTGCACCTGTTCACGTGCACACACACACACACACACTGCAGCAACGGTAATAGGATTTTTTTTATAGGTATAGGCGAGGTTTCTTGTTATAGTAATTTTATAGATCACTTGGAAAGGATATACCGTTGGCTTTAATAAGGTTAGAATTCTTGCCCCTGTAACTGAAAACACTGCAAAGGAAGCCAACTATTTGTTATATTGCTAATGGAATCCCATACATAATTCAATATTTGGGGCATTTCTGCCACAGTTTAAGGGAGGACTGGGCAAGAATACAAAACAGGTGTCACCTTTAAGTGTTTATATTTTATTTATTTATTTATTTATTTATTTATTTATTTTGGATAGGCCTCTTTATGAGAATAGTGAGAACTATATATATTCTTCAAAATACGAAGATACATTACAATAAATGCAATAGAGAAATAAAGGAAAGAAAAACAAAACAAATTAAAAACAGAGCTAAAACGTCAAACCATCAAAAGCACATCCAATGTTTCTATAAAGCAGAAGCACTTCTTGGGCAATCCTTCAGTCACTGCCTGCTCTAAATGTTGACAGAATTTAATTTGATATTTTCCGGCAATTTATTCCATTTGCTCTGTGATGACACGAAGAGTTCCCATTACTACTTCAACCCGTTGTTCTGCTCTGCTGTTCTACCCTGAAAGAGCGATGTGAGGTAATATTTATTTACACCTCTCTGTAGCGCTTAATAGATAAACCATAGACAGAGCTTTTCTCTCCATATAGTAAGATATGGTAGAGTTCAGCGACAGTACAAAATCCGTCCCTTGTAATAGAGAGGAAGGTGCAGCGGTAGTTAGCGTCCAGAGGATTAGCAGTACGAGGTACAATATATTGTCCATGTTGATTGGATCCCTGTGGACATAGTTGGCTATTTGTTTTCTGCTGTCATGTGTGAGTCATGGGCTTGTTCCCAGAGAAGCTCAGTTGTATATGTAGTTTTGTTTGGCCATCTACATGTTTATTAAATTCACTTGTCATCAACAAATCCATTTGTTATATTGTTGTTGTCTTGTGATTGTCACTATATTTATGGTCATCAGTGGGGTTTTATTTGTTCCCATGAGGATAATTGTTTATGATCATTTACAATTAATCAAAATTTTGTTAAAAAAATAAAAAGTTTGTAAAAAAATGGAGAATGTAAATCTATTGTAAATTGGAGAATGTTTGGAGGCGAAGACCGTCAAATTAAGAACTGCATTGTCAGCATAAAATGAATAACACCCTACAACAGAGAGACTGATATGTAAAGTAAATAAAACAGGACCGAAAGCCAAGAGGTTGTAACAAGACGCCATATGACTATTTCAGATAATCCAGTAGGGCTGGCTCTGGTGACAGAACTGAGCAGACTGCACAAGTCTTGCTGTCAGCTAGCAAGATGAAGTAGAGGTGTTGCTCACAGCTCTTTCACAAACTCTGACATGCACTGTGGCCATCATACACTGCAGTTAACATATAAATATGGTATGTTGTGGCAAATTATGGTGTGGAAACAAGCTGCAGTAGAGGATGTGGACAACTGTATGTAGACTTCATAATTCCCTTTCCTTTCCCTGTTGTGCTGGACTTGTGGACGATGGCTTTTACCAGAGCACTGTTTTTACCGCAGATTACTTCTTGCTGCTGGTTGATTTTGTACACATTGACTGTCACATTTACTTTATATTCTAACGTATTTATATTCCAACAAACTCTACTCTAGAAGGGGCTCCTAAACCTTTTCAGCCTGGAACCCAAATAGAGAAATCTTGTCCTGGAATTCATTAAAATATATGCTTTTTGTCATGTGGGGACCCGTTTGGTGACACATTTTAGGCCCTGACCCATAGTTCCACCACCGCAGTACAGTACTGGATACTACTGTCGTAAGTGGCAGGAGAATGGTAAAGATTTAAGGGGGCCCTTTATCTACCAGTCTGATATTTCTTTTATAGGCAAACTACTGTATATATTTGAAGAGGGTAAGCGACATATCTTTTCATGGGACATGGAATTCATGTCGTTACTCCTTGCCTATACTAAAATTCCATTATGGATAAGTTGTAGGTTGCTGCAGGTTAGATCAGTGCTCTACGGATGAGGAAATAAAAGCCTGAGCATGTCAGGCTCATCATATCATAAACATATGGGTGAGGAGGCTTGGTGGAAAGATTGTATTAAGCCTGCGTTCACCAGAGTTTCTCCACAGCCTCAGGCATCACGGGGGTCCTTGAGGATTGCTACAGGCATGTTTAAGGGCGAAAAAAGAGAGAGAACTCTGCGGTAGGCTAGAGAGTTGAGGCTGATCTGCGATCAATCCGCCACAGTGAGAAGAGAAATTCATCTCTCTGTCAATAATCACCTTCATTTCTCCCTACCTCCCTACAAGGCATCATCCTCGAGACTTGAGAAGGGAATAAGCAGAGATGGGGAGGTCATTTTGAAAATGTAACACCTGTTTAAAACTGTATTCAGTGGAACACTCAAGCTCAATAACATGATCTTATACCTTCATTTACTTTGGGTTATTTTGCCTCCGAAATCCAAAATGTATAGTTACTGTAAAATAAAAAATGAAACAGGTAAATTTACAGACAATATTTTGAATAGTGGTATCATCATCATCTACAACCAGTGCCTAACCTTATTGAAAAATGTGTAAAACTGTTAGCGTTTATAATGTCACAATCTAAACATGTAGTAACCTAATGAGAAAACATTCAGTCATTTTTCGTTTTTTAGATGTGACAGATTTCAATCACCATTTTCTGTAATTTACTGTTATCCCACACATAATATGGTATGTGGTTACTTTGTGTGCTCTATTGCTAACAGAAGAGCCTCTTGTTGGAGGCTTGAGTGTGCGTTGGCTCAGGCAACATGTTTAAAGGATGCGCTAGATCCAGTCCACTTTGGGGAGGACCTTGTGTGGGATCAATGCCGGCATGCTGATGAGCTTTGCGCAGGTGTTGCCAGAGGCGCCGTGATAATGGTCAGAGCATGCAGAATCAGACCAGGAGCAGTAATGGTCCATAGCAGGAATTAATGAAATACACACAAGACCGCACACACGCATGCTCACACACATACGGTACATGCACACACACATACACACAACACAGACTCATTATTGGTACGATCATACTAAGGGGTGAAAGGTCAGAAGCATCTCCTCTGTCCAGGAAATTAAACACAGCCATCCTGACTGGCCCCAGAATTGCAACTCTGGGGAGCAGAATCCTCCCAACAAAGCACAAATACGCCTCTGATCTCTAATGTAAACTGTACAATCCCATGCTGAATTCTATCATTTTGAATACTTTAATATTTAGTGCAGTGAATAAAACTTAATTCAGAATTATTTAAAGCCATTTAGAATTACATGACAGAGGAGCAGCAAAATGCTTAGAAAATCCATTTTGCTCTGGTGCTAGTGTCTGGTTTGTGTTGAGATTTGCCCAATCAAAGTGTCTCCCCATCCACCCTGCCCCAGTTCTGGAATAGTCTCCATCTGCTTTGACAATCTGTTTTGATGGAAATCAGTTGTTTTTTTTCCTCTTCTTTTATCTCCTCTCTTTCTGCTCTTGCGGGTCTCACTTGAAGTTTCCCAGCGATCCTGGCTCAGAGGCTTCGGATGAAACTTGATCACAGCCTCTGCCAACATTGCCATGAACGCATGCAGTGCTCGCCAACCCCGGGGGAATAGGGCCTTGTACAGTATAGGATCCAATGAATTCTACCAAAACCTCAGAGATTATTAGGATGGATGTTTAAGTGTTAGGTTTCTGTCCATGCCACTGTAAGATGAGGCTTTCTTATCATCTGTTAGCTAATGGCCTTGCAGATCTTTACAGGAACTGGCTGATGTGCTGTGCTTTATTTCCTTTATTTCGCTGAGATACAAATGGACCTAATTGATTTCTCAAATAGCTCAGTGATTGATACACTATAGCTTCAGGTCTTACAAAGAGGGACATTTAAAATAATCACTTATTTCACTAAGTGATCCACGAATTAAAAACCACTAGACTGAATTACATTACAATGCACATTTCAGTGTTTTTTCAGTGCTAAACCTAAAAATCAAACACATAGAAATTAGTAGCTCATTCTTAGGAACAATAGGTATTGGCAGAGAAAAAATAAGTTAAAGCACCTAAAACAATGTTATATGTCAGCTGGCAGGAAAGTTTTATCAGCACCACATACCGTTGGATGTCAGTGTTGAAAGAGTAAACACAGTTAAGAGAGTCAGCAAGAAAACAAGAGAGGGTGAGTTGACTCCCCCTCACTGCCCCTCCTCCTCCTCTCTCTCTATGGAATAACTTGTGACTACCATCACAAACTCTGTCAACAACTGCCAATGCATCTTCAGACGGTGAACCGTGATCAACGTGGAGAGACTGTACTCAGGCAGAGAGGAGAAGAAGCAGAAGAAACATGTTTTCTTTTTTTCTAGGCACTGTGAATATTCTTTTGTGTCCTGCCTTCCTACTCCTGCCTTTCATATCGCAAAGTTTTGGAGCGCAAAGATGGTGCGCTTTTTCTACTCCCAGAGTGCATTGCCATCCCAACATACACTCTCTGTCTCTCTCTCTCTCTCTCTCTCTCTCTCTCTCCTTACTTTCACTCTCTATACTTCTTGATTTCTATCTCCCACAGGTTCACCCGGTGATACCAGTGCCTCAACACTTTTTTTCTTCTTCCCTCCTTCCCATCTCTGCACATATCATTTTCGCTTCTGACTTTACTTCAAAGAGGTTTAAGGGAAGTGGTTCTACCTTTCCTGTCTTTTATCTGAATGTGCATGAGCAGGATACAGCCTGCTGCTTAGACTTGAGTCTTGGCTTCTACACTGATACAGCAAAAAGCCTCACAATCTATAGCTGTCAAACAATGCTTGAGCACATGGATATGCATATGCACAGCGCACACTTACACATGCACATGACTATGCACAGACAAAAACCTCTCCAGCAGCATATTTCTCACATTCATTCCAATGCCTTTCACATATCCTAGGGGAATGTAAAGGCAACCTCCCTTTAGTCATTTCCACCCTGCTTTAAGCCCTGTGTCCTGTAGAACAGAGGCATGAAGGATGGTAACGCACCACACATGAACCTTAAAACATGTCCTACATCAAAAGCTGTGCCTGTTATCTGCTGAACCCCGTAGACTCAGAACAGAAAAATGTGTTCGGCGAGGGATGGGCGGAAAGGAATGAAAAGAACACTTGATCCATGTTAGCTAGTGTGGGCTGTGTGTTTAATCCGTGCCGAAGACTATAGAAGAATCATGTTATATTCAGAAACATTTCACACTACTAAGGTTTTTAGGGCGGTGCTGTACTCCCCCCACACACACACACACACACACACTCTTACACCCCACTTCCTCCTTCAATGGCTGTCTCAGGTGCTCCCGCATGTATGTAATTTAATAATGTAAAAAAGACATGGGAAGAAAGGAAGTCCTTGTGACCACTCCCAGGACCCCCGGGCTGCTGTTCTTCTACAGCGATTGCACTTCCTCTGCTTCACAATGTGTGCGATGCTATTCTTTACTCCTCTGCTGTATAGGCTGTTTCTGTTCAACAGTGCCCTGGTGAATCAAATCAGGAGATTATAAGAGCATTCAAACAGACCAAATTGGCTTCCAGGAGAGCTTAAATCAATCTAAACTGAAAATTGTAGGGAATGAAGCCTTAGGATATTTGGAAAAAAAGAGGGAGGATCTACACGGGGGAGGGGGGGCGGGGGTGAGAGCAAACCAAGGCTGTTTTGGGTAATACGAGCGTGAAATGCCACAGCATCAATTACTGAATGATTGAGGGAAATCCGACTGTGTGTGTGCTGCCATTCAGCCGGAGAGAGGGGGATATAATGGATAAACAGTGATTATGCCGAGTCCTCCAGATTGAGAATGTTCATATTTACAGTGTGACACTGGGACAACAACAGCTGTATTGCTGCCTGTCAGTTATGCAATATGTATTTCATTGCAGCATGTCTCCAATTATCTAATTTCTATATGATCTCTGTACACATGCTCAAGACAATTAGACTAATACGGTAAATGTGGTAAAAGCTGATGGATGAATTGTTTCGGTAACACTATCGTCTACAGCTATCGTTGCATTCTGTTCAGTTTTAACGTCAGGACAATGTAACAATGAATGAGATGTTGGCTCGTTAACTTTGAAAGACGGTTAAACTAATTGACCTTTGCTAAGGCTGAACCAAATCCTGGAAAGACTGTAACCGTCATGGAACCACATACTGAGTCTGACTGAAATCCTGCAAGGGACAGCTTTCATGTGCCAAAAAGGCAAACCTACACCATCCCAATCTCTCTCTCTCTCTCTCTCTCTCTCTCTGTCTACCCTCCTGCCACCCGCCCCTCTCTTAGTTAAGCTCACTAAGTGATAGGCTATGGCATGGGCTTCTCCATTCAAAAGACAGGTGCATCATTAGGGAGCTGAAGAGAGCAGTTCCTGCCCCCAGGGAAGGGATGACAGTTCGTCACCGCCCTGGGGCTTACCTTACTTTGGACTATGGAAATCAAAGAGGGTGCTGAGAAATTTGAATAGAATTGGATGAAATACTTTCATACCTTTTATGCCATCCGATAATTATTCTGTGAGAAGAGAGCTGCTGGAAGAGGGGTAAAAAAAAACTAAAAAAAGCTCATATCATTTTGATTAATGATTTAGGGAGGGCCAGAGCTTTTCACAGTGACAGCATGTGTTTGAGTATGGCGAGAGTAAACAATGTGAAATTTGAGTATATAAGGAAAAACGGTTGAAGTGCTGCCAGCTAAATGTATTGCTCATATAACTGCAACTGTCTGTGCGAGCATGACGATGGAAGAGCAAACATATCGATAATTCACCAGACCTTTAATCCCACTGACAGACACCCCTGAAATACTGTTGAAAGATGATGTTAGCCTCTATAATAATCCATATATCAGTATACCACAGCTCAGCATTGATCCATGCAACATACGATGCAGTGGCAGACGTATTTCAATATGAACACACCTTTTGATTTCGCCTTTTGAGGTTTGTCTTTCTGAAACTTTGCGGTAACCTTGTTCTGGCAGTGCCATAGTTTTGCTCAAGCTTCTGTAAAGTATGTGGCAAAGGTACAGTACTGATCTGCAGCTATTCATGCCAAACAAAGGCTTTCATTCTGATTGAACTGCAGCACCACAGAGAGCACAACTTTGGATCACAGACCCTGAATCACTTCACTATTGTACAGCTCCACTCACTCCAATTACTCAAAGCACTTATGAGAGAGGCTCATACATGTGTGAATATATATGGAGTGAGACTATGGGTGCATAAATTCACTCGTCATGCAGATCTCTCACAGACATACCTATACACATGCACACACACACAAATTAAGCAAGTCAACAGTCGCAGTGGTATGGTAGTGCAAAAGCTGCAGGCATATGGCTACAAAGGTACCTATCCTGCACCACAGTTTCTTCATTTGAAACATTATTCACTGAAACAGTGGGGATTAAAGGACCCCCCCACAGTGCAATCCATTTTGGCTCCTGAACAGAAATGTGCTATCTGTGGTGGTGTTCAGCCCATCTATACACATGGGAGTCTTTGTCAATGCTAATTGGCCAGCCTACCGACCAGTGAAGTGGAACACAGCTTCCTGAACACATCATGCCTTGTTTGTGAGTGAGTAAATCCAAATGCTGCCATGGGTGCTGTGGAGTCTGCTGGCAGCCCCCAGACTCTGACAAGGGAGTTTAACCTGCAATTTCCTATGTACAGGGACCACACCGGTCAAGGGGAAGGAGTGAATCTACTGACTGGAGGTTGTGGAGAGAGACGTCTCCCACCGGCTCATCCGCTTCTGCACTAATAGAGAAATCTCAATTCCCTGTCATCCCATTCATCTCAATTTGTTTGTATGTGGTTTCCTTGGAGAACCTCTTTGCACGTTAGTCATGTGCACATACTGCCACAAACCACAGTAAGGAAAACCGAACGTCTCCAAATTATTATGTGGTAGGCATGTGGAAGTGCTGGAAGCTGCTTGTGTGGTGGCTGGTGTTGGGATGGCAAATGCCCCCATTTAATATGTAGTGATTCTTTCTGTGGCATTTTGCCTCCTCCTGTTGTCTCGCCTCCCTTATTAACATGCACTTAAATTCCCTTTGTTCTCTCAAGTGCTCATTAAAGAATACAGTGCCTTCTGATGTCTATAGTTTTACATAATTAGAACCCAAGAGGTTTCCACATGTGCACTAAAGTTCTCCATTTGTTTTAGTCTGCATTAGAGGAGCAATTTGTTTAATTTCTCTGGAGTTTAACCTTGCTGACTGTGATGGAAAAGCACCTGCGAATCTGGTGTTCAGGCAGATCACTGGTGAGAAATTATCGCTTCTGAATGTTGTCTTTCTTGTGGTGTCTGTGACGGGGCGTTGTTTTATAGTCAAGGCACATACAGAAACTCAAACTTTAGGCAAGTCAAGTTAAAACTCATCCCGGTACTGGCGACCCTGGTGGATTGTGAGGTGACCAAAGGCGTCGCCAAAATCACAAAAAAAAGGCAAGCTATCATAGTTGGCAATGCAGGGCAACCATGATGCTTGAAACCAAGGAGACATATTGTGTTTGCCTAGAACCCATTCTTCCTGACCAGGCATAAAATGGCTTCCACCTCGTGTTTTTCCTGCGATTAGCCCCTGTGCAGCACCACCTCGGTGTCTGTCACCACAGTCCCTGAGTCATACTCCTTCCAGCTGCCAGCCTCATCCAGCACGACAAGGGGGGCTTGGCAGATACCTCCCCCAGGAGTCATTCGCTCCCTGGGCCAACATCATAGACCTGCTCCCTGGTAACCCCCCCATGCCAGAAGAAGCAGACAAGTGGGGTTTGTTCCCATGTTTGTCCCTCTTCTCTTCTCTTCTCTTCTCTTCTCTTCTCTTCTCTTCTCGTGCTGCAGCTGGTGCAACGAGAGCAACATTTGGCACTGTTTGCCATACTGTTGTTGGCACCAACGTGGGGGGACAAGGACTGAGAATTTATTCAAAGCCCCCTCAGCTATTCAGCTTTGCCATACATCCTCTACTGAGTACTGTGTACCCAAGATCCAAAATACCAAAGCCATTTTTTCTTTGCCCTTCCTTGTCTTACAGCTCTCTGCTAGGCTAAGGTTGAGAGCAATGTGTGTGTGTGTGTGTGTGTGTGTGTGTGTGTGTGTGTGTGTGTGTGCGTGTGCGCGGGGCTGGCGGATGGAGAATGTGAGGTGAAGGCAGGGCGGGTAGGGCTTGATGTGGTGTTCCAAAGTGAGTGGCCCACTGAGGAAAACAATAAAGCACGAATGGCAGGAACAGATGGCCCTCTTTATTGTCCTCTGAAATGCACACACTGAATATCTTTGCTAGGTGGGTGGTGTTATTATATATTTACTTTCTCCCTCCTGTCGCTCTCCCTGCTTATAGCTCTGGTGACTGGCACCCACCCACATTTAACACTAAAAGGCCTGCTTTAGGGCTGAATCCAGATGCTTATTATTATGGGTTACCTAATACTCAACAGGGGGTGACACAGAAAAGGTGACGAGGTGCAGCACAACTGTCCAGGGTAGTTGGGTAAGAGGGCATCAACGGTGCCACATCACGTATTACGATTGATATTAGGGGAAAGTCCGTCTCTTAACGTAACCGTGCACCGTGTCTCTCTCTAAATGATACTGAAAGCCAAGTGTTACAGACAGCTTTGATTCGGATTTAGGGAGATTACTGGCTCAATCTCACTGTTATTGAGTCCTTTTCAAAGATTCCTTCCATTTCACGGCGTAGTCTGAACACGAGGGGCCCCCGAACCGTGTGGAGATTTTCCACGGTAGAGGTTTCAAAAGAAGACCTTGACACAAACACTTTCCTGAAGCTCTGCCCTCGCAGCCCACTCTCGATGTCTCATTTCTCTCTCTCTTCCTTCTCTTTACTCCCTCGTCTTTCTCTCTCCGCTTTGTCTTCTCTTTTCCAGCTCTTTCCCTGCACCGCAACCTTGCTCCCTCCTGCTCTGTATTTCCTCCCCCTCCCTCTTTTTCTTCCCCAATCTCTTCCCCCTCCTATCTCGCATTGCTCTCTCATTGCCCCTTGCTATTTCCCACTTCACTCTTTCTCCCTCCCCCTCTTTTCCGACACCCCGCCCCCCTGCTCTTTCCTCCCCATGACCATAATACTGCCGTGGACGCCCCAGTTTTTGCTGGGTTCATCGCTTCTCTCCCTGATAATTCCCCTGTATTAACTGGCCGGAGTTATTACCCGTTATATGAGACGTCTATGTTGAGAGCGCTTTATGAGATCCTGGTCCCCGTGGATAAGATGATGGAGTTGGTGAGTGCTGTCATCCCCCAGCCATATAATGGCATCAGTTGGGAAATACACAATGCCATGGATTATTGATGGAGCCATAGCTGCACTTCTGCTGACAAATTCTTGGCCTGGGTTGAAGGGGCACATAATCCTGAGGAATATCTCTGCTAATATGGCCGCCCCCATGCAGTAACACCTCTGCACTCTCTTTGGGGTACTTTGGTTTCTCTCCTCCCTTGTGACAGATGATCAAGCAATTCCCAGTGATTCAAATGAGAGGGTGAAGATTTATTCCAACAATAGGCTCTCCCACAACGTCTCACACAGACGTTAGTATCACCCCGCTGAATAGACTGTCTCGCTACTGCTACTCCCAGTGCCAGAAGTATGATTGTATATCGTGGATGGAAGCAAGCGAGAACTGAATCGAATTAGGAGGACATGCAAGGTTTTTAAAGCAGTATCGTGAAAAACACATCTTACGTTCTCTCAGGTAAATTCCCAGTACAGGAAGGTGACACGGCGACACGGCACTGGAACGAGATCCATGCTCATCAATCCTGTGCTCCCTATAAATAGTGTTGCAATTCTCCTGGCTCTCATTACGTGCCTCCTCCTCCCTCTCTGTTCTACACCCTGTCTGTTGTGCTCTGTGGTGGGACCCGGGGCTCAACAGCGTTTAGCGGTGTGAAGGCCACAGGGCTGCACTCTCAGTTGTGGCCTTGATCCTTGATCCCAGATGCCAGGATTACTCTCCGGCGTCTGGGAGGGAAGCGGGAGATGATAACTGATCAAATACAGATGGTTAACGCAACTCCACCAAGGGATCTATTCTACGGGTACAATAAAAGAGGTCTCCTTGGACGGTCAGAGGATATATCACAAGCTGTCTTGTGTGCATATGTGTTCCAATAACAGATACACTACACTCGCCGTGTGTGTTTGTGTAGCTGTTTGAGAGATTGCATGTGCACGAACAAACAAGCAACTTGTTGTAAATTGTTCTTCATAGATCAACTCGAGACGCTACCCTCGGTAGCCACGTTGCTTTTCAGAGGAATATGAAATTACTATCACATTGAGGGAAATCAAAGTCTTGTTCTGCTGCAGTCCTCTGGGCAGCATTGTGCAGTATTGCTTTGGAAACAGGCCTAATTGGTATGTGTGGGCCAAACTCACCCTACTGCCTGAAACTAGCTGGCTTCATGTTCACAACAATTGGATTTGGAATAGCTGCCCTAGATTGTTTGTGTTTTGCGGTTGGGGTCTAAGTATGTAACATCAAGTGTGCAATGCTAATCCCGGTCCGGCCTCTGCCTATCATATTAAAATGCATGAAGCTCGTGATTGCTTGAAGTCCATTGTTAATGTAGCCCATAGCACCAACCATGTAACTTTAAAAGCAGTGGGTGGCTGTGGTCTGCAGAGGAAAATGGAGGCATATCAACTGAACAATTAGCAGCGGCTTACATATGACAGGCCATATTTCAGCTTTTCTAGTTCGGTCTAGTGCCTGGCGGTGCACCAGAAAACCAAAGAAAAAGGAACATTAAGTCACCTATAATTTGCATTCCCACAGTCAGAATATGAAACAGACAGATGACAGCCTTGTGATTCATCCAGTACATCTACCGTCTCTACCTCCTGAACACTGATTGGCTCTGACACCGGGGCTTGCCTGCACAGTGTAAGAAGAGCATGTGTTGGTGGTGTCCCTATTCAAAACCGGTGATGCTGCCTCCATTACTGTACTCAAAGGCAAGCGTTAATACCTCGCCTTGATAGATAGGTAAGGAGTTTTTTCTTTGCGTGTGTCTGCATTCTGTAGCCTTGACCTTACTGTTACAATGGTAAGGGGGGGCATGTTGAGTGAACGTCCCCCACCTCTCACTGGATGCTATAAATGCACAAAGTGTAAATGATTGGGAAGCATATTAACTCTCATTCTGTTGCTCAGCAGAACCCTAAGCACTGCTGGTAATGTGCATAGTGCTCACCTCCAACATGGAGATTTGCCGAATTAGCTTGCGCCAGTTAGTTTTTTTCCCCAAACGTACCGTGGTGCAATATCGGGAGAGAGAGAATGTGATTACAAACAGTAAGTTATTGCCACGGGCACAATTAAAACTTTGCAGACGAGCATTTCTGATTGCAAATTGAATCAGGTATGGTGTTGGTGGGGCATGTAACTTGTTAATTGTTTAATCACAGAGCAGGAAGGCTTGCTACACAAGTATTAACTGAAATCTGCTCTACATTCCCTGTCTGTCCCATGTGTACGACATACATAGGGGGTAGCCCCTCAAATAGAAATGAGCTCATCAGCAATTTGGAGCTGTGTGGGCTGCGTCTCATCATGATGGAAGAGCTTTAACAAATGGGGTGCTCACTTCGCACACTCCACAATGGTCTCCGAGATATATAATCTCACTGAATGTATTTGTCGCCATATACTTGCAGTGATGGTGAGTGAATACAGTTTTATTCATAGTCAGAAATAAATGGCACTCATTTAAGTAATTGTGCAAAAAAGATACTTACACAAAATGTTTGGCTTTTTATTGCTATAATATTGATCGATGTGAGAGTCAACACAATTTGAAATGCATCTTTAAAATTAACAGTGGTTATTTTTTGTTGTGAATCTGTTCTCTGCAAGATAAGAAATGAATCTAGTTAACCATGTACTGGCCCAAGGACTGTGAAGTGCACATCACCAATGACTTACCACCATGACTTGCAGGTGTATTGCTTCATGCCACATGTTTCTGACAAAGTCATGAAAAAACAGCCCAGGGCATGGACTCGCCACAAGGACAACCTGTGTACACACACACTCGCACACACCTCATACCTCTGGAGGAAATATTGCGATTTCTTAGTCAATGCCCTCGACGCCACAAATCTTACTCAGAGCCAGTGTTCACTGTTGCTTGAGTAAATCAGAAGTGTTTTCTGACTGCAACTGCATTTGGCTTTGATTAAAGCAAAGCCACAGGCTAAAAGCTGTCCACATCCCTTTATGAGCATGCTTTCCTGACCTTTCTATTCAGCGAGTCTTCTTAGGACTGAGGACTTGACACAACATGACATGTTGCCAGGTCACTAAACATGGTTTTGCTGGAGATGAAACAGCAGCAAGCCAAAAACAAATGGGAGATTTCATATATACTCTGGTTTCTTTGCATCCATTATGTACAGCCAATGTCTTCAAACTGGCTATGTGTATTTTATTTTAAATAGTGTATATGTATGTATATTTTAAATAAATATATTGAAAATCCGACTTTCATTCATCCGACTTTCATTCATTAAATTTACTTTTACTTAGGTATGTTTTGAGAGAATTTTCACAGAGAAACATTTTGCAGAATGTCTTTAAGTATTGTATCTGCATCAAATCTGTGCCTACATATGGACGTAACATAGTTAACTAACTGTAACATTAAAGCTGCCTTATGCAACTTTTTTCCCACATTAAAATAACTATAAATATGGTATATGAAATACAGTGATTTCATAAATTTCACATATTTTAAAAACATATCATGAAAGCATTTTAATAATCCAAACATTTCAGTCTCCTGAATGATCTCAATTCCTGATGTTAATGTAGTCTTCATTTTAATTCGCTTCAATCAATTGTTTCTATCCTGGCCCAAAGGGAGTTTGACCTAGAAATAGTAATCCAATATGTGAAATATTTCCATTGGTACCAATTTTGAAGGTGCCAAGTTATTTTGAAATAATACTGTTCCTCAAGTAAGTCATTCCAAAGTGTTGGAGCCCTGACGGCAAAAGCCTGGTCAACTTTAGTCTTTAGCCTGGATGCAGGTTCAGTCAGACCTGGCTGTGTGCAGGCTCATAAGGAATCAAAAGTCCAGAAAGATAGGAGCCAGGCCATGTAAAGCTTTAAAAGTAAAAAATAAAATATTGAAATCAATTCTAAAATGGACAGGCAACCAGTGAAGAGACATTAAAATGAGGAGGATATGATCCCGTGTCCTAGTTTTAGTTAAAAGCCTTGCTGTAGAATTTTGAACACATTGGAGGCGTTTTATCTCCTTTATGTTGAGGCAGGTGAACAGGGCACTGCAGTAGTCAAGGTGGGATGAAATAAAAGCATGTATAATCCTCTCTGTATCTCTGAAATTCAGGCCACATCTTTGGCAATGTTCCTGGGATGGAAAACACAAGGTTTTTTAGAATGTTTTTCAAAATGAAGACCGGGTCAAATAGGACTCCTAAATTTTTGGAGGCAAACTTAATATGATGATTTGGCGGACCAAGGGCACTGGCTGTGTTTTGACTTGATACAACCTCCTCTAGGGTTTTAGAAATGAAGGGTCATTTTGGAATAGACCTGTAAATATAATTTTACTGAATGATGATAAAATACGTTATTCTACATAGCTGAGGTGAAAAATGTGTGTATTGAAAGAGATTTTGGTTTCCCTTAATGTAATGTAATGTAATTATACTTAAGTTCAGATGTCTCACCCTGCTTTAAAGGGCTAGTATTCTCAAAAGCATAGATCATATGTCACCACACTGTTCCCGTTCCACACTTTGTGTCATCTTACTGGTTCTTTATGGGCAAATATACCAATAATGATGTGTAAATATCTGAATCACCTACAGTGTCTCTAAATAACTGATGCTTTATGTCTCCTTTCACTATGTCAGAATAACAAACCGGTACGGTTTTATTGTGTCATCTGGGATTATGACGCAAAGTATATACTTGTTATTGTCTCATTTAAGTTTTTTTACAAGTAAACAAATCAGTAATTACTAGTAAGCGATCAAGTTATTTAGTATAACATCTGGTTCCTTAGCTTTATGTCACATTACTGTGTCCTTAATGTGAGGTTAGCGATCAATTTAAGGTTAATGAGCTATAACAACGGTAAATTAGCAGCCTGTAAATTGATACGTTACCAAAGTCTCATCCATGAACATTAAGGGAGGATTACATGCTAGACTGAAGGTGGCAAAGATGGATGTGATGCCTAGTACTTCTTTTTTGGAAAATACTCTTTTGGCAGCCAGACAGTATTAGGTACACGTATACTCATCTCTGTCTCTGTCTCCGTAGCGAGACACAAATATATTTAATGTACAATTAATCAAATTAAATCAAGGGTCTCTTCTTTTCATAACAATCTCAACAACCGTTTCCTGAACTCATGGCTCTCCCGACCGGTCTGCCATTTGGCGACTCTCATCCATTGGTTCACCGAGTCCAGGGTCATACCAGCATGCCAAGATGCCCTCCGCCCACACCTGACATTCTCCCTCCCTCTCATCTATGGCCAACTCAGCTTGGATTAAGTGAAACTGCTGTTGTTTATGTTTTTCCTATTTGAGCCTGTAGATAATATTGCGAAGGGAGAGGAGCAAAGAGGATGTTGTAAAATGAAACGGAGAGAAAAGAATATGGTGGATTCACACAGCCTGAATTCATGGTGGAAATTCTAGCAAAATAGCAAAATACAGTAAAATATTTGAGGAGTCTGAACAATTTGTTAAGCACTAAACCCTAATATCTATGTCCCAAACTTTAACCATAAAGCCAGTCATAACCACATGTCTTGTATTTGCCAATCAAGTCCATGATTTACGTTATATTACCCTAAAGCTCTTCTTGCCACAATGAGTACAATGATAACAAGTTACTGTTAACCAAGTCAAAAAGGACAAAACTCTGGATTTAAAGGGATGTCATGGTTGAAAAAATGATTCTGACAACCTCTTGACTGGCAAATCAAATGCTGTATTAGTTTAAGTATAAGTTCTTTCATGTCACTAGGGGGAGTAGTGGCTGGGGTCTCCAGTTTCTTTGGATTCTAACATAATCCTTTAGAGATTAGAAATCCTGTACATTTGTCAGTCATGAGAACAAGCCGGTACAGAGCATTTTTCTTCTCATTCCCTCTCTCCCTCACACACTCTTAGTCACCACACTGCCACTGCCACCACAACAAAATCTTAAGTTTGAGATCAAGCAACCCACACAGTATGTTATCAGCCGATAAAAGTATTGGATGATGTGAAGTAATTCATTGTGGCACTTTCTCATACTGGCACAGGATGTTACATCATTGGCAGTATTAATTGGTGCCTTGCAGCTAATATCCTGTAGACTGATAGGATATTTTCTCCATGTCTGTCTCTGGCTATGCTGTTTTCCTTAGACCGTGCCAAGAGGGTGTAGACTATTGAGATCCATGCACAGACAAATCAAGCTGTTGTTCCAGTATTGTTTGACAATGATCCAAGAACCCAGGGAGAATTGACTCAGACTTGCACATTATTCTGGGGTTTTGAGGAGTAAATGGATAGTGCCATGGGTGAAGTCGAGGCAGGGGCCACTGTGAGTGGGCAAACTGTGATTTAACAAGCACAGGACAGACAGATGGTGTAGCGCGACCAAGACAAGACGAAAAAGACAATACACAGGTAATAAGAGTGAGAGAAAGGCGGAGAATCCTCCTGGTGCCAAGTTGTTGTGCACCACAGCCCTCAGATCTCTCACCCAGAAAGCATCTTCAAATACAACAGGAATAGTAACAAACAACAGTCTCCAAATGGCAGAAACTCTGATTGTCCTGATCTGTCACTATATAAATTCTTGTCGGTTCCAAGTCAGCGCCACTGACTGGAGTTAATGAGTTTTAACACAAAACAAAGAAGAAGAAAAATAGCCTCAATAAAAGCAGGTTTTCAGATTCTCACACTGGCTATGTGGATAATCATATCTGTTATATATCAAATGAATCATGTCGTACAGTCAGGGAGGGAGTAGACACCGACACTTGTCCAAGGTCATCGTCATAGATTGGCCGGCTCCAACTGCTAATGGTTGTGTTGGCATTCAGCTCCAGTGCATGCCCCGCCATTTACTAGAGCCATATGTGTTTGGTATCGGGTCTGTTCACAACCATTAGGCTAGATCCTGTGTGTGTGTGTGTGTGTGCATGCTTGTCGAAAAATGCACATGCTAGCTAATTTAGATTTTAAACACTTCAACAGGATTACCGTGCTGCAGCCTACATATTTTCCATATATGGACAGTTTGCGGCCACACAGTATAGATGTTTGCACACTTGAAGTATGAAATTGCTCTCCGCGTAATTGCAC